>CM076578.1:1601642029-1602004835 GCA_034641835.2 Pinus albicaulis | reverse complement strand
TATGTTGAGGGATGCTTGTTTCTACATTATTGTGAGATTGTAATATCTTTTCATGCTTAAGGAAATCCAATTTTGAGTGAGAGTTCTTGTAGGGAGAAAGTCTCATGGAGAGACAAGCCACTTTAGTTGACGGTGTATGTCCTTGTTATGAAGAAGAATATTTCATGTATATAATCATCATTTACAACATTATATGAAGCGACCTCCACTATCTTGACATCGTGCCAAGAGACGTAGCCCACACTGGGTGAACTGCATTATCAAATGTGTCGTGTTCTTAATTTTCTGGTCATTATTATATTTCCTCTTGTTTAAGAATGCACGTGGTTCTTTTATTCTCTTTTAAATGAAATTATTCTAACATCAGAGAAGTAAAATATCCTGGATAATTCTGGTAGCTGAAGAAACCCAGATTACTTCTAGACTTGAAATGCAAACTAAGTTATTATGCAAACCTAGAACAAATAGGATGTTATTGAGGTGAATGTTGCTTCCATTATCTAGCTCTATAGAGGTTGATTCAAATCCTCTCATGGGATATATTTTTTATCTCCAAGTTCCGCTGAATAATAATACTTTCCCTTTGATATTGTCTTCAATTTGTTGTGATGGCCAGTCATGTGTCTAGATGCACCACTATCAATTATCTAAATTCTCTCATCTTGGACTTTCCCAGCGAGTACCGAGAAGAGACCTTCATCTTTTGTACTGACTAATTCCTTCTTAGTAGTGAATAGAAGATTCCATGCTTCCTTGATGCCTTTATTGAGACGGGTTTCTACCTTTGAACACTTCTAAATTAACTTCTTCAATATACTGGAGATATTAATAATTAGCTTTGTGAACCTTCGCTCAGATACCATGTCGACAATTCTATAGGGAAATGATTATGATTAATTCTCTTTACTTGATAATTTCATGTAATTCCTTTTTACTTATTATCTTTTTCCCTTATTATTATGTGTGTGAATCATAAAAAAATACCAAAACAAAAAGAACGATAACACAGAATATAGGTTGCAAGTTAGGGCCAAAACCTATGCTATTGAGAGGAGAACGCACAAATCTCTTCTCTTCTTATAGATTATGTTAGTGTCCCATGATTTGGCTGATTGGAAAGCCAAATGACAGTGTAACATCAAACCAATATTTGGAGCCCAAGGACCTAGCCTTCCTGGACTCAGAGAGGGCTCTCTCTATTTGTGTAAGGGATATCTGTGTGTTTGCTTATTTTGTTCTGATTTTAGGCTAGTTATGAAGTAGGTTTTTTAGTTTTGGTTTTTAGTTTGTGAGGGATGAAACTGATCAAAGATATAAGCTAAGTAAAAATATGTCAGATCAACTGGGATATGGGGTCGAAGAGGTCATGAAATCTATTAGATGTTGATACAAGGTTGTTGAAGGGCTAATTTTATTCGAGTTAAAATGGATCTTTGGGCAAAATGGAGTAATATGGACATCAATTTTGTGAATAACAAAGGGTTCCAAGCATAACTAGTTTAATAGCTGACATAAACATGGTAGGGAAAACCATTAATCATGATAAATGTAACTATAAGCTAATCAATACATAGAAATAAACATTCAAGCCATGCATAGAGATATATAACTCTCTAACTTTGGGAAATGGCTATCAAACTTTGGGTAAATGCACTTAAGATAGAAAAACAACTCAAATCACTATGCTGAAATGCCTAAACACAGTACTTCAAGTTATTGGGCACTTTTAAAACAAGATTGCATAGTCTTAGGAAAAGGGAAAGATCAAAACAAGACCTCCTTGGTTCAACAAATGACAATATAATCAGTCAAAGAGAAATTTCATGGATGGAGCTATGGCTAGCCATGAGTAAGCAGGGCATACCATAAATCATCCTTAGCATACATAAAACCATGAATGAAACAAGCAACAATATCATTAAGTTATTAAAGAGCAATCAATAATTATTTAATGTGACTAAGAATGAAGAAAACATGGAAGCTATGAAGAAACAGGAAATTTGAGGTGCCTCCAAGGGTGTATCTCAAATTTTTTCTATACTATCCTATAGCAAGCAAGAACATGGATTTATGAATGAAAAATAGGAAACAAAACAGAGAGAGAGACACTATACCATTCTACCAAGTCATGGAATCCAACAACAATCCTCTTTCATCATCCAAGAACATCTAAGAGACCATCCAAAAGCATGAGACAAGTATTTATTCCAAAGCTTACATGACCATATATTTCTTCTATTCATCAAGTTCAGCCTTTTTTACAATGAAATCCTTTGGAATATATAGGCCTAAGTGAGGAAAACCTCTTAGTTCAACTTGCAATCTCACTGGCCTATCCAAAATATCTTATTTTGTCCTTGAGGCTTTGCAAAGCCCAGGGCACAAAATATCTCATAAAATATCTAAAAAATGATAAAAGAGGGAAATAATTGAATTTTCATAACTTCTCATGTACAAAAATAGCTAAATGCACATGAGGAAAAAGCAGTTTGAAAGGTTCATTTTTTACAAAAATACTCAAAAAATACATCAGCAAAAGGTCCCCTGACTTGCCGGCAACTTTTGGAAGCCTTCCCGATGTCGAAATGAGGCTCATGATAGTTTGTTGGAAATATATGAGTGTCTAATTTTTGAAAAAAATTAGCTTTCTCCCAAATCACCACTAAAATTCCTCCAAAAATAGTCCTATGTGCAAAAACCCAAAAAATAAACCTTGCTGATAGACCGGGCAGAGTGTAGAAAAAGCGAACATTTTTCGCCATTTAGGGGGAGCAAATGATCTTCAAATGTCCTGAAAATCGCTGAGTATGTGTTCCTGAAAATATGGCATCCAATTATACCATTCTCATCTTTTGATGATGCCCCAAACTGAAATGGCGATGCCCATAAGTTTTGGCCAAAAACCCAAAAATGACAAAAAACCAAAATATGTCGGATTTCACCCAAACTTGGTGAGTACGACCCTCAAGGGTTTTCAGCAACATGTTGTGAAGTAGAGGCCAAGATTTGGAGTCTTGAAGTGTATTTCCTCAATTTTTGTGCCGAGCACTTCCCTTTGGCCTCCTTGAGTTTTTCTTGAGTAGCCTTCAACTTTTGTTGGACAAACTGATTTAGCTTTTTATAATGCCCTGTCATCCTCCGTTGAAGGTCTAAGTCCCTATTTTCCCTCTCCAATTTCTTCTCCAAGTGATTATAAAAAGGGGGGTTGTTGCTATACAACACCTTCTTGTGTATTTGATCGTCAGGTGTCTCATAAACAGCCATATGGACACTCATTTGCTTGTTTTGGACTTGCAAAAAGTGGTTGAAGTTCCTAGCTCTATGAAGATCAGCCTTCAAGGCATCAATTTGGCTTTCTCTATGGATCAAGAGATTTTCTAGAATTCGGGCCTCATTATCACTATCATCGCTTTGGATTTGGATGATGTCGAATGCCCTCTCCTGTTCATGACTGCCTTCTTCCTTGCCCTTCCCCTTTCTTTGGGTGGATTTTCTAGTACTCTTCCTCTTGGGAAAATCGACCATGGGCTTCTTTGGCAATTTTCCCTTGCTTCGGAGGGCCCTAGTCACATTTGGAGTGACAACTCTAGGCACCCTTTTCTTTGTTGTCCGGGGCTTGGCGACTTTCGGAGAAGAGAGCAAGGCCCCTTGCCTTGGAGAGGCAGCTAGCACATGCTCCACGGGCTCTTTACCCTTGTCACTTTTCCATTTTTCTTCTTGAAGTTGTTGTCCCTCATGCTGTGGCTGATGTGTAACATGCTGTGGCTGCCCCTGTTTATCACTCTCATGCTGCTCATGTTCAGCACTTTCATGTTGCCCCTGTTCAGTCTCTTTTGGCTGCCCCTGTTCATCATGATGTAGCTGCTGTGTATCATCTTTTGGATGTTGTGTGTCATCATAAGGCTGCTCACCCTCATCATAAGTCTACTGTGTATCATCAAAGGTCTGCTCACCCTCACTGTGTTGCCTTTCTCCATCTCCTTGCTGCTGCTCATCATCACTGTGATGCTGCTGTTCAGCACTTTCTTCTTCCTCCCCTTGCTCATCATCACTGTGATGCTGCTGTTCAGCACTTTCTTCTTCCTCCCCTTGCTCATCATCACTCTGATGCTACTGTTCAGCACTTTCTTCTTCCTCCCCTTGCTCATCATCACTGTGATGCTGTTGTTCAACACTTTCTTCTTCCTGCTCATGTCCTTCTTCTTCCTCACGGTCACTCTCTTCTCCTTTTTCAGGCTCCTTTGTTTGTTCTGTAGTAAACTTGATCTTTTTGGGAATAGGTCTGCTAGAAGAAGGCGTGGGATGGTGAGTAGGAGGTGTAGGGGATGTATGAACTGGAGGGACAGTGGAGAAATTCGTATGGGTGATGAAAGTATCCCAAGAGACCTCCCTCTTTTCAAGCTGATGAAGGATGATGACTTTGATGAGAGAGTGATGGAAGAGACCGGCAGTTTTTTGTGAAGGAGTCTTCTGCTGAACAGTGGAAGCCATTTTCTCAATGCTCTTGTGTAAGAAGAAAGGAAGATTTAGCAATTTGGATCTAGTGAAATGCATGAGCAGTCGAATGTGATATGCATAAATTCAGGAAAATCTTCCCTCACAAGTGAAGTATTTCATGATGATCTTCATGAGGGGGGCGTAGCTGGCCAAAAGATATGAGAAAGGAAAAATAGAAGGACATGAATCTCTGTGCTCAGGCTTTAGAAAGGGTTTGTAATCTTCTGAGTCCAAATGGCTTTGTTTAAACCATTTCTCCCCAATATAGGGGATTTTAGTGGCCTTGGAGATGGAATTTGGAGAGAATTTTAAGTCAAGGCCTGCCAGTTGGAAATGCGTATCTTGAAACCTAAAAGCACAAAGGTGTGTCAAAGGAGAAAATCTCTTCACCTCTTGCACTCTTTGACAAAAATCTAAACACCCAACCTCATGGAAATTGAACAAAACTGATGGGTGGGCATTCACTTTTTCAGTGGAAGTAGGCTCAAATCTCTTTTGCAATCCACTCCTACTATCCTGCCTGTGAGGCATCTTGTTCTGAATGCTCTCTGTACCACCAGGGTGCCTCAAAATGGTTTTTTTTTAAATGCTTTCTCAAACACAACTCTGTCTTCTTGGTTAGTCACTGTTTGACCAAGGCAAATTTCTTCAAATTCTATGTGAAATGGATTTTTGACACAAAAATATTTTCTCCTTCCAAAACATTGTTTTTCTCCCTTTGTATGCCAGTAAACAAACAGTTTAATAACAAGCTCACAGTCAAATAAAATGTATACATAGTCAAGTGATTTCTGTGTTTGGGTAAGGTCATAGAGCTCTTGGTGTTTTGGTGTAAGTAAGGCAGCCTAGTATTTAGACAGAGGCAAAATACTCCTCCCAATAAAAACACCATCTTTGTACTTCATTGTTTCTCACACAGAGTTTGACAAAAAACCTTCAAATTGTAATGGCAACTTCACTCACTAAAGTCTGTTTTATGGACAAAAAGGCAGCACTGATTTTTCTTTTCACCACACATAGAGGACTTTTGAAAATGACAAAGCAATTTATGTATAATCACTGTTGTTACTCAGAATTTAAACAAAAGTTCCAACCTTCTTACCACTGCTTTCACCACTACAATATAGCTGACAGAGTTTATAGTTTTTCCCTATCACAGTTTAGGCACCTCCAACAATTTTACAAGCCTCCACTACTATGTGTATGTTGACCTGCTGGTTTATGGTTTTAGCACTGTATTGAGGGAAATTTTTAGGCCTTTTGACATCATCATAAACCCACCACTTTCACTATGTTAGTGTTGGGAAATCATAGCCACTGCAAGCCCGGATCTTTAAAAAAAAATATCAACCCTCCTTACCACTATTTTTTCCACTACATACAGCTGACAGAGTTTATGGTTTGTGCTAAAACAGTTAGGATGTCCTTAATGCTTGAAAACCCCACTAAAACAGTGTTTATTTTGTCTTGCAGGTAGTGTGATGTTTTGGCACTTTTTAAGGGCAGTTTAGGCTCTTTGAAGCTAAAATTAACACTTCACTCTCAACCAACTGTAACTTTCTTTCAAAATATTCACTCAAATTACCTTGATTTACACCAAGACTTTCACTGTTTCAAACACTGTCTAGCATTTTGAATTTAGCAAGGAGGAAAAACAAAATACCTTGAAGATCGATGGCAGCCCTTGTTTGAGGAGTTTGAGCCGCTTTCAAAGCTTGTTGGAGGCGTTTTGATCGTTTGAAACATGCGCGGCACATTTAATAGGGAAGGTGCCGCACAATGGAAAGGTGTCGGGTCGACGATGGGCAGTCGTGGCCGGCGCCTACAGGCGCACCGTGTGCTGCTACAGGCGCGCCACATGACACTGTAACTCCTTTGCAAAAACTCTTCTGAACGTGCCGCGCATTTCTACAGGCGCGCCACGCAGTAAAAAACACTTGAAAATTCTGCGAACTTGCTCGAAAACTTCCTCTTTGGTCCAGTGAACAGCTAAGAGGAGTTGTGCTCTGGAGTTGCAAAATAGGTCTTGGCAACAGTCCTTAACTCCTTTTGAACGTGAATAGGTCAATCACCCTTGAGTTTGAATTGCGAAGGTTTTGAAAAATTATTTCTTTAAAACCACTGCCTTTTTTTATTTGAAAAGAAAACAAAATGACTTTGAACGTGCTATAAAGGGCCCACATTTTGAATAACGTTGGTAAAAATCTCTGTGCATGCTAATTGAACAGTTTAAATAGATATGACCCTATCCACTTACAAGAAAAAAATTCAAGGGCCAAACTCCTTTCAATTTTTTCTTATAAAAGGGGGGACATGTCTTTCCTCTGCTTATATTTACTTGTTAGAGGAAAACTGGCTCAAATCCATATAGGGACTGTAGATTTATTCTCCAAATGATGCCTCTCTTTGACTATGGGTGAGGCCTAGTTGTACTCACCTAAGCTTTACTGTCCTCTGTCCATCAAGAAGGTCACTTCTTCTAAAAACTTTTCCTCTACTCAAAATGCAACAACAAGGTACCTTTGACCTATTTTCATGAGGAAAGTGCCTTTATTTGTAACAGTGGCATGCATTATTGGCTTTGAATGTTGTTTCAGAACTTGAAACTCATGCCATAATCCTTCTTACATATTTATGAGCCTATGCGTTTAGTTGCGATGCCTCTTTAGGAGAAATAAGCTCGAATTTCCTGCTGTCCACTGTGATGAGTTTTTTGAAAGGAAATTCTTCATGAACAGGAAGAAAAGTACCCTTTGAAAAATAATCATCATCCTTTGGCCTGTATCTAACTCAGCTAATTTCAACCACTTTTTAACTCTGTTTTTTTTAAAGGAACAAAGACTAAATGTTAAGCCTATTTATCAAGGAGATGGGTTTTTGTAATTTTTTAAGGAAATTATACCCCTCAACAAATTTTGTACATTTCGTGGCTCCAGACTGTCTTTGAAAGCAAACTTTGATAGGAGATAAGTCATCTTCTTTGATAGTTATAATACTCATGCTTTCCCTTTGTTTTTGACTTGATTTCTCTGGTCAGAAGCCTTCAACTGTCTCCTACTGCTCTTACCATTTGTCTCTCAATCAGTGAAAACCATAAAACCAATCACTGCTCTGGCCCTCTGCTTATAGCTGAAGGGGGCCTACTTTGACAAATTCCTGGCTTCCTTTCAACCTATGTCTCAACCAAATGAAGAATGTTTGATGAACATACTGATAGTGGTTTCCCTTATACATGATGGCAGAAGTTAATTTGAGCCCAAGACTGTTTGACTCTTTTGGCCATCTGCTTAATAATAATTTTTCATTGATGATCAACCCATTAGCTTCACATTGTAACTCAATAGCAATGGATCTTATGCAAAAAATATTTGAAAAGCACCACTTATTTGCCTCTGCCTTTAACAAAATTTTATGCAGAGACCCTCAGTTGCTGTCTCACTGTACCCAAAATTTTTGCCTTACAATCATTGTAATTCTAAAAATCCAACTTTATCCTTGGCCCTCTGCTTATAGATGAAGGAGGCGCTCTTAGTCTTCAACCCTCTACTTATAGAATGAAGGAGGTTTTTTTGTCCTCAAACCCTCTGCTTATAGATGAAGGAGGTTTTTTAAGTCATGCCATCTCATCAGCTTTTAACAGTGTTATTTTTCCTTTCACTGTCTTTTCATGCTTGAGCCAATGAAGAATGAAAAATTGATAATAGTTAAGATGAGCACTTCTTTGAGACATGTAATTCTTCTTTTCAAATGTCTCTATTCTTCTTTAGGCATCATAAGCAGTTTGGTTAGTATTTGCAAAGCGCTTCTTGTCATTCATAATTTACTAACCTTTGACTATGATCGCAGGAGCTTAATGAAACAACTCTCTGCTCTGTAGCTGCATCCCAGGCTCAAAATCACATTGAGAAGCAATTGTCTTCTCATGTGGAACCAAATACTATCTTCTGGGAATGCTGGTATACTTCTGTTCTTGAAATATCCATTTAAAACACTGTAAAACCACCTAAAATTAGTTTGACCTATGATACATGTATTGCTGAGACTTGAGGGTTTATTAGTGGCGGGACCTAGGGTTGTAACCAACTTTATTTGCAGAATGGGAATGGTCTGTTATGACTGGTCTGTAGCAGATAGAGGTTCTTTGGCTTTAGGATATTTTTCCAAGGGAGACATGCCTAAAGCGCCACTACCTAACTTAGGGGAGACTACTTTGGACAGATTTGGATTTTTTTCTTTGGAGCTGATGGACAAGCTAGTATGACTGAGGCTAGATAGGGCTCGATAATGAGGTTTCATCTCGTCATGGGCAGACTGAAAGGTAAGAGGAAAAAAAAGTTTATGGGTGTTTTCCATTTGGAAAATTTGACAATTTTTTAGGTCAGCTGCTAGAAAACTTGACTGTTACAACTAGTCATCACCAACAAGTTTAAAATATTGATGACTAACAGGAAACACAACATTAACCATGGGCTTGATATAAGGAAATTCAGGAAAATTATGGGTGGCCTGACCAAAAACATCACACAAAGCACACAGGGGGTATGCTTTGGAGGTTGAGGAGAAGTAGGGGTTATATGGGAAACCTTGTCCTTAGGTGCCTTTTTGTAGGCTTTTCCTCCCTCACCTAAAGCTTTTGCAATAGGAGTAGGTTCCTCTTGAGGTGTCTGAGGCACGGAAGCAAAGGGATGGGTCATGGCGACCGATTGAACCAGGGTCAAAGCAGTATATGTTTGGGCTAACTAGGTGGGATAGTCGCTGGGGGATCAATGTACTAGATTGAGATCCCCAGAGTCATGTTAGGAAGAGACAAGGTAGCCATAATAGGTACCGAAAATACTCCAAGAGGGGGAGCTAGAAATGGTATCTGAACAGAGGGGTAATGGCCAGGCGGGACAACTCTGAGATGGTTAAGGTCAGAAGGAATCATTCCAGAAGGGTAGATAGGCTCATGGATACCAGCTACAGGCAAGGAGCCTTGAGGAGGGGGTCTTGAAGGATGAGTCGAGGTGCTAGGAGTAGGTTGCAGAGGGTGGGGCTGCTGACTAGTCGAACTAGTCCGTTTGAGGTCAGACCAAGATGATTTCATCATGCAAACATTCGATGAGCTGGGATCATAGATAGGAGGAGGAAGACTAGGGAATGAACCAAGAAAATAGGAGTCTTTGTAGACTCTGGGTCAGACACTAGTTGGAGATTCGACTGTTTGTTTATTGGCCACCGAAGAGATGATGGACTCAGGGGAGGTCTGAGATTTTGGTTCGTAATATGTCGATTGCTCGATGGTGACAATATTTCCATTGTGAGGAAATCACATCTTACGGTGAACTATAGATGGGACAACAGACATCGCATAAGTGTAGCTATGACCCAATAGAATGTTTTATTCTAAGGGGGCATTAATGACTTCTACGTCAACACAAACAGTCTTGCCCGCAAGAGTAATAGGACAATTGCAGAACATGCCAAGGGGCTGGGAAGAGTGGCCATCCCACGCTCGGAGGGTGATGGTGGAAGGGGCTAACTCAAAAGATCCAATTTTCTTCCAAACTGAAGTGGACATCACACAGGTGGATGTCCCCTTATCAATGATACAATGGGAGACGTTGGCATTCCGGATCTTGATAGAGATTTGGAATGCGAGGGAAGCATGAAGGGGGGTATTTTCTAACTGGTCAACATCGAAGATGATCAAATGATCATATGAAGGATCCAAAATTCCCATGGTATATATTTTCGTTGTGAAGGGCACGACTGGAGGACTTCCAACGTTGACATGGCAGCAGGGGATTGCGCCAAGTCATCTACTATACTATACGAATGGGTAGCTTTACCAGAAGCAGCGTTTCAAAGTAATGGTCCCTTAGGGATCTTGGTATGGACCTTTTCCTTAGGCTGAGGGATCAGTAAAGGACCATTGGGTGTTGAAAGAGGCTCTGTGGGACCGGTAGAAGGGGGCTCGGGGGAAGGCTTTCGGGGGGCTTGTTGTACTGATGGGAACAAGTCTGAAGGTTGAGGTCAACGATAATGGGTTGGTCATATTTCATCATGAGGATATGGTAATTAGAGGTACCAGATGGATGAGGTTGAGTGACCGCCTGAATCTCAGGGGGTTGGGTAGCCACGAATCCTTGCTGGGGGAAAGGATTTGTAAACACAGTTGGCTGGATAGGAGCAGAATTTGGAGGAATCGAGGGGGAGGCTTGCTATCCTCGAGATGTTGCTTGAGCTTCCCACATCTGACGCATCTGAGGTAAAAGAGGAAAATCATGTGTGGAGTGACCATAGACACTGCAACAAGAATAAGGTTTGTTCCTGCGAACATGCCTGTCTTGCTTGGGCTGAGGGCCCTGTTGTTGGGTTGTAGTGTTAGGTGCATTCCCTTGGGGATTGTTTCCTATATTACATGGGGAAGATTGGTTTTGGTTGCATTTCCTCTTATTTTTGGAAGTAGAAGGATTAGTCGCACCGTTCTATGCATACACCTAACCTTGGGGGGTGGTCATTGTTGTTGCAGGGGTTGAGAAGGAAAGGGAGGCTGAGGTTCTAATGCTGTAGGAGCTGGAGCACCAGGCTACGGATACGGATAATAAGGAGGTTGGGCAACATTGGGGTAAATAGGTTGGGCAAAAGGAGGAGGCATGTCGTATCCTGGATACATGCTACTGGGAAGGGGAAAAGTTCTGGAAGAACTGGTCCCTCCCTGAGGAAAACCATAACCCATGGGAGGATGCATGTACGGATGAGATAGGGCTCCAATGTAATATTCCAAAAATTTAGCCTTCATCTAAATGGAATATTATAGTTTGTTTTATCACTAGGTAGGTGAATAAATTATGGGGAGGCCCATAAAACCCATTTAGAAGGAATAATAACACTCCTAATGTGAAAGGAGGAAGAATAAGCAGCTGGATTAATCACCTTTGGGTGTGAACAGGGATTGGATCATGTTGATTCAGTCAACTTTGACCAAGTCAACAACGTTGTCATGGAGGAGTGGCCTTTATGATGAGACAACGCAATTTTAGTGGAGGAAAACTTGCATGAGCTTGTTGGAGAGTATGGATGGGACCCAATGTGAGAAGGCTCACATGCTATATATGGAGGGGATGGAAGCCATTGTTAGGCATTTTTTAGATTATCATTTTGATATTGGTCTGCTTAGACTTTGCTTCCTTTTGCTATTTAGCAGGGTTGTTGTGCTGTTTAGCACAAGGGTGTTCCTGATCGGGAATCCCTACCTCATCCTCAGGGAAGGAGAGGTTATATGAGCTGAATTTCCTCATTCCAGCATTATGGCCAAGCTACCTCCTTTAGCTACAACGCATTTTTTTATAGATCTTGGTTGTGTTGCAGGGTGTAGCAAAGGAGGATCACATAGAGCCATTTCTGGGCTTGTTTTTCATTGGAGATGTAGCCTATCCATTGGAGGATAAAAAAGGAGGGATACTGGGCATATTTTCACATCTTTGGCATCAGGCCAACCATCTACCATCCCTCATATCACAGTCACAATTCTTAACTGCGTTATTTTTGGAGGCAATTGTTGGGAGGGTTCATTGAGCTCATCAGGAGGGTCTATTTCTGCGTAGAGGGATCAAACTTCTATTTAGAAATAATATTAGAGGAGGACACCATAATTTAAGATCTGTCATAGCCTCATTCTATTCAGATCTATTTTGCAGTGAAATCTCAACCCCAGGGTTATTTGTCACATTGTATATTTCTTGGTATTTCTAGCAATCTTTTTCGAGTTGGCTAGAAATCATGTATTAGAGCCCACATCTTCTTTTTTGGGAATTTATTTTTTTTCTATCAGCCATATTTAATTTATGTATGTTTACAGCAACAACTACATTGATATAGACAATTTTTTCACTGCTCTCCGGCATTCTATACAGTTGCAGCAACTCATGTGTTGATTATTCCTATCATTGGAGGCTTGTTCTTATTGCTTGAGTGGATTGTCCCTCATGATATATTTGTATATTGTTGCTAATATATTAATAAAATGATGGCTGCACATTGATCCCTCTCATGTCAGGTTCATATTTTCTGTGTTTTACATTATTATGTCTTGTATTGCTCCTATTTCCCTTGTGGGATATTACAGTGGTATCAGAGCATAATCTTGGCTCAGCCTGTGCATTCAAGACATTATGCCATTAAAAGGAGAAGCTTCTTCTCACATAAAATAGAATTTTTACAGAAGAAACAAAGGCATGAATCCATTATTTGGAGAAATGAAGGAAGAGAGGATCTCCCAACTTCTTTTCCAAACTATGAAAAATATCAAGGAAGATCTCAAGGAGATGAAATGGGAGAAGTGTAGAAAATTTCCAAGAGGGTTTGAAAGTGGAGCAAGCCCTATATATTCACATGATGGGTGTGAGCATTCAGCCACACATGCAGATCCATAGCACAATTTATTTCCCACATTCACTGCAAGAAGGATGGAGGAAGAAGATGCACCAAGGGAGGAGACCTTGAGTGACTATCTTCAGGAGTATGAGTCTCAATCATGGAGATTCAAAAAGCACTTGGACTTCCAAGGGTTTTGCCAACTCAAGGAAGGAAGAAGATCCAGAAACCATAATAGAAGAAAGAGAGGTAGAATATTTCTATCTAACTTTGATGGATCAGCAAAGTGCACAGCCAAAGCTTGGGTGGAGCAGCTAGATTCCTATTTCCAGTTACACCAAGTTTCAGAAAAGGAGGCCATTAGAGTAGTAGCGCTGCACCTTAAAGGTATGGCCCGTTATTGGTGGTTTTATAGTTCTTCTTCATTTTATCATGCAAATTTAAACACTTATGCAGGGTTCACTAAGAAATTAGCGAGAATATTTGATATTAAACATTGTGAAACATCTTTTGTTGAACCCAAAAACTCAAAACCTTTGCATGAGTTGGAGAGTTATATTTTTCCAACTCCACTCCATATTTATGTTGAAGGGGATAAACACATGCATGATACCTTGCCAAGGGAAATATCCCCACTTTTTTAAGAGCCCTCTTCTATAGAAGAATACATGGAGGTTCCTCCTTCAAGATAAGACCAAGATCTAGGGTCTCTCATTGATGATGAGGCATTCTCACATATTTATGAAGGGGATGAGCAAAGAAGAGCTAAAAACGATGTACCATTTGGAGAAGAGAAGAAGGATCAACATCAAGGGATGATGAGCATTCACCCTTATCTATTTCAGGAGGTTTCTGCACAGAATAAGGAGACTGTATTACGTAGTGAAAGGAGGGACAAATCAGTCCACTCATATCTACAGTCCACTTCAGATTTTGATGTCTCACTACATGGGGGCATTCCACCTGGGAGGCCACCAAATCTAGAGTTAGAGAGAGGCATCTTGTCATTTGGTTCACCACTATTGGATCCCAGAAGGGTGGATGTTTTGGATGGATCTAGTACAGCACAAAGAGGCTGGGATGGACTCAAGGAGGAGGGAGACATTCTCCCATTTTCAGCATCACCCCCTCTCACTACACATTCTACGCTGACAAAAGTTGCTGCAGTGATGGAGGATGGCACATCCATGGTGCAAGGATAATACTGCATGGATTAGGAGAAACATAAGGTACTTCCTTTGAGAAAGGAATCCTCTATGTATTGGAGTAGATGGAGGCCACTCATGCTTACATTGGCCAAGATCAGGAGGTTCTTTTTGGATGGTAGCTTCTTATGGGAGGCCAACTTCCAAAGGTCACCACTTCTATTTGAGCATGATAAATTGCATGATGGGCATGGAAGAACTTTGGAGGATGAATTTGGCATGGGGGATGTCAAAGGAGAAGACAAAAACATGTGGGGAGCTTCACATTTTAGATCTTCAGCGCTGTCTTTGAGGAGGATTGATCCATATTGGAGGTCTCAAATTTTGGTAGAGTAATCCAAGGATCTTTGTGCTTGCATGATTCTTAATGAACTAGAGGGAGATGATAGATACATGGTGGATGATGAGGTCATCTATTCTTCTGGCAGATTCTTCTTGAATAAATCTTCTGATCTCAAGGAGAGGTTTCTACATGCAGCACATGTGGACTTTCTTTCCATGCACTTTGATGCATTTCATTCTATGATGGAGGAGTTCAGTTGGGAGGGAATCCAACAGGATATATATCGGCATATGGAGAGATGCATAGCCTAGATGGTGATGGAGAGGTTGGTACAACGACTTCCCTACTCATTGAGGGTGAGGGAGAACTTTTAGATGAGCCATCTCAGCTCAATGACCAAAGTACATGGTAGGGAAGGTACATTTTTGCATTATGACTTATACTCCTTTACTTTATATGAGCAGCATGTTGTACTAAGGAGGGTCATTCCTTCTTGTATATGGTATTGTGATGTACTTGAGTCCATTGCAGCATTAATGATGGCCATGATTTTGGTGGTTTGTGGGGGAGGCCACATGATTCTTGGTGTGCACCATTGGCACCACATGTTACTTGTATGATCCTATCTTGTAGGATGATTGTGGAAGAAAAAAAGTGGCTGAAAAGACACTTGTTATTCTTTGTTTTGAGGCAGGCAAGGATGCACTGCGCTGGTTCCATATATGGAACTATGATCCACCTCCCGGTTGTCATATGGAAACATGTTTTTATGGGTTTTTGCTTCCATATATTGATAATGTTTTTATATTTATGGGAATCTTTGTTGGGAGAGTGGCACAAGAGTTGGAGGCGCCGATTAGGAGTATGATTCTCCCTATTTTTCATGTTGCATGTTTCAGGAGAAATAATGGGAAAACCATGATTTCCACACTACATCTCTTTTCTTCACGTGGGAGGAGCCATTTGGAGAAATTGAGTTCTTGGAGGAGGCACTTCATGGCTGATTGGTTTGGAGGGGTAACTTGGGCCATTATTGAAGGCCATGAAATTTCAACCCAAGATCAGCAACAACCCCATACTTACCATAAATGGAGAGAGAAGAAACTTGAATGGAAAAACTTAATCTCTCCATGCAGCCCCAATACATTTCATAAACCGGGGGTTGAGGATTTATTTAATGAGCTACCTAGAATGGATTATTTCATATGGATGATAGCATGGGTATGGGAGTCTCTCATTGGGCATGGGATCCCCTATGTTTTTCATCACTCTTACCTTGAAGAGGCCATTGGATAGCAAGAAGGTTTCCATTCACACTTTCCACTTTCTCATGATGTGAGCCATTTGGTTTTGCATACTTGGGAGAAACCATTGGAGGGAAGATTTATTGCAGATTATTTTGAGTAGTGGTGGGGACTATTGATGAGAAGGAAACAAGGGGAATAAAGGAGGAATTTTTCTCCACCTTTACAGTTGCTTGATGACAATCAACATTTTGGAGGAAAGGACTGTAATATTCCAAAAATTTAGCCTTCATCTAAATGGAATATTATAGTTTTTTTTATCACTAGGTAGGTGAATAAATGATGGGGAGGCCCCTAAAACCCCTTTAGAAGAAATAATAACACTCCTAATGTGAAAGGATGAAGAATAAGCAGCTAGATTAAGCACCTTTGGGTGTGAACAGGGATTGGATCATGTTGATTCAGTCAACTTTGACCAAGTCAACAACGTTGTCATGGAGGAGTGGCCTTTATGATGAGACAACATAGTTTTAGTGCAAGAAAACTTGCATGAGCTTGTTGGCAATTATGGATGGGACCCAATGTGAGAAGGCTCACATGATATATATGGAGGGGATGGCAACCATTGTTATGCATGTTTTAGATTATCATTTTGATATTGGTCTGCTTAGACTTTGCTTCCTTTTGCTGTTTAGCAGGGTTGTTGTGCTGTTTAGCACAAGGGTGTTCCTGATCGAGAATACCTACCTCATCTTCAGGGAAGGAGAGGTTATTTGAGCTAAATTTCCTCATTCTAACATTCTATCCAAGCTACCTCCTTCAGCTACAATGTAGTTTCTGTTTAGAGTTGGGTTGTGTTGCAGGGTGCAAGAAAGGAGGATCACATAGATCCATTTATGGGCTTGTTTTTCATTGGAGAGGTGGCCTATCCATTGAAGGATCAGAAAGGAGGGTTCCTGGTCATATTTTCACATATTTGGCATCAATCCAACCATCTACCATCCCTCACAACGCAGTCACAATTCTGAACTGCATTATTTTTGGAGGCAATTGCTGGGAGGGTTCATTGAGCTCATCAGGAGGGTCTATTTCTGAGTAGAGGGATCAAACTTCTATTTAGAAATACTATTGGAGGAGGACACAATAATTTTAGATATGTCATAGCCTCATTCTATTTAGATCTAGTTTGCAGTGACATCTCAACCCCAGGGTTATCTGTCACATTGTATATTTCTTGGTATTTCTAGAAATATTTTTCGGGTTGGCTAGAAATCATGTATTAGAGACCACATCTTCTTTTCTGGGAATTTATTTTGTCTCTATCAGCCATATTTCATTTATGTATGTTTATAGCAACAACTACACTAATATAGAAAACGTTTTCATTTCTCTCTGACATTCTATACAGTTGCAGAAACTCATGTGCCGATTATTCCTATCATTGGAGGCTTGTTCTTATTGCTTGAGTGGCTTTTCCCTCATGATCTTCTTGTATATTTTTGATGATATCTTAATAAAATTATGGCTGCATATTGATCCCTCTCATGTCAGGTTCATATTTTCTATGTTTTACATTATTATGTCTTGTATTGTTGCTATTTCCCTTTTGGGATATTACATCCAATGATACCTTCGGCAGCATGGGGTGCCCCCGATGCATTGGCACCACTGGGTCTAGGGAGATCAGGTAAGACGATATAAAAAAAACTAGACTCTGTGTAGATCAGGTCATATTTCAATGCAATCTGGAGGGAGACTTCCTCAGTTTTAGGGAAGTGAGAGGTGACATCTTTTCCAATGGCAGGAAAAAGGGATATGAGAAACCAGTCCGTGTAGACACGGTCTTCGAAGGTAGGGGCTCGAAATAGGCTCTTTCTTCTTTGCCATTCTTGAACATGATCAGATAGGCGGTTCGTAGACGATTGACAGAAAGAGGTCAAGAGTTTGGTACAAGTGTCATGGTGAAGGGGAAGCTGGAAGTAAGAGATAAAAAACCCTGGCAAGAGTTGCAAAAGTAGTATGAGAGGCGGGGGACTAGTTGACATACCACTTGGAAGCTTCTCCAATAAGCGTATGCTAGACCAAACGAAGACAAACAGAGTCATTGGTGATGAAGTTAGATGAACACCACATGTGGAAAGAACAAACATGGTTGGTAGGATCGTCTCCAACAAGACCTTCAAACTTGGGGCTGTCTGAAGGAAGCTTGGTTGGCATAGCAGGCCAACTAGGATCATGGTGTATGGGGTCATTAATAAACTGGCTAAAATCAGGAAGATTGAGGCCTATCATATAAGGAGGCAAGGGAGAAGCCGTGATAGTTCCTGTTGGGGCCCCACTAGTAGTATTCCTAGCATTAGGGCCGGGGCTACCACCAGCGTTAGGTCCTGTACCAGACATGGTGAAGGTGACAGGAGGAGATCCAGGGATAGAACCAGAAGGGGAACCCGATGAACCAGAAGCAGAGTCGGAATGGGGACTCGATGGAGGATGAACTCGAACCCTACGTGGAGGAGTAAGTCTTCCTACCAAAAAATGAGGATGAAGGCCTAAGAGTCTCCAGGATAAATGGCTTGGGGGTGCAATGATGGAAAACATACACGGATCATAGAAGGAAGAGAAACGAAAAAAGGCAAGGAGGTGCAGGATAAAATGATTACAATGTCCAAACAAGGGAATGGAGGTGCAAGATCAATTGATTACAATGTTATAGTCTTGGCCTGGCGGTGTAAACCAAGCGCTCTTCAATTAGGGTGTGCGTGTATGTGAAAAGTGTGTTAATTTTAATTTAAGCCCAAACGTGTGTAGAGAAAAAAAAATGTTGTATAACTGTAAATAAATATGAAAATGATAGTAAATTAAACTGAATATGACAGAAAATAAACAGCTAAAGATGAATCAATTTAAACCCAAGGAGGAGGGCTTCCCAACAACTAGTCTATGGGTGGGTGAAATCTAGTCAAAAAAAAAAAAATGGCCAATGGATCTAAAGTTGGGGGGGGGGGGGAGACAAGGATCTAAAGATTAGATTTGCTAGAAATAGGTGCATAAAACAACAAAAATACAAAGGGAAAAGTGTTGTAAAAAAGATGGCGAAAGGCTACAACCTGAAGGGAAATGGAGGGGACCCTAAAGGAGGAACAAACAAAACTGAAAATAGGTTTTTTGTGATGGATGAATAACCAATATGAAATGGATATGAAAGTGTAGGTTCAGATCTGAAAAATGGATGAACACACTGAAATCTCAGATGACCTGCTTCAGCTAAACTTCTCCTAAAAAGGTAGAAGCATATTGAAGCCTTAAGGGGCATGATTCCTACTTCGACGAGTAAAACAAATCAAGTACAGGTTCAATACGGGTGGAGAGGGAGGTTAGAAAACCCTGAATATTAGCCCAGAAAAACCCATAAAAATGACAGAAAAAATCCTGCAGAAAGTATAGGTCGTAGGTTTCAGGCTGATTTCTATGTCCTAAATGTTGAGGTCGCAGGTTTTGGCCCAAAAAGTGAAACCTACACTTTCGGCCATCTTGGGAGAAGGTTTCAGAAAAAAGTATCATCTCATCTACGGATGATACCTGTTACCTACGCAATAGGCCCAGAAACACACGAGAGTAAGAATTTTACTGTTTTATGGTTTTAAAGGTTAAAAACAACATCAATAAATGAAAAATTAGAGGCTGAAGAAAAACCCTAGGGGTTGAAGCAGCTGGTCATGCAGGGATCTGAAAAATGACAGCGGTTGTAATTATAAACCCTTGTGGAGTCGCCAATTGTTAGTGTGAATTATAATCGCAAGTGTACGAAAAAATATCACTTTAGCTATGGATAACAAATAGCCCTAATATCAAAGATGAATGTCAATTTCTTCTCCTGAAACTAGTGAACATCTTGGTAGTAGAGAAACAACACCTCCTGATTTACATTTCCTCCACAACTTAGGTGTCTCTCATCCAAGATTAGCTCAGCAATCTACTACTGTCCCATCCACATCCCTTCATCCAACATCCACTATCCAAACCACTCCACTCCAACCCACTGTCTCTCTTCTAAATCCAACTCCACCTCCTATCATGGCTGCATGGTATGCTCCCCTAGTCCTTCCTGCACCATTAGTCAATCTTCCACAGGAATATCAGTCCAAAATTCCGTTATATGATGCTACCAATGCCACAATTGCATCACAACATGTGGATATGATGAATGACTACTTTGACAGAAATGAAATTGATGATGATTCTGTCAAGCTTAGATTATTTGCTCAAAGCTTAGGGGGAGAAGTAAGAAAATGGTTTAAAAGCTTATCCCCCCATAGTATAAACGATCTCCCAGGCTTCCATCAAACTTTCTTAAACAAATGGGAAGTGAAGAAGAATCCTCTCCAAGTCCTTTCTGATTACAAGAACCTCCATAGAAACCCTGGGGAAAGTGTCCAAGCTTATTGCACTAGGTTTAATAGTGTGTATAATGCAATTTCCCCAGAACTAAAACCTCCACAAGGCTCAGATTTAAACAAGTTCCCTGAAGGGTTTGACTCTGACATGACCTATTCGCTAAGAGAGAGAGATTTTGCAACTCTTGAAGATATGCAAAGAGGTGCTCTTTCTGTGGAAGTCAACTTAATGGAGAAAAGAGAAAGAATGAAAGTTGAAAAGAGAGTATCCTTTAGAGAGGAATCCACACCTTCTACTTCCAACTCAAAGATGGAGAAAATGATGGAAGAAATGATGAAAGAGATGAGCATAATCAAGAGAGCACAAGCAAATCAAAACCAAGTTGCTCCTCAAAATAGAAATCAGAACCAGAATCAGAATGTTAGAAGGAACCAACCTCCGAACAGACCTAGGGAAGATGATCAGAAGATCACTCCTCCTTTTCATCAAAATTATGTAAGTGAGGTTGAGGAAACAGATCAAATAACAGAGGAAGAAGATATCAACATGCTGGGGGTAGACAATGATGACTTTGAGATTCATTATGATAAAAACAAGGTCTATACACACCTTATGATGACAAAAGAGATGATGATGAAAATTTTTATCAAGACATGGAAAATGTCATCATAGAGCCTCAAAGAGAATATGACCTTAGAAGTAAAACTAGTCAACAAACCCCCAGCAACAAAACCTCTGACCAATCTTCACAAAACAGCACTGCAACCAAGCCTAAAAATATTAAACAAAAGGATAAAATGGTGGCTGAAAATTTTGATAAAGGAAAAGGTAAAAGCACTCAAAACAATGAAAATCAGAGTGCAGACATTAGCAGTACTAACACTTCAGCTAGTACTCCTGTTAAAACCATTGTGTCAAGTGTAAATAAAACAAATCAGCAAGTTGATAATGTTGATAGACTGACAGTTAATAAGGCTGAAACCAACACTTTTAAAAACCAAATTCCTTTCAGCCTGGAGCAGGAAAATTCCAAAATCAAAATCTCTGTTCCCTTGACCGAGTTAGCTGCCCAACATGTATATAGGGCCCAAATTTTGAAGGCTTTAAATATAGAGGAAAATGGAGATACAGTCAATCTTAGTGATGACCAGCCAAAGCTTATTTTTGGTCCCAAGATTGAAGGAAGATACCAAGAGGGACCCGTTCCTCCTTTCTACGTGAGTTTAAACGTTCATGACAAAATTTTGCACAATGCTATGCATGATTCCAGGGCTTCTCATAATTTAATGCCAAAAGCTGTGATGGAAAGCCTTGGTTTAGAAATCACTAGACCTTACAAGGACATGTACTCCTTCGATTCCAGCAGGGTAAAATGTTTGGGATTAATCAAAGACCTCTGTGTTAACTTAGCCCAGATTCCAGCTAAATGCTTACTCATGGATATTTTCGTGGCTGATGTGCCACCAAAGTATGGAATGCTATTATCTAGATCTTTGGGGGCTAAGTTGCAAGGGACTATGCAAATGGACATGACCTATGTGACTATCCCTGTTTTCAATCAGACTAGAAGACTTTACAGGGAGTCTCATATGCAATACACAGTTACAAGTCAAGACAGACCACAAAAATCTCCCCTCTATTCTGTAAATACGGGCCTAGATTCTTTTATTTTGTTCAACGATGAAACATTAGATGAACAAGTACTTCTAATGGAGTTAATGGAAAATAGAGAGGAGAAGGTAAATGTCACAGAACTGTCAAAACAGTTTGTTGAACCTGTAAAATCTAGCAAACTAAACGAAGGTCTTGAGCTACGAGTCAAATTTTCTTTGCTCTTAAACGTTCACAATCGAGAAAACAACCCTAAAAAAAATGCAAATCCTGGGGAATCAAAACAAAAACAACTAAGTGTTGAGATCCCACGACAACCTTTGAGCACGTTAGTTGAAAAGGACAGTAACCAGGATGAAACTAAGAAATGTCCTCTATGGAGTATGTATTTTTATGGATCCTACACTAAGAACAATGCTGGTGCAGGTGTTTGGATCACTAAAACTGAAAATAACCACATAGAAAGCATTTCCTGCAAATTAAACTTTCAGTGTTCCAATAACATAGCAGAATATGAATCCCTTCTCTTAGGCTTACACCTATTGAAAAAGTTAGGAGCCAGAAGAATCAATGTGTATGGGGATTCAGAGTTAGTCATTAGGCAAGTCAATGGGGAATATAACACAAATCATCCCAGACTTAGAGCCTACCGAAACGATGCCATGGACCTTTTGAAAATATTCGAGGAGTACAAACTGTTTTTTGTCCCAAGAAAAAGAAATATTGCGGCCCACAATTTAGCCTTTGCAGCTAGGACATGTTTAACGCCATATGGCACCAAATATTGCACAACTGAGATAAAATTTAGACCAGTTGTACCTGATAATGAAAAGTATTGGCATGTGTTTGAAAATGACAAACAAATAGAAGACTTCATGCAATTCAGAAATGAATTTGAACTACACAATTCAGACTCAGATTATGATACAGACTGCAGTGAAGAAAATTTCCTTGATGAAGAAGAACCGTCTCCTGAACCTACTAATATAAACCTATTATCTAGAAAACTTAGAAACAAAATGAAAATGAAGGCAGAATTAGAAACAGAGGAGTTAGAAACTCTGCACTCTAAAGATGAAAGTTTGCCTAAAGGTCTGGCCCCTTTAGAAGAGTTGTTCGATTTTAACGATGTGGAAAATAAACCAAAACTGGAACCTGTAGAAACTGAAGTGGAGGAATGCAATATAGGCAGTGAGGAAAAATAAAAAATGATTAAACTGTCTAAAAATTTACCAGCTCACATTAAACTCAAATATATTGAGCTGTTTAAAGATTTTTCTGATGTTTTTGCGTGGAGTTATGGAGATATTAAATCCTATGACATTGAAATAATATAGCACAAAATTCCCCTTAAAGAAAACCAAAAACCATTCAAACAGAAACTGCGCAGAATAAACCCTGTTCAGTTACCTTTGGCTCAGAAGGAGATCATGAAAATGTATGATGCTGGTATTATTGTCCCTATTAGATATTCTGATTGGGTGTCTAATCTGGTGTCTGTTAGGAAGAAAACTAGAGAAATCAGGCTTTGTATAGACTTTAGAGACTTAAACAAAGCTTCGTTAAAAGACAACTACCCTTTACCCAAGATGGATCATATTTTACAAAGGGTGGTAGGGTCTAGAAGAATTTCTTTGTTGGATAGCTATTCAGGGTACAATCAGATCTTGGTTTACTCTGCTGATCAATTAAAGACAACCTTTACTACCCATGGGGCACTTTCATGTATGTGAAAATGCCCTTTGGTCTAATGAATGCTGGAGCAACCTTCCAAATAGCCATGGACATAGCATTATCAGAAGAATTGGGCTTCTTCATCATTATCTATCTTGATGATGTCACTGTGTTTTCACAAACAGATGAAGAACACTTAGAACATTTGAGAAAAGTTTTCGAGAAGTGCAGAAGGTTTGGAATATCTTTAAACCCTAAGAAGACACTATTCGGTCTCCAAGAAGGCAAAATTCTTGGACACATTATTTCAGAAGAGGGTATAAAGATAGATCCAAAGAGGATTGAAGCTATATTGCAAATCTCTCATCCTCGAAACATCAAGGAGTTGCAATATTTCATTGGGAAGATCAACTTTTTGAGAAGGTTCATCCCTAATTTAGCTGAGCTCCTTAGGAATATCACAAACATGCTGAAAAAGGAGCAAGGGGTAAAATGGACCTTGGAAGCAAAAAAATCCTTTGAACTGGTGAAGCAAGCGTTGACCAAAACACCAGTTCTGATAATTCTTGAGTTTTCAAAAGATTTTTATATTTTTTCATTTGCATCAGATCATACCATAGCTACTGTCCTTTTATAGAAAAACCCACAAGGACAAGAGCAGCCTATTTCATTCTTTAGAAAGGCATTGAGGGAGGCCCCTTTGAAGTATAACATTATGGAAAAGAAAGCTTTTGCTCTGGTTAAAGCTTTGAAAGACTTCAGAGTGTACATCCTTCACTCACACATCATTGCCTTTGTCCCAAACTTAGTTGTTAAAGACATTCTAACACATGACCCAGATGGTAAGAGAGGTAAGTGGATTGCTATTATCCTTGAGTATGACGTAGAGATAAAACCCACTAAGCTCATCAAAGGCCAAGGTCTAGCTAGATTAATGGCTGAAATCAATTTTGAAGTTCTTGATATTAATATGATTAATGCTTTAGATGATCAAGAGGAAATATCAACACCCATTGTTGAAAACTATTTTATGAATTCCTCTTGGTATGCTGATATTAGTTATGTTCTTCTTAATTTGAATACACCCCCTGGTTTGACCAAAACAAAGGCAAGGTTCCTAAAATTGAAAGTTGTAAACTATTGCATTATAGATAAATGTCTGTATTGGAAAAATGCAAGTGGTCTATTGCTTAAATGTTTTCCTGAGTTTGATGAAGAGAAGGTTAAGTACCAGTTCCATGAAGGAGAGTGTGGAGGTCATTTGTACTGGAAGAAAACAGCCAACAAAATTTTGAGGGTTGGTTTCTATTGGCCTACTCTTTTCCATGATATACACAAAATGATCATAGCCTGTCATAAGTTTCAACTTTTTGAAGGCAAAAGGAAACTGCTACCCCTCCCTCTGCATCCAATCACTGTTGAAGCCCCTTTTCAACAGTGGGGACTTGACTTTATAGGAGAAATCCATCCACCATATTCTGCCCAACACAGATGGATTCTCACTGTAACAGACTATTTCACTAAGTGGATAGAAGCCATTCCTTGTAGGCAGACCAATGATTCAGTTATCATAAAATTTATGGAGACTAATATTCTCTCCAGATTTGGCTGTCCTACCAAGATCATGACTGATAATGCAGCAGCATTTGGATCAAAGAAGATGGTTGAGTTCTGTCATAGATATCAGATAACATTGGGGCATTCCACGGCCTATTACCCTCAAGGTAATGGACTTGCAAAATCCTCAAACAAAAGCTTAGTGAACATAATCAAGAAACTGTTGGAGGACCATAAGAAGTCTTGGCACACAAAGCTGGTTCATGCACTTTGGGCTGACAGATTGACTTTGAAGAAATCTATTGGTATGTCACCTTTCCAGCTTGTGTATGGTACTGATGAAATTTTTCCAAACAGCCTTGGTGTACCAGTGGTCAAGTTGATTCAAGAGTTGCAGACTAAAGATAATGACATGATAAGACGAATAAATCAGACCATTCATCTTCAGCAAACCAGAGAGGAAGTGTATAACAAAGCATTGCAGAAACAAGACAACATTAAGAAGCTTTTTGATAGAAGAACAAAGGCTAGCAATTTCAAGATTGGGGACAAAGTTTTAAAGTGGGACTCAAGAAGGGAAGAGAAGAGAAAGCATGGAAAATTTGACAACCTATGGCTTGGCCCTTACTCTATTCATTCAGCTGCTGGTAACAATGCATTTTTCTTGCAAGAGTTGAATGGAGCAGAATTGTTTGGGGGTCCTGTCAATGGCAGGATGCTTAAGCATTACTTCTCTTGATCCATGTTATGTTTTGAAGCCTTTTTATCTTTTCCATTATGAATATTTAATCCACCATTGCATTCAAAGTTGTAAAAGACAAAAATACAAAAACAAAGAAAAGAAAGAAAAGAGGGCAGATTTTGAAAACAAGCAAGGTATAGCTCCATACCAAAAAAGAGAGATAAATCTGAAAGTGTGCAAGCTCAAATGCCACTACTATAAAAACACACTTCTAGTTAGTCAAACTGTTTAATATTGACTAATTAGCTTTAAATTTTCTGCTGATAGGATAGTGAATTTGATATGCCAAACTGTCTAATCTTGGCTTATCAGTAGATAGTTTAGGATAGAAATTAAAGGTTCAAACATGATCAAAATATGAACCTAAGGTTGCAAAGAGAAATGACTCAAATCTGTTCTATTTTTCTGAGTCAAAGAGATGTAAAGATCTGGTTCTAATTAGCTCAAAATCTGAACCAAAGAAAAAGGAAAGACAGCTCAATAAGAATCAAATCAGAGCTGTAGAAAAGAGGAAGGAACTGTTATCAAATTTCAGATCTTAAGCCTTCCATTTTTTATTTATTTTTTCTGAAAAATAAATGCCTATGTGCAGCTTGTCTTTATGCCATAGATCACAGCAAGTCAAACAGCTTAATCTTGACTTGGCTGTTGTTTAAATTTATGTTTTAGAATTTAGAGAATAAGATCTGTTAGACAGTTTAATCCTAACAGATTAGTAGATTAGGTAGAAAATCATATGGGCTCAACTGTTTAATCTGAGTCCATGGAGAAATAAGGAGTAGAAATAGATTAGATTTCCTGCTTTCAAAAGAGTAAAATGTTGTGAAGAGAGTTTGCCAATCCAAGTGCACTCTAAAGAAGAAAAAATGTTAGATCAGTAGGGTTGGGTAGGTAGAAGTTTGTATTGATGAATATCCAATTTTTTTTCATGGTTTCTAATATGTTTTTCAGAGAAAGATCATCCCAGTAAAAAGAAGAGCAGCCCAAATGGATAAGGCACAGGTCGGCCTCCCAGAGAAAGCAAGTCTGAATTTCTTGATGCCTTCAAGAAGGCACCATCCCCAAGTCGAGCCACTGTTAGCCACCTATAATATTTCTTATAGCAAAAGGTGGCTAAGACTATTTGAGCCTTCAAGGAACAAATTATATTACTAAAAATTGTTGGCTCTTGAAAACTCTTAAAGGCCTCTTGCCTCTGTCCAGATCCTATACTTTTTTTTTCATCCCAAAAGACTCTGAAATCCTGCTGATTTCCAAAGCCAAAATATTGTTGCAAACAACATTTTCTCCTTTCCCCTCTTCCCAAATTAACCTCGTCTTTCTATCCCCCTATTTCCCACAAAAATCCCTCATTTTCACATTTCTTCCTTTTCCCCTCATCAAAATCCCCTTTATAAGGTTTAAGACTCACTCTTGGCCTTATCATAACCCTCAAACCTTTGAAAATCATGAGAAAAACCATTAAAAACCCATTTTGTTATATATATTGGGCTTAAGCCCCCTTGGGCTAAGTCCCTAGCCTTTCCGCCCATACACCCTGGCGCCATGACCGCGCGCTGAGCCAGTCAGGCGCTTATCCTGTTTAAATAAATATTTCTTCGCAAACCATTAAAAACCTTTGATATTTATTTAAACTGTCGAAATTCATTTTATTTAATTTTTCTTCCCGTGCAAATTATGGAGCGATCTCAACCATCGATTCAATCCATAAGATTTGACGGTGCGGAGCACGCCTCCCTGTGGACCCCCCAGCCGTGCGCCATTTTCCCAAAACCGCGTGGTTTTTATCGCATCACTCTTTGGTAGAGGGCGATTTTTGCCTAATGGCCAGCGATTCCATACATCGCTTGACACACGTCCCATGTACTATTTGTAAAACTGTCGTTCTTTCGTCGTCCATCACGCGTTAATGTTCGGACCGGGACGCCTAGAGATATCGCTGTGGACCGTCCGATCTGGGCCCACTGATCCAACGGTGATCGCTCACCAAAGTTTCTCGATGGTTAACGAAGGTGCGCGCACGATAGCCGGGCCATCATACATCGGCAAATCAATCTCCACCGTCGATCTGATCTGCAGATCGACGGCCCACAATTCATCGCCCGATCTCTCTGTTTTACTTTCCATTACCCAATCCCGACCGTCGATCTCTACGCGATCGACGACTCAGATTCATCCTTCTCCTCTGATCGCCTCGTTCAATCTCGACCGTCGATCTCTTCACGGTCGACGGCTCGGATTTAATCCCTCTTTCACCCATTCCATGACCGCTCCCGATCAATCCTGACCATGCTCCAATCTCCTCACACACCCTCTGATGCAGTCAACCTATAAAAGAAGGATTTTTTCATAAGTTTTCATATTTTGCAAGGTTTGTATCATTATCTCGCAATTTTCAAAGAATATTCAGAGGCGGAGGGTGATGACCCTCTCGTCTTCGATTCGTTAAAGGAAGTCATCAACAGGGTGGAAATGCACGTTTCCTCAGTGTTTCCTCAGGCATGGATGCCTTATGAACCCTGCGCAGCCCTGCACCATAGCAAAGAACACAGCAAATCAGGCACAGATGAAGAGTATCAGAGACGAAGACCAGAATTAACCATAATAGAGGAATAAAGACAGTTTTACGGGGATTACGGCTAAGACTGTTATCAAAAGCTTAACCCCCGATTTAAAACATAGTTAAAGAAAAAAGCACAAAGTATTATCAGACAGGAAACCTCCACCGCCACATATGAGGTTAATCAATTTCTCCCAGCTACCACAGAGCCACCTGTTGCCTCAAACCATTCAAATAGAGGCCGAAGTTATTGAAGAAGATCAGATTTCGCCTTAGCACAGCCAGAAAAGTTACTTCTACAATGAAACTTAATGCAAAAGATATCTGCAAAGTAACCCTAGCGTCACACAGAGCCTCAAAGGTCAATAAAGCTCCTACCGAGCTTAATTCATAAGTGTAAATCAATTGATACAGTGAAACACCTATACAGTTTCTTCATTGAGCCCCCCAAGGGCCAAGAAGACATTAACTCTGTATTAATTGTAATTGAGATCTTTTATTAATGATCAATGATGACGAACATTTTTTGACTGTCACCAAAAGTAAAAAAAAGAGCATTGGTGAGGGTCATTAAAAGTTCATCACTAGAAGTGTCACCAAAGAGAGAATCAGTGATGGGCCTTTAACGACCCTCACCAAAAGTGTCATTGAAAATGTCTTTGGTGACGGACCATAAAGGACCATCACTATATAAACTTACAGTGATGATTTTTTAAGGACCGTCACCATATGTGACATTGGTGACGGACCTTAAAGGTTCGTCACAAGCATGACCCTCACCAATGTGCTTTTTTCTTGTAGTGACTGTTTTATGTTTTCTTCTGCTAAAGTATTTTATAGGCTTCAATCTTTCTCTTTAGTCTTCATGCTTGTTTATTTCCTTAATAGTTTGAACAATTGGTTTCAGCATGATTATGGTTCTCCCTGCTTGTCTGTTGCCACTTAAAAACTGTTATTGAAGTCTCCCTTTGAAGTTCTTTGCTTATAGTGAATCAGAGAGGTCTGTTTTGATCTTGCCCTTTGTCCTCACTTAAACAGTTGGCTTAAAGGTCGTTATAATTATGATCATAGATGTTTTTAGGTGTTCCCTCTTCTATGACTGTGATTATTAGTAAATTTTATATGTTTTCTAAAGTCCTTTAGAATAAAATCTTTGAGGAAATAGGGTGTTCCCCGAATCTTAGATTTTACTTTGAAAGTTGTTTTGAAATCATTGTTTGCTTAAAGGTGTGATTTGTAGAATTTATGGTTAGCCCTGTCTATCAAAGAACTCTTTATTGTTTCAAATTATGCTTTCAAATTCCCTTCGTTGAGAATTAAAACTCTCTTTCCAAATCATTAATGTTCATTCCATTCCAAAAACAAAAGGATCCTGTGGCCGAGTTAGATTTGCCCTTTGATATCCCATATCCTTTGATAAGTGTGTTATGACCTCTTTTTGACTCCATTGCCCAATGAAACAGATATTTTACTGTCCTATATATCTTTCCTAGACCTTTTATGTTTTGCTGTATCAATTCAATCCAACCAAATAAACAAATACCTGCACTTAATAACTAGTTTAAAACCAATACTCTAAGCACACAAGATAAACCTTTGCAAACAAACTTTGAGAGATCCCTCTCTGAGAGCAGGAGGACTAGATCCTATAACTCTAAAGATTGGTTCTGATGTTTCCTTGTCTTTTGATTTTCCAAACTATCAAAACACGGGACACCAACATAATGGCGATCACGGTGGGACCACTAAGTTCATAGTTGCCTAGCAAGCTCTTATAGACTCATTAGTCTTTCAAACAACCATAGAAACTCAGAAAAACCCAAAATATTTAGTTTGGCTTCATAATAAACATGGTGGTGGAACCATAAAACATTTTACCTTTACAAAAGCTAAAAATTTCCCCCCTGGTGACTCCACTGGCCTCCAAAAGGCCTATTACCCTTCCAGTCCTTGTAGACTCCCTTGGGAATGCATTGAGAAAACCAAATCATGCTTTTGGTGGACAGAAATTTTCAAAATCTTGCACCTGGAAACTCCACAATCCCAAAAGCCCCAATAACTCCACTGGCAGAAGACTCTGAACTGGTTGAAAAGATACAGTGACCTTAAACACAAAACTCAACCTTTACAAGACCTAGACAATGAGCAACATATAGATGATGATCAAGACTTTATAGAAGAAGGTGAGCAAGATTATAGACAAAATAATAAAGAAAAATTACTGATCGTGATGGAGAAAATTGTGTACATACTTAGGAAAAGATTTGAAAGGTATGAGGCCAATTTAAATATTGATGATCTAGAGCAGCCCATGCTCCTTTCAAATCAAGAACAAACCCAAAAACTACAAAATATGTATGATGAACAAGATTACAATGAGATCAATGAAGAAGGTTGTCAGGAAACTCCTGATTGCCTACCTATTTCTTGTATTATGCTATTAAGAGAACTCCATAACCAGATTGCAAAAGCTCATAGTGAGCAGTGCCTTGAGGAAAACATAAGCCATTTTGAACCTACAAAATCTGAAATAGGAGAAGAGACAACACAACCAGAGTCTCTTCCTTTATCTAATGACTCATTTCAGATTATTAAAAAAGGATGGCATCCTGACAATATACTTGAAACAACTCGTGAACTTTACAGTCAAAGTGACTGCCATGGAAATCATGAGGTGTTGTTTGAAATTGAGATAGATCAGGAAAAGGAAGAGAATCCTCAAAATTCCCCTGCAAGAACAAGTAATCATTCCCTAGAAGAGGCTCAAGAAGACATCCAGCCTCAAAACCAGTCAACACAAGAGGGAGAGGGCTGTTGTTTTCCTATCCAAAGCAAAGAGAAAATTCCTTCTCTTTTTACAGAGGAAAAAATTGATCAGATATTTAAAAAATAGACAGCCCTCATTTCTTTATTAGAACAAAACACTTCTGCTTATTTTTCTACTAAATGTTGTTGTCTTGAAATAGAAAATAAACTTGTAGGTCAGCTAAAAGAACAAAATGATAACCCAATATGTTTGATTGGTGAAATTGTGTATACTAATGATTTTTCAACTTCTGATCAATCTGATGATGATGATGAGCTTCAAACAGAAACTAATCATGCAGGGCAACCAATAGTGGATTGGTGTCATGAATTTCATTATCATTAGCTTGAGAGCAACAATCAGCCAATCCAATCCATCAGAAATAGCTTTCACATAATTGGGAATCAGCAATCTATTAGTTGTAAGGTTGAGATTAAAAAGAAAGAGGATTTTCTTGAACAGGAAGCATATAAGGAGCCCCCTCCTGAAAGGGTTGAGGTAATAAAAGATACCCCTACTCAAGAATATGATGATATCTTTACAGAGTACAGTCCACTGAATCAGACCATATCAGGACTACAAGAGGACAACACTTCAATATATGATGAATCCTCTAGTTCAGATAATAATGAAGATGAGGAAGAGTTTCTTTCTCAAGAGATTCTTTGCCTTGATCCAGTGGAGAAAAAAGAGATAATCATGGCTGAAACACATCTTCCAAATACTCTTAATCAGGCACTATTTCAAGATCCCTATGCTCACTTCTTGAAAATATTTGAAGAAGGGATAAATGTTATTAGGAGTAGTGTATTACCAAAAGCAAGAAGATTATTTAAACCTACTGCTAAGAAACAAAAAGAATGGGAGTGGCCCTGTTTGTCCAGCCCACCCAAAGGGATGAAGAAGGACCAATCATGGAATCATTTACTGGATTGGTTGTACTAGAAAAGAGAGTTCATTAGATAAACATGTAAATATTCCAAGAGTAGATTAGGTTAGATAGGAATGTCAATAAAGCTCAGCTTTGAGCATTTAGTTAGTTGTTGATTTTTGTCTTGTAAGAAAAAGAAAAATCTAAAAACAATAGAAAAGAGAAAAGAGGGAAAATTTTAAAACAAGAAAGGTACAACCCCATACCAAAAAGAGAAACAAATCTGAAAGTGTGCAAGCTTAAATGCCACTCCTACAAAACACACTCCTATTTAGTCAAACTGCCTAATCTTGACTAATTAGCCTTTCAATTTTTTGTTGATAGGATAGAGAATTCGATTGGCCAAACTGTTTAATCTTGGCTTATCAGTAGATAGATTAGGATAGAAATGAAAGGTTCAAACAAGCTCAAAACCTGAACCTAAAGTTTCCAAGCAAGAGATGACTCAAATCTATTCTATTTTTTGAGTCATAAAGACGTAAATCTGGTTCTAATTAGCTCAAAATCTGAACCAGAGAACAAGGAAGAAAAAACTCAAACAAAGCAAAAACAGAGCTGTAAAAAGAGAAGGCAGTACTTTGAATTTTCAGATCTTAAGCCTTCCATTTTGATTTAATTTTCTGCAAAATAATATCTATGTGCAACTTGTTTTTATGCCATATACTAGCATCAAGTTAGACTGTTCAATCCTAACTTGAGTGCTTTTAAATTTCTATTGTAGAATTTAGAGAATAAAAATTTGTTGGACAGTTTAATCCCAACAGATAGTAGATTGGGTAGGTAGAATCTTGTATTGATGAAGATCCATTGTTTTCATAGCTGCTAATATGATTTTAAAGAAGATCATCCCAGCAAAGGAAGGGCAGCCCAATGGATCAGGCACAGGTCAGCCTCCCAGAGAACATAAATGGATGAGGCAACTGATCAGTCTCCCAGAGAAAGCAGGTCTGAAGTTCTTGATGCCTTCAAGAAGGCATCATCCCCAAGTGCAGCCATTGTTAGTCACCTATAATATTTGTCATAACAAAAGGTGGCTAAGATTTTTTGAGCCTCCAAGGAACAAATTTTATCATTAAAAATCACTGGGTCTTGAAGGCTCCATGAAGGCCTCACACCTCTGTCCAAAATCCTCATTGCTATTCCCATTTTATACTTAGAAATCCTGTTGATTTCCAAGCCAGAATACTGCTGCAAAGTCATCATTTTTCCCCTTCTCCCAATCAAAACTAACCTCCATTTGCTTCCCTATTTCTCCATATTTTTCCTCTATTTTTATGAGCTCTCTTTGTCCACTCATGAAAATCGCTTTTACAAAGTTAAAGACTCACTCTTTAACTTTACCGAAACCCTCAAATCCTTTGAAAAAACATTAAAAATCACAAAAAACACATGTTTATGAATAAGGGTTTTAAGCCCTTTGGGCCAGGTTTCAAACCACTTCCCCCACATACCCGCACCTTAGAACCAAGTGCTAAACCCCCTCACAACACTTATCACATCGCACAAACCCAAGAGCACGAGTCTTTGTGCCATATTCCCAAACTTGCAATGCGATCAACCTTTATATTAAAAAACCCCTGATCGCATCATTATTTTAATACATATCCTGTGGGCCCGCCTTGGTGCTTAAAAAATTATAATATTTCTTCCTCGATCCGCTTTTTCCTTTGTAAAATATAAAACCTACTTTCCCAAATTTTTGGTCTAAAAACCAAAATCGCATGTTAAATATTAAATGGGTTGATCAAAAAGACCGATCGCGCAATCACAATCGCAGGAAATACAATGGGTTGATTGAAAAGCACCTTGGCCCAATCCGCGATTTGTGATAGGCCCCTTCCGTTTTTAACCCCCGGTCATACCATTCTCCACGCACCCAAAGGCCCCGCAGTCGGGCGCTTATCCTATATCACATATATAACCCATCCAAAACCATAAAAAACCTTTGTTATTTTTAAAATTTGGGTTTTATTCTATTTTATAAAATTCACCGCCGAAGCGTTTTCTCAATAAATCTAGACCATTGATCTGATTTGCAGATCCGACGGTGTGGAATCTGTCAAACCCGGTGGACCCTGCCATATCTTGCACTGTTTCCAAATACCGCGTGGTATCTATCGCACCGCCTTTGGGCGGAAGGTGGTTTTCTCCCGATCGGGAGCGATTCCATACGCTTGCCGCCACGCATCCCCTATACCTTTTTCAAAAACGTCGTCCATCGCGCATAACCGCAGTCCATCGCGCATTATCATTCGGACGCAGATGCCCAACGATATTGTCGTGGACCATCCGATATAGGGCGGGAAATCCGACGGCTATCGCTTGCCGAAGACGCACGATAGTTAACTAAGATGCACATGCGATAACTTAGGGCTACAGCGCGACATTCAGTCAATCTCCACCGTCGATCTGATCTGCAGATCGATGGTCCACATTCCATTTCCCCATACCCCACTTTGACTTTCAACTTCCGTTCCCGACCGTCGATCTCTACGCAATCAATGGCTCAGATTTAATCTTTCTTCCACTCGATTCCACGATCTCTCTCGATAAATCCTGATCGTTGGATGATGCCATCCAACGGCCCCACTTCCTCCACACGCCTTCCGATGCAGTTGACCTAATATGCAGGATTTTATAACATTTTTTTTTGTATTTTACAGGGTTTGATGATCTTTTTGCTATGTTCGAATAAAATTCGAAAAAGAGGGTGACGACCCTCTTGCTTTCGATTTATCAGAGGAAATCACTTGCAGGGTGTAAATTTCATGTCTTGTCAATGATCCGTGAGGCATTGATGCCATATCGTCCCTGCGTAACCCTGCACCCTAGCGAAACACCATGAATCGGGCACAATTAAAGAGTATTAATGTTGAAGACCCCAATATATCAGAACAGAGGAATAAAGATAGTTTTACGGGGATTACAGCTAAGACGGTTATCAAAAGCCTAATCCCCGATTTAAAACACAGTTAAAGAAGAAAGCATAAGTGTTCTAAGAGACAGAAAGGGCTTCCACCATTTCAAATGAGGCGAATTGATTCCTCATCTACCATAAAAGCCACCTGTTTCCTCAAACCATTCAAACAGAGGCCGAAGTTATTGAAGAAGAGAAGATTTTTCCTCAGCACAGCCAGGGAGTTACTTCTGCAAGGAAATCAATGCAGGAAATATCTGCAGAGTTATTCCAAACGTTACACAGAGCCTCAAAGTCAATAAAAGTTCCCACCGAGCTTTGATATTTATTGTAAAAAAGTTAATACAGTACTCCACCTGTAAACTTCTCCATCGAGCCCCTCAAAAGGCCGAGAAGTCTTGAATCTGTATTAATTGACCTAAGATATCTTTTGTTAGGTCTGACCTCCTCATTCTTCTATAAATACTTCTATAGAAGATTAAGAGTTGTTGGTTGATTGTTGTTTGATCACAAGCTGTAATATTGAAACTCTCTGAAATCAATACATAGTCCTTTGAAGTTGAAGAACAAATTGAAGTCTTGAAGATCTTGATGATGTTGTTGCATTCTTGTTCCTGAGAAGGCTCTATCATTGGATCCATGAGCTTGGCTATTGGTGAAGTATTCTGAACTATTTCATGTTTTTCCCTGTTTTCATTATGTTCCATAATTTCTCACTACAGTAGGATAGAAAGTATTAGGCTAAGAAATGGCTCCTGGAAGCACCTTAGACCTGTTCATCCTTCATTGTTTTATGTTTTCTTCTGCTGAAGTATTTTATAGGCTTCAATCTTTCTCTTTAGTCTTCATGCTTGTTTATTTCCTTAATAGTTTGAACAGTTGGTTTGAGCATGATTATGGTTCTCCCTGCTTATCTGTTGCCACTTAAAAACTGTTATTGAAGTCTCCCTTTGAAGTTCTTTGCTTATAGTAAATCAGAGAGGTCTGTTTTGATCTTGCCCTTTGTCCTTAATTAAATAGTTGGCTTAAAGGTCGTTATAATTATGATCATAGATGTTTTTAGGTGTTCTCTCTTCTATGACTGTGATTATCAGTAAATCTTATATGTTTTCTAAATTCATTTAGAATAAAATCTTTGAGGAAATAGGGTGTTCCCCGAATCTTAGATTTTACTTTGAAAGTTGTTTTGAAATCATTGTTTGCTTAAAGGTGTGATTTGTAGAATTTATGGTTAGCCCTATCTATCAAAGAAATCTTTATTGTTTCAAATTATGCTTTCAATTCCCTTCGTTGAGAATTAAAAATCTCTTTCCAAATCATTAATGTTCATTCCATTCCAAAAACAAAAGGATCCTGTGGCCGAGTTAGATTTTCCCTTTGATAATCCATATCCTTTGATAAGTGTGTTATGACCTGTTTTTGACTCCATTGCCCAATGAAACAGATATTTTACTGTCCTATATATCTTTCCTAGGCCTTTTATGTTCTGCTGTATCAATTCAATCCAACCAAACAAATGAATACCTGCACTTAATAACTAGTCTAAAACCAATACTCTAAGCACACAAGATAAAACTTTGCAAACAAACTTTGAGAGATCCCTCTCTGAGAGCAGGAGGAATAGATCTTGTAACTCTAAATATTGGTTCTGATGTTGCCTTGTCTTTTGATTTTACAAACTATCAAAACACGGGACACCAACAGAACAGTTTATCCCTTCTTCAAATCTATGAGCTAGAAGCTCTAGATCTAGCTTCTCAATCCTCCAATAATGATTGCAACTGCTGCAACACAACTGCCTCTAGAAACTGCGCTGTGAGGGAAAGAGAGGCCTTCTACCTATTGAAAAATGTTGCAGTAAGCTCCAGGCTGATGGAAATACTGATGGAAATGTGAGGGAATGATCCCTCACAGGATTGCTAGCTGAAATACTAGCAACTTCCTTCCTCCTTTTAGATCTACAATATAGACAACGTAATTCCTGAAGGAAGTACTATTGCTGGGAGGTTAATAACTTTTGGCCTGATGCTAGATCTGCAATGAAGCTCTGGGAAGATGATCTTTAAGCCCAAGGTGATAGGAATAATCCTTCACCAGTTCTCCAGCTGAGGTATTGAAAACAACTTCCTCCTTCCAAACTGATCTTCATAGATCTGACGTTTCTGAATATGGATGTTTTGCAGAAAGTAGGAAAAGAGATATGGCACTCAAAGCCTAATGTAATATGAAGTACAATACTCTTTCTAGAGGTACTATAAGAAAGAGGTGGGATTCCCGACTAGGAACACCTTGTGCTAAACAACACTTGTAATCTCTGCTAAACAACCCAAGAAAGAAGTGGAATGTCACATGACAATTCCAGATCTAAAAAGATCTTACATCAAGAATAATCAACATGCCCTCATCCTTGCCTTCATTTTATTTATATAAAATTTGAGCCTTCCCAAGCCTTGGACCTCATCTAGACTGCGCTATCACATGTGGACAAGATCCTCAAAGTTGGACTACGTTGTTTGACCAAATCAACCGTCATGTCTAGGTGCAAGGTACACCTTCCATCAAGTGTGCCTTGTTTGCACAACGCCCTCCATCACTTTATCATGATTCTCCCATGATCTTTGACATATTCAAGATCTTAGTTGACTGAATCATCGCTCTACTTGATCCCTTCAAGATCTTAGTTGACTATGTCAACCTCCATGGTCTATCTCATCAATGAGATAGATTCCCCAATTTCATTCACATTAGTAGTTCCTAAAATACCTTATTATGTAGATCTAGGCTTAATTAATCCACATTCACACACACAAAAGTGGATATTTATTCATATTTAGGATTGTGGGTTCCTCCACCATTTTATTTACTTAATTCATTAAGAAAATCAAGGACTCTAATATTCCAAATATGATGTGAAAATTTGGGAATATTACACTATGAAAAAAATTATATCCTGTATCTATTAGCCTCCGAATCCACATTGGCCAGAGTTTTGATCCAGGAAGGCCCGGATGGGAAGGAGCATGTAATATATTACATCAACAAAACCTTGTCAGGCCCAACATTAAGATATGAACCCGAAGAAAAGACTGCCCTAGCATTAATCCATGCAGTCCAGAAGCTTCGCCACTACATTATCTTAAAAACCACTATGGTCATCGCAGATATTAATCCCATCAAATACCTGCTCACTCGCCGCCTAATGAACCATACGTACACTCGCTAGATAGTCATTCTCCAATAATATGACTTATAGTTTTGCTCCCCTAAGAGAAAAAAGGTGCTTATCTTAGCATATTTCATTACGAATCTCCTAAGAGATACCAAGGGATCACCAGTGAATGATTCGCTACTAGATGAACACCTCTTCTTTGTAGCAACCAACAACCCTTGGTATGGAGACATTCTCCTATTCCTGCGAACCCAAAAGTTGAGACCTCATCTCACTGGAGACGACCGTCGGCACATATGCCAGCAGGTCCTCTGATACCTCCTCATGGGAGATTTCTTGTACTGATGAGGCATTGACACCATTTTACGTCGATGCCTCACTCATGACCAAGTGGAACAAGCCCTTAATGGCTGCCACAGAGGTGTGGCAACCACCTATCTAGAATGGTCACCACCCAAAAAATCCTACGGGGAGGATACTTTTGGCCCTCCCTATTTCGTGATTGCATTACTACAGTGAAGAGATGTGAAAAATGCCAACGCTTTTCCCACAAAGCAAGAGCACCTCCCGCTCCTCTGCATCTTGTCATTGTCGCCAACCCCTTTTGTAAATGGGGAATTGACTTCATGACTTGTAATCTCGCATCCTCAGGAAACCATAAATATATCATTGTGGTTGTCGATTATTTCACCAAGTGGGTAGAGGCAATGCCCACATACGACGACATCGCAGAAACTGCTGCCTGATTTCTGTTTAACCACGTGATATCTCAGTTCAACGTTCCCAAAGAGTTAGTCTCTAACCACTGTAAAAACTTCAAGAATGAAGTTTTCGAGGAGCTATCTCACCACCTTGGGTTCACCCACGGATTCGCTTCACCATACTACCCCCAGTCCAATGGACAAGTAGAAGTTGTAAACAAAGTACTCAAAACTATGTTACAACACATGGTGAATAACCATAAAACCAAATGGCACCACATGCTCTTTTCCGCCCTATGGGCATACTGCACATCTGTAAAGACGTCCACTGGTTTCACTCCCTTCCACTTGGTATATGGGGTTGAGGCTATGATTACCATAGAACTCGAGATCTCGAATTTGCATGCCGGTATTGAACTCCTTGATGATACCCAACCTCTAGAACAGTGCCTAGTACAACTAGAGCTCGTTAATGAAAGCCAACGACAGTCACTGAAACAAAACGAGGCCCAAAAGAAACGGGTAAAAGCATCATTTGACCACCACATCAACCCTCCCTCGTTCATAGAGGGAGAACTTGTCCTCTGCTATGATGTCGCAAAATAAGCCCTAGGGCCAGGAAAGTTCGAAACTTTGTGGAAAAGACCCTACATCATAAAACATTGCCTCCGTTAGGGGGCATACATCTTCACAGAACCAGATGGGACACGCCTCAACAACCCCGTCAATGGACTTTACCTCAAGAAGTTCTATCCATGACGACAAAGATGGCCCTACCTTAGAGTGAACGTACACAAACTCAACCACCTTAATTTTTTGACCAAAAGAATAATTACGAAGTGCGCTCAAAGTGCCGCCATGGATTACCAGCCCAAAACTTACTTCGGATTTGCTGATGGAGCATCAAGATGGTCTAAAAATTTAGCAACAACTGCATGGGTCATCTATCAACCTGACCAATCACCACTCTACACAAATGGTTTATGCATCAATTCAACAAAAAACAACCAGGAAGAACATGACGCCATCATCGGACTTATGTGCGATGCCTCCATCAGGGCATACACCATATGCATGTCTACCTCGATTTCCAGCTAGTAGTGTCATAGTTAAACCAAAAATTTGAGACAAGAGATTCACATATATTTAGAAAATATTTGCGTGCAAAAATATTAAGCATACAATTTGACTATATTACATTTACACATGTACCAAGGAGTCAAAACCAAACAGTTGATCACATATCTAAAAATATTCTAAACTGGAATGCATCTCGAATAAACCATCATACATAAAAATCCAAAAACATAGATATCCATCAGTATAACATCATCCATAAACAAGAAACAAGGCGAACAGCATGTCGAGCCACAAAAAATATCTCTCACATATATATATATATATATATATATATCATGGTGTATATGTCTGAGTACAAAAATAGTGTCGCTGACCCATCGGCCAGCCCAAAGATACAAAAAAGTCATCAAAAATATAGGAAGCATCCTCATAATGGGTGCTTTCCCCATGTACAAGTATACTCTAGGTTGGTGCCTCCTCAGGAGGGGCACCTAGACCCACAACTACTCCCGCTACCACCACTAGAGCCATTGTCAAAACTGAGATTGCCACCCGACGTAAAATAGGTCGATAGTACCTCTCCCGAGCCATCACCATCTCCAGGAAGACCTCCTCGAGGTTATCCAAAAAACCTCGAGAAGGCATCCCCTGGGTCAAGCAGTCCACTCGAACCCAAGCATTCTCTAGAACTGACACCCAAGTAGTCAGCTCAGCATTGCGAGCCTCTGCTACATCAGCATGTGTTGCCTCTGCATCAACACGAGCTCACTCGGCTGCAACCTTGGTAGCAGTCGAGCTGCTGCCCTCCCCTGAAGGGTTAACACCACCACTAGGTCCTCCAACAGCATCTCCTCCCTACCCTACACGACCACCCCAAGGTCTCCGAAGAGGACTATGGTCGACTAATCGAGCCACGAGGCGACCTACCTCACCAACATTTGCAAGAGTAACCAAAACTATGTCAGTGCAACCATCAAAACACATAAGCACATACATACTCAAAGAAACGCAGAAAACATAAAACACATACTTGTTGGCCACCAAGAGTAACCACAAGGGAGACCCATCTTTGGATCCCCCCAGAAGTCCATCCCTGCATATGGGAATGGCAAAAGCATCTGAGGGTTGACCTCAAATGAGGACTCCATTGTGGCGTTCCAGTAACGCCCCACCATGCCCCCACCACCTCGCGGAATCATCGGAGCCCATCTCCTCATGCAAGGCTCCTGTGGCCCCCCAAGAGGCACCGCCACCATTGATTTCAGTAGCACAACCCTCTCATACATAATGCTACATAGAATACTAGCGTACGCAAACAAATTTGATCCATTGCAGACCTTGTTGAGTTGCGTCACCATCCCATCGTACCAAAAACAGGAAAAATCAAAGAAATGACCGGGCCTAAACCAGCGCAAGACTCCAAACTACGGGCTAGATTATCGATGTGGAGCTGATGACCTTGCAATTCGCACAATAACTGCTTGGTCAAATATTTCACTGAAGCAACGCTGATGCATCCCTCCATAAGGGGCGCCCCGCCACAATGACGTGTCCGGAAACTCTCCAAATCCACCCTCCCAGACAGGAGTGGATACCTCAATGCCTCACTATGAGGCAGTAACCCGGTCATGAAGTACACGTTCGTCTTAAGACAGATGGCCAGGTTAGTCCCATGGAACACAAACATGTTGTGCCTCCTATGCCAATGCTAGATCATGTAACGAAGCAATCGGTCCTACGACCGAAGAAGCTCATTCTCTGCGAACTTCAGGAGCCCCCATTGCGCCAAATGACGACACACCTCGACATGAGCAACCAATGCAGTTCAAAGCTCGAGCCAATATCGCTCCCTCCACAACAACCTGTCATGTAAACAGGAACCCATCAGCGACATAAAAAGCATCAAAAAATAGACAAAAATCCAAAAAAAAATTCCTCGGTCTTTTGCATGCTTGTCCCTCAGACATGCGCGCTCAAGGCACTCCTGTATTTTCCACAGATGTGCATAAGGTGTGCCAAAACAGGGGAATAGAGCGCTTAGAGTGCGCGAATCCCCAAAAAATGCACACAGAGGGCGCACTCTTGCCCTGATCACCCATTCAATCTAGGGAAAACGTCACTCAGAATCCGTACAAACCAAGTTTTTACAGATCCCAGCACACTCAGACTTTAAACATTAAAGTGCAGGACGTCATGGAGGTTACCTGGGCATGATATTGCTAATCCCTGGTGCTCAGGCTGACCACAACGGCAAGAACTGCTCCACAGAAGCCTCCGACCTCTCAAGAACTCAACAAGTACAAATGAACTGAATTAGGGCCATATTCACCAATATATCGCCCTTTTCAAAAACTTTGGAGGACCATAATGAGAAATCAGAGGGTCCATTCTTCGAACCGTAAGCAGCACTGTGATCAGCACTCCATAATGAACAGAGGCGATGCAACACATTCGCACTCCCGATTTATTTTTTTTTCAACACCAATAGGTATGCCCTCTCTCATCTTCTTTTTAAAAAAAAAAGCTCATGAGTTTCAATAATATTTGATAAATAAGATGCTTTCACTTGAGGTAGTTGTTTTTAAAGGAAAGCTCGCAAACTATCCATGACTACATCCACTGAAAGTTCCAGAGAAGCTATCATTCTACCCCCAGCATGATAGAGTCCCAGAAAAATCTGCATATCCTAACATCATTTCTCCATGAAAAATCAACCATAGGTCCCACATATCTGACTGTGTTTATCATCACCTCACCCTACACATGATAAACATCCTCGTTGGTCAGTAGAGCCTCCCCTCCATGGTGCTCGTCACCCACAGTAGACCATATATCACAGTAAAAGTGATGCCATGGCCATACCACTTTAGTTTGGGAAGCACCTCATGCCCATCCATCCACCATGCGTAAGGTCAAATTTTACCATACAGAATAAAACCCCTTTCCCAGATGATCAGGTCGTGCAAGTATATCAAAAGCGCACTACCGCGCCTCGCATTTGGCCCACCATACCTCCATCAGCATAATCACATCTGCGATATTTTTTCATTTGCTCCATCAACCTCACACATGAGACCAACCAATGGGGCCCCCACCCTCAGAAAAGACCCTCCTCACGTCATTAGTGAGCGAAAACTTTCATGTCTTGGGGCACCCGTCTCTGTGTTTTGTACAAACCAAACCCCATTGTTTTATTCTTTTGGTAAGTGTACAAAGACCTCAAATGGTGCACTACGTCCCCTGCCCACTAATTCATATTTTATACCATGGCAACAGTCCCTGAACACCCTTGGTTGGAGTATTACACTCTCACTCAAAGGCCTCCGTGACATTCATAACCATTTTATACCCACCCTGGAAGTCCTACCGACTCTAGGGATTTCCCCACCAGAAATAGTTATGACTGCCGCCAAGCTACTTATCATACTCCGACCTTGGGCCACTGAATCCCCATCATCAATTTTCAGTCACCCCTCGAAACCATGCCTATGTTAAACCCATCACATCCAGGTCCCTGACCCTTCATATCAGCGATCCCTCGTTTAGTTGAAGATTCTTTTTTGTCAACTCCAACACCATTTTCCAAAAAGGAAGTGGTACCTTGGATCACCCCTCTCCATACAAGGGACATCCTCGGCACTGTGGGAGACATCATTGCCCACAGATGTCATCGATCCTCCTGACATTCGACTTCACCACAAGCTTTCATGTCAAGATGGTATCTTACTTTACAACCATTGCACTTTGATCAAGTTCGTCGAAGACCCGTGCCTTCATAAGTGTCTCTTTCAACAATGCTTACACGAGAAGGTCCCAGCCAACACCTATGCATACAATGCATAGTTATATGCCATACCAATTTTACGCATATGGGTACCATATTCTACCTATCGTCAAAGAAGAAACACCCATGAGGGCGTCAGCAGTCGTTGTCATCAACCAACAGATCACTACCATATTAGTGACACAGAAAGAACATGTATCTGTCAAATAGATTCGTTTAATTAGCCAAAGAATTACGAGGATGGTACATGCCTGCCTCGTAGAAAATTTGTATATATATTGTATTATATTTGCTTACAAGGTCCCATAGGACATGGTCATTCTTTGAACCAGTGAAGGGTGTCTCCAATTTCGAGCTTCATGTACGTCTCTCTCTCTACGCATAGTAAACATTGTTACCGATGAAATAGGTCACTGCACTGTTACCTACTTTTTTTGGAAGCATTAAAAGCACCCGATTTTGAAAAGTGGTGATGCAGAATCACCCCTTTTTTTTTGTGCACATTTTTGACACTCTAATATTTTTATTTATGAAGTATGAATATTTGTTTTAAAATGTTAGTGATTTTCATGCTAATTTTGAAACGTATTGATGCAGCATCAACTTCTTTTTTTTAGAGCGGTGATTTTCATGCTAATTTTGAAACGTATTGATGCAGTATCAACCTTTTTTTTTTAGAGTGGTGATTTCATGTTGGTAATAAAACACAAAACTTAGATAAATATATATATATATATATATATATATATATATATATATATATATATATATATATATATATATATAAACCAATTAAATGTAAAAAAAAAAAAAAATATTCAAAAATTATATCAAAAGAAATGACGAAATTTGAAGAAAAAAAAACAAAAATTAACCAAAAAAAAAAAACATCAAAAACATTTTTTTCTAAGTTATTAAAAAAAACCATATATAATTAAAAATTAAAAAAAAATAAAAAATAAAAATAGAAAATTTAAAAATAATTAAAATTACAAAATTAAAATTTAGATAAAAAAATAAAATACAAAAAAGAAAAAAATAAATTTAAAAATTTTAATTAATAATAATAATAATAAGAAAAAATACAAATTAAAAAAAAAAAAAAAATTGAAAAACAAAATTAAAATAAAAGAATTAAAAAAAAAAAAAAAACTATCATTAAAAAACAAAAAAAAATTGAAAAAAACCACATGCAAATAATTAAAAAACAAATATCCATAAATTTACTGTTTTTTTTTTAAATAAAACAATTTATAAATTTTAAAAATGAAAAACTAAATAAACTAAAAGAAAAAAATCAAATTAAAAAAATATTAAAAATTTATATATATGTGTGTGTGTGTGTGTGTTACGAATTAAAAAATATTAAAAAAAAAAAAAAAAAATTATAAAAGAAAATTTAAAAAAAAAAAAAAATGATCGTGGCAGCGCTGGCAATCGATCTCCCGCTGCAGGAGGCCAATTCCCGGAATCGCCCTTCCGCCGCGGGAGGCCGATTCCTAGAATCAGCCTCCGCCGTCACCTGGGTGAGAGGCCGATTGGCAGCGCCACCATGATCAAAAAATTCTCTTTTTTTTTTTAATTTTTTTTAAATTTTTAATAGATATATATTTATTTTTAATTTGATTTTTTTTTTTTTTTTAAATTCAAAAAATGTAATTTTTTTTTTTAAATTTAATTTTAATATTTGAAATTTAATTTGTTTAATTTTTTTTTTAATTTTTTTAAAATTTTTTTTTTCTAAATTTTGTTAATAATTTCTATCAAATTTTGTATTTTTTTTTTATTTAATTGATTTTTTTTTTTTAAATTTCCATATTTTTTTATTATTAAATTTTATGTTTTGTTTTTTCATTTAATTTTTTAAAATTTAGTAAATTTTGTATTTTTTTTTTTAAATTTATTTGAATCTAATTTTTTTTTTTTTTAATTATTTTTTTAATTACATAAAATTTTTATATATTTTTTATTTCAATTAAAATTGTGTATTTAAGATTTTTTTTTAATTAAATTTAATATTTTCAAATTAATTTGTTTTTTATTTTATTTTTTATTTAATTTATTTTTTTTTAATTTATTTTTTTCAATTTTTCATTTTTAATTGATTTTTAAAAATTTTTAACTTTTTATTTTAACAATTTTTTTTTTTTTTAATACTTAAAATTTATTTTTTATTTCAAAATTTATTCATTTATTTATTAAAATTTAAATTTTTTTTTTTTTAAATTTAATTTGTTATTTTAAGATTAACATTTTTTTTAATTTAATAAAATCGAATATATATATTTTTAATTTAAGTTTATATATATATATATATATATATATATATATATATATATATATATATATATATATATATATATATATATATAATTTATTTTATTTTTTAAAATGTATTTGTTTTTTTAATATATATATTTTTAAATTTAATATTTTTATTGTATTTTATTTTTCATTTTTTATTTTTAATTAATTTTTCATTTTTTTTTACTTTTAATTTAAATAATGTTTTTTTTTTAATTTTGTTTTAAAGTTTTAAATTTATTAAAATTCAATATTTTCTTTAAATGTAATTTTTTATTTTAAAATTTATTTTAATTTTTTTTTAATTTAATACAAATTTTCTTTTTTCTTTTTTAAATTTAATTTGTATATTTTAATTTTTTTAATTTCTTTTTTTCTTTTTTTCTTTTTTTCTTTTTTTTTTTTTTAATTTAATATTTTTTTTTTATTTCTATATATTTTGAAATTTTAATCTTCAAATTTTTTTTTCTTAAATTTTAGGTTTTTTTTAATGTTTGAATTAAAATTTTTATTTTGTTTTTACTTTTATTTTTTTATTCCTATATATTTTAAAATTTTAAGCTTTAAAATGTTTTTATTTCTTAAATTTTATGTTTTTTTAATGTTTGAATTTTAAAAATTAAAAAATGTTATTTCTATTTTTAAAAATGTCAAAAATATGACACAATATATATATATATATATATATTTTTGTTATTCCAGCATCAACTGGTTTTGTTTTGAGGGTGTTTTTTCAATCCTTTTTTCAAGAAACAATTTTGTTTTTAGCATAATTTTATAAAATGTTGAAATTTGACCTTAAAAAAAAACCAAGTGCATTCTGGAATACACTTTTTTTTTTTTTGGTGTTTTTTCATTTTTTTTTAGTTTTTTTTGGGTTAGAATTTTCAAGTTATAAATGTTACTCTATTTACCCAGAATGCTTTTGTGATACAAAAATAAAACTATATATCTTTTTAAATAAGGCTAGCCTCCCAGACCCCACATTAGGGGCAAATCATATCAATTTTGGAAAATTACAAGGTAGTTGTTGACAACATTATTTAATGTCAGGGAGAAGGATTTACAGGGTTGAAAGACATTAGAGAATCTAGAAAGTATTTAAAAATCTCTAAGGTCTAAGGAAAAATCAAATTTGAGCAAGTCATAAATTCTTTTGTGCACATAATCTTTTGAGAAGAGCACCTTTGGGTGCATTTTAACCTGAAATGAGCGCAATCCTGGGAGTGGTGAAAGTCACTTTCCGGGACCACAAAAACCACACTCAAGGACAGTGATTTCACACTTGAAGCTGCCTAAGGACAACCACCAAAGCCTCCTTAGGCATCAAGGGAGCACACAATGGAATATTTGTGGCACACAATGGAATCATACCCCTCTCTTGGGTCACCATCCACAATGTACCAAGGGAGGAAAGGAGGATTTGAATTCTTGTATATAAGGCTACCAAGAGATGAAGAACTTGAGAGCACATTGTTATGCTGGTTAGAATTTCCCCAAGCAATACCAGAAGTGTGTGATCCGGAACTGAGATAGAAGGGGCTCAATTGTTGGCCATCCAACAAGTTCATTCCACCACAATAGAGAGAGGGAGACTTTTCATCGAGGCAAGCTTGGAATTAAAGACATCCTTGCATCGGGACTTAGAACCCAAGTTCTAAGGGCCCTTTGGTAGGAGGGTTAAAGTTTCATCCTCATTTCCTACCAGTACTCAATAAGAGGGGCCGAAAGAGCCACCATTTGGATTATTCCAGTTGTTTGAATCTATTCAGAGCTTTTGTTTTATTTGTTTCAGTTTTTAGTTTAGTTTAGTTTTAATATACATGCTATTTATATATCTAGTATGTTTATATTCTAGCATGTTCCACTAACTTGCTTGACTCCACTTCTTTTTCTTCCTGTGACCAATAATTTAAGAGGGTAAACCACACCACTTAAGTTGGTGTGATTTCGTACGTGCGTGCACCAAACACACTAACACAATCGTGGTCTCGTGTTTTATAATTTCTATCATGATAATATATGTACTTTTTTTTTATGTGAGTGTACTCTTTATATATTTTAATAGAATAGTTTAATTAGGTCACATTTTTTCTGAAAAAGTAGTGAAAATTCTAGTAAGATTTTGATCAAAATCTTGCAATTTTTTTGTGAAATACAAGTTAAAGTTGTCAAATTTCAAGATTTTGGGTGTCCCACTAGTTTTTGATGGTCTTGAATCCTAATTCACCAGGTTCGTGTTTGAGTTCGATGAAGTTGAAATTCAAATAAAGTTTGGCACCTAAAATTTTGCCAATAAAGTTTGACATAAAATTCAACATATAGAAATTTGAAAATACTATATATATATATATATATATAAGCTTGCTGAAAGATAAATATGATGCACATAAATAAATAAGCATGTCAATTTTCAAAGTGCATAATGAACATTGCAAACACATAGGATTATTGCTCAAACATCTACATCATTTGCACATATAAACCATGAAAACGAGTGCCAAATTTCCAAAAAAGAACCAACTTGAGTCTTCCATACATAGTAAACAAGGTGAGAAATTTATCATAGACATTAGCAGTAGCTACTAGAGTCTAGCACCCATAAGAATATCAAATTCAACAAAACCATGGGCCATATCAGATTTCATTTATTGAAAACAATTTGATAAAAATGTATTCAAAATATATAAACTTTAAGGTAGTTTGGTAGTTTTAGAATATTTTTCATGCAAAAAGTAAAGTAGAAGTCTAAAACGAGAACACAAGTTTTATTCTTGATGTTCTCATGGCCCACTTGTGATATCAAAAATTTCTATATCATCAAGAGAAGTAGGGGTTGTGAATCCGTTAGATGCCTCAACATCAAATTAATCACTCAATTCCCTGTCAATGTCACTATCATTGTAAAAATAAACTTCATCCCTTGATGCATTAGGAACAAGATCGATCCACAAAGTAGAGGAATTGGATGAATGTTTAGCCACCATTTTCAAATCCAACTACAAGTTACTACGAACATAAACAAGATCTTCTAATATTCCAAATAAATCTATTTATTTTCTTGGAATGAATGTGGTCAAAGGAAGTCCAATTCCTTTCACATGCTGATGGATTCGATCCCTGACTTAAGATACGAATTGCAAAAGTTTGCAATTCTGGTGCCCTTGGACCATAAAACTCCCACCATATTGCGGGATCACTTCTGCTCCTATCATACTTTGTTGATTTTGTACCAAATAGCCCTTATTCTAACCCGTATGCCATCAACTGAGATCTGACCAAACCTACAATTTTTGGATTTGGATTTAGCTTCTCAATAGTTTGGATAAGTCCATTCACGATTTATTCATCCCTATGTACTGATAATCCAAACAATCTAGGGTCCAAATACCATGTTGTTGCATGTAATGGACTATGCATCATATTCCATATTTGATCAATTACTTCTCATATCCCCTGGTAATCAGCTTCCACATTATTAAAAGCACTTGAAATGGCCTCTTTGCAATGATCAATGCTTTCAAAAACAAAACCCATACAAGTTTTGTCACCATAAACCATGCGGAGCACATTAATAATTGGGCCACATATTTTTAAAAACTTGTCTGAATTTTCCTAAATTCGTCATTAAGCACTATTTGTTCAGCATGTTTCCCCTTATTTTTTTCGAAAGGGGAGATCTCTCCCACTCAGTATTGCAGAAAAAAACTCTTAGGCTTGATTTTTCCTCAACAACTCTTTTCAGAGTAATATAAAAAGTAGAAAACCTTGTATCACAAGGCCTCAACAACTCTTTAGATGCATTCTTCCTATATATGCTCAAAGTGAGACGATGGTTGATGATGAAGTTTGAAATTGTTTTGGCTCTTTGTATTATCTCATTGACCCAAGGAAATTTGGCTAAATCATGCAACATCAAATCCAAGCAGTGAGTTGCACAAGGGGTCCAATAAATATGAATATACTTTTCCTTAATCATATTCCCTGCACCAACACAATTTTATGCATTATCTATAATAACATGGACCACATTTTTTTCCCCAACCTCTTCAATTGCTTCATCAAAAATTCCAAAAATAAATTTTGATGTCTTCACCTGATCCATTGCATTAACTGCCTTTAAGAAAAGTACCCCTTGAGGACTGTAAACAAGCACATTGATCAATGGGCGATGACACAAATCTAACCAACCATCATTCAAAATTGTGCATCATGTATGCTTCCAAGACTCTTTAATCTCAGACAATTTTTTTGTCACTCTGTCTCTTGTTTTCTTTAGCAAAGAGGTCCTTAAAGCTTCAGATTCGGGAGGAACATAGCCCTTCCCAAAATCAATGGCCTTTTTAATCACATTTTTAAAATATGGACTCCTCGCCACATTAAAAGGAATTGCACATGCATAAAAGAATTCTACAACAACATCATCAACTTCTTGTCTCTCCACAGGTTTCCAGAATTGATTTAATGTTTTGGTTCCACCTATTTTTACTAGAGTAGAACTTGATCCAGCAATGTTTGAGATTGAATTAATGGTGTTCTAGGAAGACATGGAAATCTCCCTTTCAATTCGCTACCTCTTCTTCTCCCTTTTTTCCTTTTCCATCTTTGAAGTGAAATAGTTTTTCTCCACTGTGGTTTTTTTTTTTCATCTGAGATCTTAGTGCAACCTTCAACACCACCTCCACTTCCATTTCTAATACTGAGAAGGTGATCCACTGTTATAGTTAAAGAGCTAGTGAATTGATGTTGACACAGTTGACAAAAAATATTTTTCCCTTCTTTTTTAACAAAATTCCATGCTACAATAGTTGATTTTGGGGGTGCCATTGAAATCTAAAGGTTTTGATTGCTAAAATAAAGGCTGAAATGTCTGCATTTTTTTTTCAAATTTACATTTGAGTTAGTTCTAAGTTTTTTGTAGCATGAATTTTTGTAAACAGTAATTTTTTTTAAACTATATGATTTTTTGTATACTGTAATTTTTTTTTAACTATATATAAATAGTAATTTTTCCCTTATTTTTTGTAGGAATTATTTTTTTCTATAAACATTTAACTTATTTTTTTTTAAATTGCAATTACCTACCTAGATTTTGTGACTGTAAGGTTACTAGAGTCTAGAACGCTGGAGTGGCAGAGGAGATGGACACTGGAGCAGTGGAGTGATAGGCTCAACCTTGAAAGTTGAGGGAAGTTGAGGTTGGATGTTGGAGCGAGAGGCATCCTGAAGGCTGTAGCAGTAGACTACAGTGGAGCTCGACGCTCAAGCAACCGCCGACAATGGAGCTGGAGCCTGGATGCTGGAGCAGTGGAGCAGAAATCTGCAGCTTGAAGGGCCGGAAATGGACATTGGTCAGTGCCAGGTGATCATGACAGCAGTCATGGACTAACACCGGTGGAGGAGCTCCTAGCAGTCATGAGTCATAATGTTGGAGGCAAACACGGAGGAGTAGTGTCGAAGGAGGCAGTTGTGGTTTGCAAAGGAGGAAACCACAGAGGAGACAACCATGGTCTTCGCGAGAGTTGTGGTCACTAGTTACGACTTACAAGTTGCGAGAGGCTAAGACTTGAGAGCGTGAGAGTGAGAGCTGAATGAAATATGTTGGCGTTTAGACAGTGTCGGGTTTTTTAGCCTCAAAACAAAACAAAATTAAACCCTTCCGTCGTCGAACCTAAGAATTTTTTCAAGATTTTTTAACGAATTAAAAAAAAAAATCGTTCAAGTTTGCCCTTTTGTTCGTGTTCGGGATTAAGTTCGCTGAACTTAATTGAATTTGTTCGGTGATGCTTTAAGTTCGGTGAATTTTGAACTTCAATGTTAAAATTCGTCGAACTCGGTGGCTTAGGATAAATTGATTTCCATTTAAAAATAATAATTTAAACACTCCTGTAATTAGATTTTTACAGAAAAAATGACCCAATTTCAATGAAAAATTACTCATAAACAATGCATATTTTAATTAGCCACATGTTTCTATAAAATTTTGAGATTTATTTCCTCCTTTGACTTTTTATTTTTTATTTGTGTTTTTGCACATTATAATCTTTAGAATTGTGTTCCTGATTCCACAAGTCCCTCATTTCAACCCCGGTGGCTCCAATTCGTGATACTATGGATTATGGGCCCACAAATTACTCTTCCCTTGGCATTTATTTGCAGCAATGAGCATGTCCTCCTTTGGATTTCCACTCAATGCTTCACCTCTTACCAAATTCACTTGCAAAACATACTCCTTGTCATATTATCCACACGAAATTTCTCTAACGGTAGGAGTCGCATCTCCCATCTTAAATCACGGGTCATGAAAGAACTTTGGGTTTGTTTGGGGGTTCGCCCCCTTCCCATTTTCTCCATGGCAACCAATTGGTGTCGAGCCCAACCCTTTTGAGGTTCAATTGGTGCCAGGCCTGACCAACCGACTAGGTCCCACTCGAATCGGGGTCGGTATAATCAAAACTCTTTCACATGTTTGCTTTGTACTGTTGCCCAACAACCCAATAAAACACTCTTCGGCTCTCTCCCTGGTTGGGTCTAGTGACTGGAAAGAATAAAAAACATTATTCACAAAAAAAAACTTGACAAGTATTAGATTCAACAAACACATTAAAATTTATATATACAAAAAAATGATTACATATATATGGCCTCTCTGGCCCTGATGCCATTCGGCCTGACTCAAAATTACTGTGGCCCTATCTTTCGTACTAATATTACATTTCAAATGACCCCCCTACCTGGCATCTCATTGGAAACTTTTATTACGAAAAATCTTAAACCACCCTAACAAATTTATAACCTCATTGTCTGCCAACACATGCCTTCTAGAGGCTTCAAATTAATGAAAATTTACATAAAAACACATAAAAACACGTCCCTTTTCTCAGGCTGCCATGATGCCCTTCTAGAAGCTTCCAGAAACAATTTTAGTTTTGGGGATGAGGTCGATGCTTTTGCATCATACTCCCATGCTTGAAAAATTCCATGGTCTATTAATCATGTATCTTCATTCTTGCATCTTGTCCATCTTCACCTCAATCTTCTTTCACACATGTATCTCTAAGTGAGCTGCAACTCTACATCCTTCACTGACACCTCATCGACTCTTCTCCTCTGGGTTGGACTTTTTTCATCTTGGTTCACTTCCTTTGGAATCTTTCGAGCTTCCCTTCCTCACTTTTTAGTCTCTCCTTTGTGCACCTTTTGAGAACTTCTCAGAGAGGGGACCCATCCTAGTAGGTCACCCTCGAATGAAACATTCTCCAGTAGCAGGGGTGTATCAATTAACGCTTTGACCTTATCAGGATCCCTACGAACATCTACTGATGGATTCCCATGTTGCATACTTTTGATGGATGTTGCTACACGAAAAATGGGAAATACATGAAAAAACGTGATTGCAATCACGTTTTTCATGTATTTTTCATTTTTCGTGTAGCAGGATCCATAGAAAGTAAAGAAAAAATGTTAAAAAAATTAAATTAAATTAAGAAATGTAGAAAAAATGAAAAAAAAAATTAGAGGGTTTTCTTCCTGACATGAACCAAATTCGATACCCACTTTGAATCTGTAACGAGAAAGATAATTTTAGCTTTAAGGAGTTTATTCAACTCTGATTTGATTTGAATTTCAAGATTAGGATGAATCTTCCTAAACGTCGCTATTCTGATGGTTTTGTCCTAAACATCGTACTTCCAATGCCTTTTTCCGTTCAAGCACATTTTTAGCAGTGGGGCCTTGACTTTATCGGAGAGATTCACCCTACATCATTGGAACAACATAAATGGATCTTAACGGCTACATAATACTTAACCAAATGGATCACTTCCCTTTCTTCCTCGGCTCTAATACCACTTGATGAATACTGATTCTGGGGTTTCTCATTTCAACCCTAGTGGCTTCAATTCGGGAGCTTGTGGGCTATGGGTCCATGAATTTCACTTCTCTCGACCTTTATTTGCACCAATGAGCTTGTCCTCCTTTTGATTCTCACTCAACTCTTCACCTCTAATGAGAGTCACTTGAAAACCATACTCTTTATCATATTCTCCATGCGAAATTTCTTTGGTGGTAGGACTCAAAAATCCCCTCTTATGTCACAGGTCACGAAATAACTACAAGTTTGGTTGGGGATTGACCCCCTTCCTATTCCATCCCCAACGACCGATTGGTTTTGAGTTTGATCCTTTTGAGGTCCGACTGATGCGAGGCCTGACCAATCGATTGGGTCCCACTCGAGTAGGGGTCAAGAAAGTCAAAACTATTTCTCACGTTTCCTATGTATTGCGGCGCGACGACCTGATCAAACACTCTTAGAGTCTCTCCCTAGGTGGGTGTGGAGGCTCACAAGAACAGGAAACACTATGCACAAAAAAATTGGACAAGTATTGGATTCAACGAAGACACCACGTTTGTAAAAATAAAATAAAATTAAAAATAAAATGACTACATATATATGGCCTCTCTAAGCCTGATGCCATTTGACCTGAATAAAAATTACACTATCCCTCTCTTTCAACCCGATATTACATTTAAAATAACCCTCTGCTTGACATCTCACATGCAACTTATATAACAAAAAATCTAAAACATGCCTTCTAGAGGCTTCAAATTAATAGAAAAATTACGTAAAAACATAGAAAATGATGTCCCTTTTCTCATCCTGTCACGATGCCCTACTTGAAGCGTCCAAAATCAATTTCAGTTGTGGGGGTTGACGCTCCTGCATCACTATTTAAATAATTTTTCCAAGAAAGAAAGATGAAATGATATAGTCAAAGAAGAAAACATGTTCACATCTTGAGAAACTCAGATATATCCCAATAATAGTACCCAATACTACTATCGTTAGAGATAAAAACATCTACCACACAAAGGCAATGAATATGGCAACATCTAATACCATACATCCAATACCATTCATCCAAATAGACAATAGGTAAAAAACACAAATACCAAGTCCCTTATCAATTGAACCAATAGATAGTAGATGGTGAGAAACATTCATTTACACTTCCCACATTATAGATGGTGAGAAACATTCATTTACACTTCCCACATTATTGAGGGATGGAAGAAAAGGTCTACTATTTAAACATATTTTTATTAGTTTTTTGGTTTATCAAGTTGTTTGAGTTCATCAAAGATTACATCATGCTTAACATGTGGCTTAAGAAATAGCTATAAGAAAATTTTATCCTCGACCACACCAACACTAAGATAGCCAGGTTTAACTTGTCCCTGCCCCCTAACACAAGCACAACATCCTCCCTGAGGTTTGATTTTTGACTAGGCCCTGGTTTAACTTGTGTCCTCCCGTGAGGTTTGATTTGTGACTAGGCCCATCCTCAACCGGTTGTGCTAGTGGGACTTGACAACATATTTTTATTAGTTATTCTCTATAAGTATCAATATATTCTTTGTTTCTATAAATATTTGAAATTTGATTTGAATTTATTATTTCATTAATTTTATACATGTTAATATATTCATTATTTTCATAGATATATGAAAAATTATTTAAATGTATTTATGGAAAATATTTTTTATATGAATTTCAATAAATAAATAAATCATTGGAATTTAGAAGGTTATGAGTTTGATCTACAACTAATTTTGTTTGGCTGAGTTTTATTTCTTTGCTGATGTAAGGAAATGGGTTAAGAAATAGCTAGCAGTAATGAAAGCCTACTTTTATAGACTACTAAAAGACTACTAAAAAGTCATTCTAGGTGATTTTCTTTGGATAATAGTGATGATGAGTTGGTCTAAATTTCCATCTAATAACTAGTAATAATTTTCCTTATCTTTAATTTAACATCTAAATTATAATAAACTTTCCTAATATATTTAAAAATATTAATAATTAAAGTTTAATCATATATATATATATATATATATATATATTAAAAAACAACACATTCTATGTGCAATATTAATAGTTTAGGCGTTTTTATTTGAAAACAACTCCCTGAGGTGTACTTATTTGCACCATCAGATCAAATATTAGATGATTGAAATGTTTTAGGCTATTCATCTACAACCTCTTTCATTTAAGCTAACTACCTAGCTAACTCTCTAACCTCTACCAATCTCTCTTCTCAACCTACAATTACTAAAAACCCAAATAAACAAACATAAAAGAAAACAGAAAAAACAAACATTCATATCATCAACTCAGTTTCCACTCTCTAATTAAATCTGGTGTCCAAAAATCTAAGAAATTGTTAGACTTTTGGAACATGCAGATTGGTTAGAAATCGAATGGAGTAGTTCAAGTTGCGGAGAAGAAGTTCGAAGTAGCAACAGCCGATGGAAGAGAGCGCAGTCGAATAAGGAGTAGTTCAAGTTGCTGAAAAGAAGTTCGAAGTGCCGGTTCTCTTATCCGTGGAGTGAGGATGAGGAGTTTTTGTAAGGGTTTCGGTAAAAATAAATAAATATGTACGTACACGTGAGGGCGAATTCCATTACCTCTGTTCTTTTCTTGATTTTGATTCTTTTCAATTTAATGGGTCTGGAATGCATGTTTTTAGTATTGTAGTAGCCCTTAGACGTTTTTAGTATTGGACTAGTAGCTCTTCCACTTAAGTATGTGAGAAAGCTTTCTTACTCGCTTTGGCTTCGGCTTTGTTTTTTCCATCTAGTTTTTACTCCCGCTAGTTTTGCAAGCATTTGCTTTTATTTTTTATTTTATTTTATTTTTTACTTGTTTTTCTCATTTATTTGTTTTTTCTCTTTATTGTCCAAGAATAACAAGTTCATTTATTTGTTTTTTCTCTTTATTGTCCAAGAATAACAAGTTCATTATTACTGGGAGGAAAAAGGTAATGGTTCATTATTACTAGGGCCAGAACTTGAGTGCGCAGCCAAAAACATAGCCTACTAACCGATTTAAATCTAAACCATAAACCTAAGCCATGTAAACCAACAAATTTAAAGTATTCTGAAATTCCATCTATGATTGTTAAGACAGAGATTGTAATAATGTATCAAGAATGATAATTTAATCCAAGGTGTGGATCAATAATTTGTCTCTCAATGTAGGCTATTAATCAAATGTAAAGCCAGATTGATTGAAGGTTGCCACCGATAAAGTAAACAATTAAGCTCTTTATATATTGGGTCATCCGTATAAATACAAATTATTTCGTTTTACTTTGAAGTTTTCTCACAGCACTGAAAACGAAATGACAAGTTTGATAGGATTTACAAAATCTTCCACGGGTTTTGCAAGCACTTGCTTCTATTTATTTTTATTTTTATTTTACTTGTTTTTCTCATTTATTTGTTTTTTCCTTTTATTTCCCGAATAACAAGTTAATCATTACCAGTAGGAGAAAAGTAGCTGTTCATTATTATTAGGACCAAAACTTAAAACGAAATGACAAGTTTGATAGGATTTACAAAATCTTTCCTAATGTTTAAAATACAAATGATAATAGAAGAAAATCACCAAAAAGAATAATAGAATTTTTAAAAGATGTCCAGTAATTTTATCAAAATCTGTGATTTCTGTGTGTTTATTTCAATAAAAAGTTTGAATAAAATATGTTTCTATATTTAAAAATTTAAAAAATAAACTTAAAATTAATTAGAAGTGTAAAAAAATAAAATTACTTTAAACATTTTAACAATATAAATTCATTTGTTTTCTATGATATATACATAATTTTTTTAACACTATATAATATAGACATAGTTAACAAATATTTTTTTAAGTAATATGTGCATCTATACTGTGGAACACATTGTTCACATTAAAATAGTTACTTTTGTTATTAATATATTTTTAAGTATACATGAATATCACTTAATCTTCCATATTAAAATATTTCATTGATTAGGCACTTCAAATTTTTTTGTTATCATGAATATTTTTTTTAAATATCAAAAAAAAATAATATACTTAAAAAATACTAAAAATAATATACTTAAAAATGACCAAAATGAAAAAAAAAAAAGTTATTTCAAACATTTTAACAACATAAACTTATTTATTTTCATTTGTTTTATATGATATATACATAATTTTTTTAACAATATATAATGTAGATATAGTTGACATAAAAATATTTTAGATAGTATATACAGTGGAACACATTGTCAACATTAAAAAAGGTTTTTTTGTTATTAATGTATTTTTAAATATACATAAATATTACTTAAACCTGCATATTAAAATATTTCATTGATGACCTACTTTGAAATTTTTTATTATTATGAATATTTTTAAATGTCACATATTAATTTTATATTAAGAATTGAATGAGTTACACTATAAAAAATATTACAATATTTTCTTTTAACCTTTTTCTATATAAAGTTGATATCAATATAAATAATTTAAATCTTGTCTTGAAATAGTTTTGAAAAAGAGCGAGATCGGAAAGTAGTTGTTCATTATTATTAGGGCTAGAACGTAAAAGGAAATGACAAGTTTAATATGATTTACAAAATCTTCCATAATGTTTAAAATACAAATGATAAGGAAGAAAATCACCAAATAAAACTTTTAAAAGATGTACAGTAATCTTACCAAAATCTGTAATTTCTGTGTGTTTATTTCAATAAAAAGTTAGAATAAAATATATTTGGATATATCTAAAAATTCAAAAAAAAAATACTTAAAATTAATGAAAAGTGTAAAAAAATAAAATTACTTCAAACATTTTAACAATATAAATTCATTTGTTTTCATTTGTTTTATATGATATATACATAAATTTTTTAACACTATATAATATAGACATAGTTGATATAAAAATATTTTATATAACATCTGCATTTACCTTGTAGAACACATTTTCCACATAAAATAGTTTTTTTGCTATTAATATATTTTTAAGTATACATGAATATTACTTAATCTTCCATATTCAAATATTTCAGTGACTACACACTTCAATTTTTTTTGTTATTATGAATATTTTTAATGTCACAAAAAAATAATATACCTAAAAACTACCAAAAATAATATACTTAAAAATGACCAAAACGAAAAAAAAAGTTTTTTCAAACATTTTAACAATATAAAATTATTTATTGTCATTTGTTTTATATGATATATACATAACTTTTTTTAACAATACATGATATTGACAAATATTTTAGGTAGTATGTATAGTGGAACACATTGTCCACATTAAAACAGTTTTTTTTGTTATTAATATATTTTTAGATATACATAAATATTACTTAAACCTGCATATTAAGATATTTAATTGATGACCCACTTTGAATTTTTTTTTATTTTGAATATTTTTAAATGTCACATATTAATTTTATATTAAGAATTGAATGAATTACACGATAAAAAATATTACAATATTTCCTTTTAACCTTTTTCTATATAATATATATATATATATATATATATATATATATATATATATATATATATAATATATATATATATATATATATATATATATATATATATATATATATAAAATTTAAATCTTGTCTTGAAATAGTTTTGAAAAAGAGCGAGATATAATGTGTAATTTTTAGTTGTTTAAATCTCATTATATAGGACACATAACTTATATTTGTAAGTTCAAAAAATATTTTCTCTCAAGAAGAATTGGCAGTAATATTATATCTAAAACATACCAAAAATAATATACTTAAAATGACCAAAATATTTAAAAAAAAAAAAAAGTTATTTCAAACATTTTAACAATTTATAAACTTATTTCTTTTCATTTGTTTTATATGATATATACATAATTTTTTTAACAATATATAATATAGACATAGATGACATAAAAATATTTTACATAGTATGTACATTTACCTCATGGAACACATTGTCCACATTAAAATAGTTTTTTTTGTTATTAATATATTTTTAAGTATATTTTAATATTACTTAATCTTTCATATTAAATGTGACAACTGCATTTGAGGATAACTAGTTGTTAACTAGTTAAAAAATATTTTTATTATTTGTTTGAAGTAAAGACTGAAAATATTAATGTTTTGCTGAAAAGTTATTTTCCTTAGTGATTAATTATGAATAATAAAATCATCTTATGGAAAATAACTTCATAAAAAGTCAAAGTTGATGGTAAATGTTTTCCAAGAACTGGAAGGTGGTTGGGGACAATTGAAAACAGTTTACCTGCTCCTCTAGGGATAAGAGACTGATCGCAATGAGGAGTAGGGGTTATGTTCATGGACAAAGGGAGAGTGTGGATTTTCCAGAGCTGGTAAGCCTCCTCTAGGGATAAGAGACTGATCCCAGTGAGGAGTAGGGGTTATGTTCATGGACAAAGGGAGAGTATGGATTTTCCAGAGCTGGTAAGGACCGGTGAAAAACACTCAGCAATCCTGAAGTTGTTTCTGGTATTCACTAGGCTAGGTGTCATGAGGTGACAACAGAAATATCCACTGTCAAACCCATACCTTCCAGGACTGGAGCACGTGGGCAAGAGGATGACGTAACCGCCTCTCTTAAAGGTTGAGAGGACCACAGCTGTGAATTTCGTAATGCAGATAAGTATATATGCAAGTTCATTGAATTAAGGAATAAATATATATTGTTTAATTTATTTACAGGTGTATAACCGTATGAGAATAGAAAATAGTGGTATATGATGGTTATGTGCACACAATAATGAAACTCTACATTGTTAATAATTAGTTTATTATATGTCTTAGAGTTTCTTTACTCCTTTATAATATGCGTGGTGATTGTACGTTAGAGGCGTAATGAAAAGAACAGGTATTGAACCTTCAATATAAGACTTTATAATACACATTTTACAATAGTAAATAGAGATATTTTCTGAGTAAAGCTATACTGAAATACTGAATAATAGTATTAAAAAAATGTGAAGGCAATAAAAAGCTAAAATCCATGCTCTGTACATGCAATACCACAAACCTTAAGATATGTATTTACAAAAGAAAATTAACTGTAAAGTGCATATGTAAAGTATGCGTAAGTACTGCAAGGGATTTTCTGTAATAGTTAATTAATGCAGAGTAGACTGTCAGTCGAGGGAACGGGTGAAACCCCAACCCAAGACTAGTCGCCTCTCAGAAAATAGCTATACACAAACAGAGATTGTATGGTGGTCCGGTCACCGCTTTTACATAATTTGCATAAAAGAAATAGATAGAGAAATAGATATTAAGCAACGAAAACTAAGAGTCGATAATAATTTATAGTAAAAGTAGTGAGCTTTTATTTACAAAAATATTGAAATACGATTAGAGTGTTGAGAATGCTTATCTATTTAGCTTTTTGAATAAACTAAGAAATGGAAGGAAATACAAACATAAATAATTAGAACTGTAAGTAAAGACAAGACCGGCATTTATATTCCATTTACAAGAAAAATGAGTCACTATGCTTACAATAATTATACAGTCCGAATGGCTCATAAAATTAGTGTTGGTGATTTTATCAGCAAAGGCCATATCTAAAGAAACACTGAAATAAAAAGAAAGGTCGATTTCCTAGAAGGGAACCCTTAGTAAAACCTATCATATTAAATACATGAAAATTTCTTTACAGAACAGAGGTGTGAAATAATATCCGAGTCCACAAGAAACTTGGACTGATCATTATCTTAACCTTACAATATAAATATTTGAACGAGGTATAAGACTTAAATCAGGCTGACGGATAAGCCAAGTTCTAGAGTTCATAAATCCCAGGAACTTTAGAAGCCGCTTGAGACTAAATAAAACCTCATTTCCTAGATAGGAGTATTATAAGTACCTGGAGAATGGCTAAGTAGGTTAGCTGTGACCGAAGGAACCCATAAAATAACTAAACATTATGCCAAAGAAAGACCGGTAAACTAGAGAAAACACTGACATGAAAGTATTGACCTGTATCAATAGTTGAGAAAGGAAATTATGTAAGAAATCCATTCAAGAATTAATAACCCATCTCTATCCAAAGGAAGAACAGTGTTTAAAAATAAAAAAATTGGAAAAACCTCTAAAGACATTACCTAAAACTTAAACTAGTCTTCACCCTCTAGGAATGGCACCATGAGACTTCATTTAAATGTAGAGAACCAAGGAAACTGGCATCAAACCTCGGAAAATAAAATTTATAAGCTCAGAATAAAGTCTATGTATATAATGGGAAGACTGGGACAGAAACGATGAGAGTAATTACGAGCACAAAGAGCAAAAGGAAACCAAACTGGAGGAGTTGTGTTAGCATGTGTGGAAAATATAGACTAAAAATTCCTCATGGATAACAATGATGCCTCCTCTCTACCACGTAGAAGAACCATGAGGGCTAAACCCTCGAAAAACTCGAATGTTTGGAGAAGGCGCGACGAAGGCAGAGCCCTAGTTAGAAGGCACGACAAAGACATACAACAGAGAAAAAGAGTTACATAGCCCAAGTGCAGAGTCAATAAACTACTATCCATTAGGGTTGGCAGGATTAACCATGTTGTTCCCGCCTAAAAGAACAACCGTTGATATTATAACTTCTACAGTGGACATCACCGACATATACCCTCGAGAAATGCATCAAATCGTGGTAAGATACACAGCTGTCAAATGGAATTAATAACCAGTACTTCCACATTAAATTGCTGAGCCATGCCAGCTTTTCCTTGGTGGTGGCGAGGATAAATATCATATCACAAGTGGAAGAGATATTTATATGTATTCATGTTAACTATGAAGTTTATTAAAGTTTAATGTCGATAGAATTAAATATAGAACTGTCAAATAAAGACCTTATAATATGGAAATGAATCCCGTAATGGGCAGAAGTTATAACTTTTATGTTATTCAAATTTAGCACCATAATGAAGTTTTGGTGTGGAAATAATAATGTTGGAAATAATTAAATGAATTTAGTATGGTATGGTAAGTTTAACCTTTGATTTTAGAGTATAAATTAATTTTTTTTTATGTTTGTATGTAAGGGTGTTACAAGTGGTATCAGAGTAGCATTCATATGCTAGGACCCAAAGGGTCAACTAACGATTAAGCTATGTGTATATTGATGCACAGAGTTTAGAAGCATAGAAGGAAACATCATGAGAAGGGGAATAATGCAACAATCGTCCCAGGACACCAAGGAACCCTAAACACAACCAGTGGTGAAACCTTAGATGTGGGTTCAAGTGAGTGTCGATTAGCACCGGCAAACAAGTAGATTGCTGGAGGAACAACAGCATCAAACCAGTTTGTTGTTGAATACAGTACAACAACTACAGGAAGATATGGTGCGAGTTTGTAGGGATAACGAACGATTAATGCAAGAACAAGAAAAAAATACTGAAGATCCTATCAAACAAGTAGAATCAGGGAATGGAACATCCCAGTGCTGACAGGGGCATGCAAGAAGGATATGAACATCAAACAAGGGGAAACACCACTGACAGAGTGGAAAGAAGCCCCTCCAAGTGAAGTAACAAGAATAAAAATTACAATGAAGTAGAATTCGACAATTTGTCGAATCAACAAGAAGTTAAGAAGCAAAAAGTAGAGCTTCAGGGGGAGTTTCGGAAAATAAAACCACCAACATTTGATGGTGAAGCCGAGGAAGTGGGAGAGGCATGGTTAATAAATATGAACAAGTATTTCCAGGTGTATGAATATAGTAGCAACCTGAAGGCCAGATTAGCCATATATGGTGGGAAGAAGGGAGAAAGCCACTCTGTGGTGGGAAGAAGTAAAGAATGTTCGCAGCATTGAGGAACAAGATGTTACTTGGGAATCGTTCCAGCAATACTTTAAAGATAAGTATTTAAAAGAACATTTATATGATGAGAAAGCTAAAGAATTTCATGACTTGAGGCTAGCACAGATGACTATGGATGAGTATATCACCAATTTCACCTTCTTGTTACGATATGTTCCATACCTTTGAGAAGAAAAGGCGAAGGTGCAGAGATTTCTGAGCAGCCTTCCAACACATATGAAGGAACGAAATGAATTTGTAAATCCCAGAACCATGGACGAAGCCATTCGTAACGCACAACTATGCTATCAGCAACCCAAGACTAAAGGGGAGGTTGGCAAAAGTTGGCAGCCAAGGAAAGGACAAAAAAGTAGTGAAAATTTCAAAGGTGCCAAAAGCAATAATTTTAAGAATTCTGCAAAAAGTTCTTTCAGTAAACAATTTGGAAAAAATCATCAAATAACTCAATAGCCAGCAGAAGAGAAGCCTACAGAGGCGTCCAACAAATCTGAGCAACGACAGGTAACCAAGCCACCTCTACAGTGTTGGGGGCGTTAGCCACCAATAAAATTTGTCATATCAAATGGTGGCTAAATCATTTTTTGAGCCTTCAATAAACAATTTTTATTGCTTGAAATGTTATCTCTTGAAGACTCATGAAGACATCATGCCCTTTGATTAAATCTTCACTGTTGTTTCCCCTTCAAACTCAAGAATTCTGCTATTTTCATAAGAGAAAAAACTGCCGCAAAAATTCATTTTTTCCCTTCCCTCCACTCAAAACTAACCTTCATTTTATTCCCTTTTTTCCCCATAAAATTCCTCTATTTTCCATTGTTTCCCTTTTCCCCTTCATAAAATCCCTTTTACAAGGTTTGAAACTCACTTTCAACCTTATCGAAACCCCCCAAATCCATCAAAAACTTTGAAAATTTTCATAAAAAATAAGTTTTTTGACTACGGGCTTAAGCCCCTTTGGGATAAGTCCAAAACCACTTCCTCAACATATGCCTTTGTGTTGGAACCAAGCGCTAAACCCTTTCGGCGCTTATCGCATCAGGAATAATTCGAGAGCGCAAGTCTGTTTGTTTCATTGAAACCTCTGATGCGATTGGCCCCTTTATACATAACCCCTGACCCCATTGCCGCTTCATATAACCTCAAATCTCGCAATAGGGCCCTAAAATTTGTGAATAAACCCATCTCTGATGCAAATTTCCTTTGTAAAACATAAAAACCCCTTTTTTTCCTATGTTTTGCATTAAACCCGCCAGTCAATGTTATTAAATGTTAAAGACCGTTGATCTTTTCCCGATCGACGATCCGCGCTATCTCGCATCGGATAATTCCAAATGGGTAGATTGAAATACCATCACCTTACTTCCGATGCCGATTTTCCCTTATACATATATAAACCCCGGTCCCTTTGTTTTTTCCATATATCCACAGGCCCTACAACCAGGCACCAAGCCTCATTATATAACTCGCCTCGACACCATAAAACCTTCATACTTCATAAATTTTTGATTTTTATATATATAAAAGGGGCCCGCCGTTCATTGGTTGAACCCTTTTCCCCACTCTTGATCTTGGACCAATCAACAGCCCGCACATTTTTGCATCGGAGAGTATCATTGGGCGCGTTTCTTATTTTATTCGCAAACCCCGATTGGCTGCCTTCCGATCCATCCTCCGCCGTCAATCTGATCTGCAGATCGACAGCCCAAAGCCAATCACATCGGCGCCATTCAATTTCCCCCCCCGCCGATCACAAAGCCCCGATTGTATCTGGGTCATCCACGTGTCAACATCGGATGGTCCAGACCGATCCTCCCACCTTTGGTTAAAAACATGCATCCCCACTTTATAATTTTTTTCAAGCAGATCTCAGTCGTTGATCTCTGCAGATCAACGACCCATATTTAACCTTTCTCCGCCTCGTTTACTTTTCCATTTAGCCCAGATTCAATCTTCACCGTTGATCCTGTACATCTAACGGTTCATAATAACCCCGACAGGCACGACCCCTGTGGGTCTTGCTTTCCTCCAAATTTGATCTCCGCCATTCATTTTATGATCCAACAGCTCAGATTGAAACCACTCATGCTCTGCCCCACCTGCAATAACCCGTGCACCTTGTTGATATCGTGCTCTTCCTTCAGCCGTCCGATCTAAGCATTTAGATCTAACGGCCAGCACGTATTTTCGCGCAGATTCAAGCATGAACGTTAATTCTCAGAGGGCTACGCGATATGGGCGATATTCAAATTCCACGTGTCACCTCCTAACGCATATCGCGTTCGAAAAGATGAAACCACCTTTCTCCCTTTTGGCCACGCGAAACCAGTTGTTTTTCCCTACGAAACCACTTTCCTCATTTTGTATTATATTGTATCACGTGTGCTCCCCCCCGTTGATCTCTACAGATCAACGATTTAGATCTAATCTCCCATTACACTATTTCCCTCCACCATACTCCAAGCGGTTTTCGATAGGAAATCTTTGCCGTTGATCTCGTGGGTCGATCTCATCCGATGGCCCTCGATCACCTAAGAAACCCCAATTTTCCTCAATGCGTTTTCCTCTACCCAAAGGGATTTTCGATATTTTCCTTTGTTTTTCTTCTGTTTTCACATAAAACAGCCATTCTCCATTATAATACCCTGATTTCTCCTGACCATTGATCTCTGCAAGATCAACGACCCTAACTTAAAATCTCCACCATTTGCTCCCACCGCCCTCCATTTGACTTCTACACGCGATCGCCACCGTTGGATGCTGTCATCCAACAGCCACGCTCCGAAACTAAGCCTCCTAAGAATTTTTTCCCTAATACGCAGGATTTTAATGTTTTTTATGTATTTTGTAGGTTTAAATGGTTTTTCCATTTTATTTTAGGAAAACCAAAGGCCGGGGATGACGATCCCCCACGCCTTTGTGCATAAAGGAAAATCATTCCACAGGGTTTAACATCACGTTTCGTCAATGCATCATGAGAATTGTTGCCATATGAGCCCTTTGTACACCTGCACATCAACAAGACACAATGAAACATAATTAAAACAGAGAGTATCTGTATTGAAGACAAAATCAAACCAAAAATGAAGAATTGAAGGTTGAAGCACAGATTTGGTGGATTACGGCTAAGATTGAAAATCAAAAGCCTAATCCATTAAATTAAACACGGTTAAAGACAAATCAAAAAACATTTATCACACAGAGGATGCCTCCACTGCCACATCAGAGGCTAATTGATTCCTCTCAGCTACCAGGTTGCCACCTGTAGCCCTAAAGCATTCAACAGAGGGCCGAGTTATCACCAAAGCAGAAGATATTTGCCTGATACAGTCAAAAAATTAATTCGGCCAAAGGATTTATTGCAAAAATATCAGCAGTGTTATTACACGATGACACAGAGCCTTAAAGTCAACAAAATCAGTCCACCGAGCTTAATTCTTAATATAAAAAAATTAATACAGAGAAAATATCTGTAAATTTCTCCATCGAGCCCCTCAAAGGCTGAGAAGTATTAATCTGTATTAATTGAACCTGGGAGATCTTTTATCCCATCCCACCTCCTCATTTCTTCTATAAATACTCTTGTAGAAGATGAAACAATGTTGGTTGCAGAACTTTGAAATATACTTGTGCTCGAAAGTTTCTATGTGTAAATAGTATTCAAAGGCTCTTGAAGCTCTGTTTGTGATCGAATAGTTAGGCTGAGAAGTGAAGATGATTGCTGAACTAAAACATTCGACCTAAATACTGTAACTAGTTTGATATTAATAACAAGCAGTTTCTTGGGATCCTGGTCTATATCACTGGTGAAGTGCTCCTTTCTATGTAATTGTTTTCCTTTTGTGTATGCCATTTTGTCCATTAATTCTCTGATAAAGAACAACAAGCATAGAGTTAGGATTTACTGTTTACAGTACCCTTCTCTGACTGATAAGCTTTATCTCAATGTTTTCCTCCAATTTGTTTATTTAAGAATGATTTAATACAATATAAGCAGTTAGGAATGTTGGCATTCCCTCGTCCTACTATTTGCTTTAAACATTGTTCTTGGACGTTATTTTCATCATTTTCTTATTAAAGATAGACTAGAAAAGTGACAGTCTGCCCTGTTTTCTAGCTTCTTTCTCCAAAGGTAAGTTCTGAAAGTTTCCCTTAGTGTTGGCTGAAAGCAGACTAGATTTAAATGCATCTTATCTGATCTTAAGTTGCACTTTGTTTCTCTTATGTGTTTTCATAATTTCTGAAGTTAATTATGTGGATTACTGGATTGTTGTCTAGTGAGTTGCTTTAATACTAACTTGCCCAAGAAATTTATGGTGAGCCCTGTTCTTGGTTGGTTTTAAATAGTTACTTAAGAGGCTTTTCTTGTTTGGACAGACTATAAATCCTAGTTGAAATTATTATATGTTTCCACCCCTCCAACACTTTATTATTTCCATTCCATTTTTTTAATCTCAAGGATCTTGTGATATAGATGACTTTCCCCTTGGATCACTCTTGATGTTGTTGCTCAATTAAAGCCCTATTATGACTCCAAAGCCCAATGGACTAAAAACCAGCGTTATATCTATCTTTTACCCAAAAGCTTGTTCTGATTGCTTGTAACTTCACACCTTTGAAACTCTTTCATTTAGGACTTTCCACTCAAATAATAATCATGCTCAACCATCCAAAACAAACAAAAACCGTCGTTCTTCATAACTATCCTAATATCATTACCCAAAAGCTTTAAAGATAAATCAATCTTTGCACTTTATTGGAGAGATCCCTCTCCGGATTCAGGAGGGCTATATCCTAGAATCCCAAAGTGGTTGAAATAGTGTTCTCTCTGCATTTTGACTTTGCCAATCTTGAAAATTACATGGAGCTAACATTTCTGGCGACTCCGCTGGGGACGTTTGAGTTATTTTCATTTCAAGGTAATCATAGGATATCATAAATTTTTTTCAACGAACATTTGCTATATTAGCCAGTTGAGCCACCAGCAACTAACATTTCTGTTGATTCCACTAGGGACTTCTGAGTTAAATGAAAGTTTAAGTACACCATAGGACTCAAGAAAATCCTAAATTCAAGAACATTGTGCAGTGAGTAAAAGAAACCCTCTTCAAGCACTACCAAGTAAATGGTAATCATGGTAAAACTTGTTTGAATCAGTGACAAACTAAGGACACCTTAGGATTCTCAGAAGACCTTATCAAACCTTGAAGGATCGGCTAGCTTAGCCATAAGAGTAGGTTGTATTTGTCTCATAACCGTAGCTAAGTTTTGAAACAAATTTAGGACACTCTTAGAACCCATAGGACTGAAAAAACTCAAAAAAACCCAAAAATATTTCAGATTGGAATTCAATAAAAATGGTGGTGGACCATAAAACCTTTTATCTCCAAAAGAGCTAAAAACTTCCACTTGGCGACTCCACAATCCTAAACAGACCTTAAGACTCCACTGGGAAGACCCATAATCATTGTAACATCATTCCAACTCAGTTAGAGTACTGCAGGATTAAAATTTGTGTTAAACATATTAGTTAACTTCTCAAAGATTGTCATATTCGGTTGAACTTTTCTTGTTTATTTGGGTCTAAGAAACACAGCATAGTGGCTCCTATAAAGGTCCATACTAGAGCCTATCCTGACCCAGATGCACCTGAGATAGTTGATAACCCTGAAAGTATCCTTAGGAAGTCTTCTAAGATTAAATCTTCAACTGTTTTCAGATCACCCTTGAGAGCTAATTCAGTTCCAGAAAATCTTGCAGCTCTACAACAATCATAAGTTGACTTAAGAAATCCATTTAGAACTAGGTCGCTTGATGATTTATATCGGCTAGATTATGAGTCTTCACTTTCATCTCCTGAAACAAGTGAACATCCTAGTAGTAGAGAAACAACACCACCTGATTTATAATTCCTTCACAAGTTAGGTGTCTCTCATTCAAGATCAGCTCAGCAATCTATTCCTGGTCCATCCACATCTGTTCATCCTACACCCACTATCCAAACCACTCCACTTCAGCCCACTTTCCCTTTTGTTAATCCACCTCTTGTAAATCCACCTCCGCCTCCTACCATGGCAGCATGGTATGCTCCCTTAGTCCTTCCTGTACCATTAGTCAATCTTCCATACGACTATCAATCCAAAATACCATTTTCTGATGCCAGTAATGCTACCACTGCATCACAACATGTGGATAAGATGAATGATGACTTTGACAGAAATTAAATTGATGATGAATCCGTCAAGCTTAGATTATTTGCTTAGATTTTAGGGGGAGAAGTAAGAAAATGGTTTAAGGCTTAACCCCTCACAGTATAAATGATCTCCAAGCCTTCCATCATCAATTCTTAAACAAATGGGAAGTGAAGAAGAATCCTCTCCAAATACTTTCTGATTACAAGAACCTCCACAGAAACGCTGGGGAAAGTGTACAAGCTTACTGCACTAGATTTAATAGTGTGTATAATGCACTCCCTCCAGATCTAAAACCTCCACAAGGCTCAGCATTAAACAAGTTTCCTGACGGGTTTGACCTTGAGATGGCTTATCAACTGAGAGAGAGAGACCCTTTAACCCTTGAAGATATGCAAAAATGGGCTCTTGTTGTGGAATTTAATTTGATGGAGAAAAGAGCAAGAATGAGAAATGAGAAGAAAGTGTCCTTTAAAGAGGAATATACACCTTCCACTTCTAACTCAAAGATGGAGAGAATGATGGAAGAGATGATGAAGAAAATGAGCATCCTTGAGAGAGCACAAGAAAGTCAAAATTAAACTGCTCCTCAAAACAGAAACCAGAATCAAAATCAGAGTTTTAGAAGAAATCAACCTCAAAACAGACCAAGGGAGGATGATCAACAGATCACTCCTCCTTTTCATCAAAACTATGTAAGTGAGGTTGAAAAAGCATATGAGCAAATAGAGGAAGATGATATCAACATGCTGGGAGTAGATAATGATGACTTTGAAGTTCATTATGATAGAAAACAAGGTCTATACACACCTTATGATGAAAAAAGAGATGAGGATGAAAGTTATTATCAAGACATGGAAAATGTTATCATAGAGTCTCAAAAAGAGTATGACTTTCGAAGAAAAACCAATCAAGAGACTCCCAGAACTAAAACCTCTGGAAAATCTTCACAAAACAGCACTATAAACAAACCTAAAGTTGTCAAATAGAAGGTCAAAACAGTGGCTGGAAATTCTGATAAAGGTAAAGAGAAAGGCAATCAAAACAATGCAAAATAGAGTGCAGACCTTAGTAGTGTTAGCACCTCAGCTAATACTCCAGTTAAAACAATTTTGTCAAATGTAAATATAAGAACTCAGCAAACAGATTTTGCTGACATAGTGGCATTTAATAAGGCTGAGACAAGCACTTCAAAGAATCAGATCCTTTCAGTTTGGAGCAGGAAATTTCAAGAATTAAGATCTATGTTCCTCTTACTGAGTTAGCTGCCCATAATGTATATAGATCTCAAATTTTGAAGGCATTTAATATAGAAGAGAATAATGACACTGTCAATCTTAACGATGACCAACCCGAGCTTATTTTTGTTCCCAAGATTGAAGGTAGGTATCAAGAGGGACCTGTTCCTCCCTTTTATGTAAGTTTAAATGTTCATGACAAAATTTTGCATAACGCTATGCATGATTCTGGGGCCTCTCATAATTTAATGCCCAAAGTTGTGATGGAGAGCCTAGGCCTCGAAATCACTAGACCTTATAAATACCTCTGCTCCTTTGACTCAAGTAGAGTAAAATGTTTAGGATTAATCAAATACCTCTGCATTAACTTAGCACAAATTCTAGCCAAATTCTTAGTAATGGATATTGTTGTGGCTGATGTGCCCCCAAAGTATGGTATGCTATTATCTAGGTCTTGGGGAGCTAAGTAACAAGGGACTATGCATATGGAAATGACATATGCGACCATCCCTGTTTTCAATCAGACCAGAAGACTTTACAAGGAGTCACATATGCAGTACATGGTTACCAGCCAAGACATACCACAAAACTCTCCTCTGTATTATGTAAATACAGGCCTCGATTCTTTTATCCTGTTTAACAATGAAACATTCAGTGAACAAATCACTTTAACTGAATTAATGGCCGATAGAGAGGATAAGGTAGATGACAAAGAACTGTCGAAACAGTTTGCTACATTTGAAAACTTTAGCAAACCAAATACAGGTCTTGAGCTACAAGTCATGCGTCCTTTACTTTTAAACCTTGACATTCAAGAAATTATTCCTCAAAGCAGTGAAAAACTTGAGGATTTAAAACAAATTCAACAGAGTGTTGATATTCACGAACAATTTGAAAGCACTACAGTTGAAGAGGATAGTAACCAAGATGAACCTGAAACTATTCCTCTATGGAGTATGAGCTTTGACGGGTCGTGCACTAGAAGCAACGTTGGTGCAGGTTTCTGGATTCGTAACACTGAAAATAACCACACAGAAAGCATTTCCTATAGATTAAACTTCCAGTGTTCGAATAACATAGCGAAATATGAATCCCTTCTCTTAGGCTTACATTTGTTGAAAAATTTAGGAGCACGGGGATTCAAAATTAATCATTAGGCAAGTCAACAGGGAATACAACGCTAATCACCCCAGACTTAGGGCCTATATAAATGATGTCGTGGATCTATTAAAAACTTTTGAGGAATCCCAATTGATTTTTGTCCCAAGAAGAAAGAATAACATGGCCCATAGCTTAGCTTTTGCTGCTAGAACATGCTTAATGCCATATGAAACCAAAGAATGCACAACTCAGATTAAATTCAAACCAGCTGTCCCTGATAACGAAAAGTATTGGCAAGTGTTTGACGAGACAAACAAATAGAAGACTTCATGCAATTCAGAAATGAATTTGAACTACACAGTTTGGATTCAGATTATGAAATAGACTTCCCTAGTGAAGAAAATTTTCTTGATGAAGAATAAAAGTTTCCTGAGCTTGCTAATGTAAATCTTTTCTCAAGCAAGCTTGATAACACAACAAAGATGTACGCAGAAGTAGAAATAGACGATTCAGAAACCCTGCAGTCTAAAGATCAAGGTTTTCCAAAAGGTCTGGCCCCTTTAGAAGAGTTGTTTGATTTCAAAAATGTGGCCAAAAAGCCAAAAATGGAGCCTGTAGAGACTGAGGTTCAAGAGTGTAATATAGGCAGTGAACAGAAACCAATGATGATTAACTGTCGAAGACTTTACCAGCTCACATTAAACTCAAATACATAAAGTTATTTAAAGAATTTTCTGATGTTTTTGCGTGGAGTTATGAAGATCTTAAATCCTATGACACTGAAATAATTCAGCACAAAATCCCTCTCAAAGAAAACCAAAAGTCGTTCAAACAGAAGCTGCGCAGAATAAACCCTGTTTAGTTACCTTTGGTTGAGAAGGAGATCAAGAAAATGTATGAAGCTGGTATTATTGTCCCTATTAGATATTCTGAGTGGGTGTCTAATCTGGTGTCAGTTAGGAAGAAAACATGAGAGATTAGGCTTTGTATAGACTTTAGAGACTTAAACAAAGCTTCACTCAAGGACAACTACCATTTACCCAAGATGTACCATATTTTACAAAGGGTAGTTGGTTCCAAAAGAATTTATTTGCTTGATGGCTACTCAGGGTATAATCAGATTTTAGTTCACCCTGATGATCAATTAAAGACAGCCTTTACTACACCTTGGGGCACTTTCATGTATGTGAAAATGCCCTTTGGTCTAATGAATGCTGGTGCAACATTTCAAAGAGCCATGGACATAGCATTCTCGGAAGAATTGAGCTACTTCATCATTATTTACCTGGATGATGTTACTGTTTTTTCAAAGACAGATGAAGAGCACTTGGAACATTTGAGAACAGTCTTTGAGAGATGCAGAAAGTTTTGGATATCATTAAACCCAAAGAAAACACTATTCGGTCTCCAAGAAGGTAAACTTCTTGGGTACATCATTTCAGAAGAGGGTATTAAGATAGATCCAAAGAGGTTTGAGGCCATATTGCAAATCTCTCATCCTCGAAACATCAAGGAACTTCAATCTTTCATCGGAAAGATTAATTTCTTGAGAAGTTTCATACCTAACTTGGCTGAGCTCCTTAGAAACATTAAAAACATGTTGAAGAAGGAGCAAGCGGTAAAATGGACCTTGGAAGCAAAGAAGTCATTTGAGCTGGTGAAACAAGCGTTAACCAAAACACCGGTTCTAATAAGTCCTGATTTTTCGAAATATTTTTATATTTTTTCATTCGCATCAAAACATACAATAACTGTTGTCCTTTTACAGAAAAATCCACAAGGACAAGAGCAACCTATGGCATTCTTTAGCAAGGCTTTGAGGGATGCCCCTCTGAAGTACAACATTATGGAGAAGCAAGCCTTTGCTTTGGTTAAGGCTTTAAAAGACTTCAGAGTATACATCTTGCACTCACATATCATTGCCTTTGTCCCAAATTCAGTTGTGAAAGACATTCTAACACAGGACACAAATGGTAAGAGAGGTAAGTGGATTGTGGTTATTCTTGAATATGATTTAGAGATCAAGCCCACTAAACTCATCAAAGGCCAAGGTCTAGCTAGATTAATGGCCGAATCAAATTTTGAAGTTCTTGATATTAATATGATTAATAATTTAGATGAACAAGAGGAAATCTCAACTCCCATTGTTAAAGACCATTTTATGAATTCCTCTTGGTATGCTGATATTCTTTATCTTTTGCTTAATTTGAACACACCTCCTAGTTTGACAAAAACAAAGGAAAGGTTTTTGAAGTTAAAAGCTGTAAACTATTGCATTATAGATAAATGTCTTTATTGGAAAAATGCAAGTAGGATATTGCTTAAATGTTTGCCTGAGTATGATGCAGAGAAGGTTAAGCACGAGTTCCATGAAGGAGAATGTGGAGGCCACCTCTACTAGAAGACAACAGCCAAAAAAATCCTGAGGGCTGGTTACTATTGGCCTACTCTCTTTCTTGATGTACATAAGATGATCATTGCCTATCATAAATGCCAAATTTTTGAAGGCAAAAGGAAGTTGTTACCCTTACCTCTGCATCCAATCACCGTTGAAGCTCCTTTTCAATAGTGAGGACTTTACTTCATAGGAGAAATCCATCCACCATCCTCTGCCCAACATAGATGGATTCTCACTACCACAGACTACTTCACCAAATGGATAGAAGCCATCCCTTCTAGGCAAGCCAATGACTCAGTCATCATAAAATTCATGGAGACTAATATCCTCTCCAGATTTGGCTGTCCTAGAAAGATCATCACTGATAATGCAGCAGCATTTGGGTCAAAGAAGATGGTTGAGTTCTGTCACAAATATCAGATTACATTGGGTCATTCCATGGCCTATTACTCTCAAGGTAATGGACTAGAAGAATCCTCACACAAGAGTTTGGTTAACATAATCAAGAATCTGTTGGAGGACAACAAGAAGTCTTGGCACACAAAACTAGTCCATGCACTATGGGCTGGCAGATTGATATTGAATAAATCTATTGGTATGTCACCCTACCAGCTTGTGTATGGCATTAATGCAATTTTCCCTACCAGCCTTAGTGTACCAGTTATGAATTTGATTCAAGAGGTTCAGTCTGAAGACAATGACATGATTAGAAGGATAAATCAGACTATTCATCTTCAGCAAACTAGAGAGGAGGTTTATACAAAGCATTGCAAAAGCAGGACAACATCAAAATATTTTTGACGGAAGAACAAAGGCCAGAAATTTTGATGTTGGGGACAAAGTTTTAAAGTGGGACTCAAGGAGAGAAGACAAGGGCAAGCATGGGAAATTTCACAACTTATGGCTTGGCCCTTATCTCATTCATTCTGCTGCAAGTAATAATGTCTTTTTCTTGCAGGAGTTGGATGGAGCTAAACTGTTTGGGGGTCCTGTCAATGGCAGGATGCTCAAACATTACTTCTCTTGAACCATGTCATGTTTTGAAGCCTTTTTATCTTTTTTCTCATTATAAATATTTTACCCATCATTGCATTCAAATTTAGAAAAATCAAAAATACAAAAACAATAGAAGAAAGAAAAGAGGGCAGATTGTAAAAACAATAAGGTAAAGCCCCATACCAAAAAAGAGAGAAAAAAATCTGAAAGTGTGCAAGCTTAAATGCCACTCCTAAAAAACACACTTCTAATTAGTCATACAACCTAATCATGACTAATTAGTTTTAAATTGACTATTGATAGGATAGTGAATTTGATTTTCCAAACAGCTTAATATTGGCTTATCATTAGGTATATTAGGCTAGAAATTAAAGGTTCAAACAAGCTCAAAATCTGAACCTAAGTTTTCAAAAGAAGAATGACTCCAATATGTTTCAATTTCTGAGTCAAAACAGAGGTAAAACTGGTTCTAATCAGCTCAAAATCTGAACCAGAGAACAAGGAAAGAATAGCTCAAACAAAAGCAAGAAACAGAGCTGAAAAAGGAGAAGGCCGTGCTTGAACTTTCAGATCTTAAGCCTTCCATTTTGATTTAATTTTCTGTAAAATAATATATATGTGCAGCTTGGTTTTATGCCATGGATTAGCAACAAGTTAGATTGTTCAATCCTAACTTATATGATTTTAAATTTCTTTTTTAGAAGTTAGAGAATAAAAATCTGTTAGACTGTTTAACCCTAACAGATTAGTAGATCAGGTAGAGAAGCATATGAAATCAACTGTTTAATCTGAGTTCATGGAGAAATAAGAAGTAGAAATATATTAGATTTTTTTCTTTCAAAAGAATAAAATGTTGTAAAAGAGTTTTCCAATCCAAGTGCACTCTAAAGAAGAAAAAATGTTAGATCAGTAGGATTGGGTAGGTAGAAAGCTTGTGTTGATGATATCCATTGTTTTTTCGTGGCTGCTAATATGTTCATAGCAAAAGAAGATCATCTAAGTGAAGAGAAAGGCAGCCCAATGGATGAGGCACTAATCAGCCCCCAAAAAATGCAAGTCTGAAGTTCTTGATGCCTTCAAGAAGGTACCATCCCCAAGTGGAGCCACTGTTAGCCACCAATAAAATTTGCCATATCAAATGGTGGCTAAATCAATTTTTGAGCCTTCAAGAAACCATTTTTATTGCTAAAAATGTTATATCTTGAAGACTCATGAAGACATCATGCCCTTTGATTAAATCTTCACTGTTGTTTCCCCTTCAAACTCAAGAATTCTACTATTTTCATAAGAGAAAAAACTGCTGCAAAACTTCATTTTTTCCCTTCCCTCCACTCAAAACTAAACTTCATTTTATTCCCTTTTTTCCCCATAAAATTCCTCTATTTTCCATTGTTTCCCTTTTTCCCTTCATAAAATCCCCTTTACAAGGATTGAAACTCACTTTGAACCTTACTGAAACCCCCCAAATCCATCAAAAACTTAGAAACATTTCATAAAAAATAAGTTTTTTGACAATGGGCTTAAGCCCCTTTGGGCTAAGTCCAAAACCACTTTCCCACCATATGCCTTGGTGCTAGAACCAAGCGCTAAACCCTTTCGGTGCTTATCACATCGAGAATAATTTGAGAGTGCAAGTCTGTTTGTTTCATTGAAACCTCCGATGCGATTGGCCCCTTTATACATAACCCCTGACCCCATTGCCGCTTCATATAACCTCAAAGCCCACAGTCGGGCCCTAAACTTTGTGAATAAACCCATCTCCAATGCAAATTTCCTTTGTAAAACATAAAAATCCCTTTTCTTCCTATGTTTTACATTAAACCCGCCATTGCAATGTTATTAAATGTTAAAGACCGTTGAACTTTTCCCGATTGACGATCCACGCTATCTCGCATCGGAGAATTCCAAATGGGTAGATTGAAAGACCATCACCTTGCTTCCGATGCCGATTGGCCCTTATACATATATAAACCCCGGTCCCTTTTTCTTTTCCATATATCCATAGGCCCCGCAACCAGGTGCCAAGCCTCATTATATAACCCGCCCTGACACCATAAAACCTTCATATTTCATAAATTTTTTATTTATATATATATATATAAAAGGGGCCTGCCATTCATTGGTTGAACTCTTTTCCCCACCGTTGATCTTGGACCAATCAACGGCCCGTGCATTTTCGCATCGGAGAGTATCATTGGACACATTTCTTATTTTATTCGCAAACCCCAATTGGCTGCCTTCTGATCCATCCTCCACCGTCAATCTGATCCGCAGATCGACGACCCAAAGCCAATCGCATCGGTGCCATTCAGTTTTTCCCCCCACTGATCGCAAAGCCCCGATTGTATCTGGACCGTCCACGTGTCAACATCAGACGGTCTAGACCGATCATCCCACCTTTGGTTAAAAACATGCATCCCCGCTTTATAATGTTTTTCAAGCAGATCTCAGCCGTTGATCTCTACAGATCAACAACCCATATTTCACCTTTCTCCACCTCGTTTAATTTTCCATTTAGCCCAGATTCAATCTCCACCGTTGATCCTGTACATCTAACAGTTCATAATAACCCCGACAGGCCCGACCCCTGTGGGTCCTGCTTTCCTCCAGATCTGATCTCCGCTGTTCATTTTATGATCCAATGGCTCAGATTGAAACCACTCATGCTCTGCCCCACCTGCTATAACCCGTGTACCTTGTTGATATCGTGCTCTTCCTTCAGTCGTCTGATCTAAGCCCTTAGATCTAATGGCCAGCGCATATTTTCGCATAGATTCAAGCACGAACGTTTATTCTCAGAGGGCTACACGATATGGGCGATATTAAAATTCCACATGTCACCTCCTAACGCATATCGTGTTTGAAAAGGTGAAACGACCTTTCTCCCTTTTGGCCACGCGAAACCAGTTGTTTTGCTCTCCGAAACCACTTTCCTCATTTTTTATCATATTGTATCGCGTGTGCTCCCCGTCGTTGATCTCTGTAGATCAACGGTTTAGATCTAATTTCCCATCACACTATCGCCATCCACCATACTCCAAGGGGTTTTTGACAGGAAATCTCCACCGTTGATCTCGTGGGCCGATCTCATCCGACGACCCACAATCACATAAGAAACCCCAATTTTCCTCAATGCTTTTTCCTTCGCCCAAAGGGATTTTTGATATTTTTCTTTGTTTTTCTTCCGTTTTCACATAAAGCGGCCATTCTCTGTTGATCAGCGGATGTCATTGATGTCAACCCAAGCAGCACCAGGGGCTAACCCAATATTGAATGATAAGTTTGACCTACCAAATTAATATATTCTGGGTCAATAATGCTTTTTATGGTTTCTACTTGTCGAGATGTTTCCATTGATATATGGCACGCCATGTAATTCTTCACGGTTTGAGAGATATTCATGTTTGAAGTTTGTACCTCAGTTAGTGGGCTAAAACCCCATGGGATTGGGGCATGGGTCATTGAAAAGTCATAATTTATATTTTCTAAGCTCCTAAAATCCCTCCCACGTTCACTTGTTGAAGCCCCTCTCAACTTAAGAATTCATATATATTGTGATCTTCATTTCCTCCTTAGGCAAGGGATTCGGCCATCTGAAACAGTTCATCGTGGAATTTTCGCTCTAAATTTTTTTCTACGAAGGCTCAGAAGCTGAAATTTTTATGAGGAAAAGCCAAACTCCTGAGGAAGTGGCAGTAAACATTCCAGATCAAGTTGCACAATATTTTTGGAGATATGATCTGTAGAAGTAAGGGTTTTTGCAGGCTCCTGAAATTCATCTCAAAGAAGTGACCTTGGTAAATTCGTCATAACTCTCTCTCTGACTATCGGATTGGAATGAAATAAAAATTGATGGATATTTCACAGTCTGTACTTTTCGATCTATCAATTTCAGAAGAAAATGAATAAAAAGTGATACATGGCACGCCGTACAAGTGTGCTCTGCTGAAACAGTCCATAATTAGGGCAGTGTGAGAAATTGGGTATAACTCTCTCTTGAATAATCCAAATTGGGTCAGACCTATGGCATTGGAAAGAAGACGCGGAGGACTACTACAGGACCAAAAATTAGATATTGAGGATCTGAAATAACAGAGATACACCAGATTCAATATCGAGCTCCTAGAAGGCAAGAAAAAGCTAGATCATGTGTTTTCAAGGATTGCAAAGGACCAAAATTTCTACGGCATAAAAGCAAAACAAGGTGCAACAGAGGGTAGCATGACAAGAGCAGCAACCAAGGTTCATAATAGCAGCAAGAATTTCATCATATGAAGTCTTCAGGTGGGCAGCACTACATACAATCATTGTAAAGGTATCATTGTACTTAGTCATTGTAAATACATTATTGTACAAATTGTACTAGTGTCTATCTACCAAGGGTTGAAGAGGCAGTGTTGGGAGGTCTAGGATTATCATTAGGTGGTTGTGTCAAAGTTGGGGTTATGGTCTAGTATATCTTCTTCTTCTACATCATTCTATATCATTGTAAAGTGGACCATTTTCCCTGGTACAGGAGTCCATTCTTCTTTTATTATTCTATAGGGTGGTAGTGTGGTGCTAGGGTGAGTTGTAGCTCATTGGGTGTTGGGGCATCCATTCATTGACTACTACAGAATCTTGGGCGTTGGAGCATCCATCCAGTGGGAGCTGGAGAAGAATGTTTTTCTATATTATAGGAAGTTGGAGCTTTATTTTCAATTGGAGTTGAAAAGAATTATTAGAAAAGCATTAGGTGGTTTTTGTCCCTGAGTGGGTTTCCACCTTAAAAATTGTGTGCATTTTTGTTCCTCTTGTTTGCTGCTATCATTGTACAAACACTGAGAATAATTGAATATTAACTAATGCTCTAATTGAAAGAAATACTGATTCACCCCCCCTCTCAGTATTTCCAGCAATTGGTATCAGAGCTTGGTTCCTTCAATAGCAGTTTAATAGCTGGAAGGAGGTCATGGAGCATACCAAGAATGGTGTACCTCTATTCAATGAAAATAATTATGCACTTTGGAAAGGAAGAATGGAGGTCTATCTCTTGGCGCAAGGTTACGAAGTATGGGACACTATTCAAAATGGATTTACATCAACCACAGATGAACAAGGTAAGAAGAATTTGGTAAATGATGCAAAAGCAAAGAATATTATTATCAGTGGACTTATTGAATCTGCTTATCATAAGGTGTTGGGTTGCAAAACCACCAAAAATGTATGGGACAAGCTTGAGAATATATATGCAGGTGACTCAAATGTCAAAGAAGCAAAGCTTCAAATCTATAGAGAAAAATTTGAGCAACTCATAATGAAAGAAGATTGCAACATTGCTGCATACTTCCAATACGTTGATGAAATAACCAATACTCTGGAAGGATTGGGAGAGCCAGTTGACGAGAATACTATTATACGGAAGATTCTTAGAACGTTACCAGGGAGATTCAACCCAAAGGTATCGGTCTTAGAATACAGTGCAAATCTGGACAAACTTAGCAAAGAGGAATTACATGGAGTTCTCATAGCATATGAAATGAGACTTGATGAAGAAGAGGGTACTTCGCATCTAGAAACTGCGTTCGTTGCATCTAATAAAACCAATAAGGATAAACAACCTTCAATTGAAAATACATGCACCTGCAAGTGTGAAGAAAAGGGAGATGATGAAGAAGGTCTTTTAGATGAAGAATATGCTTACTTCACGAGAAAACTAAAAATTGGTAAGGGACAATTCAAAGGTAAACTTCCATTGATATGTTTCAGCTATAATGAGGTTGGGCATTTTGCAGCAAAATGTCCAAATAGAAGTAATGACAACTCAAAAGGAAAGAAAGGCTTTAAGAAATTCAACAAGCAAGGATCCAAAAGGAACTTTCTCTCTAAAGAAGATAGCTCATCATCCGATGAAGAAAATGATAGTGAAGAAGAAGCCAATGAGAGATTATTGTTTATGGCCAAGCACAATAAGCAAGAGGTATCAAACAACGAAGAAGAAGGATGGAACATAGACGAATTTTATGAGGAAGCAATCAAGCTTATAAAATATCTCAAGGCAGAGAAGATCCGTTCCAAAACTCTTGAAGAACAAGTTCAAGGTCTCAAAAATTGAAGTTGAAGAACACAAATGCATTGAAGAGTCACTTCAAAAGAAGTTGGAAGAAAGCAACCAAGAAAGGGAAGAATTAGAAGCCCAAGTAGTCTCGCTGTGTGAGGAAATGAAGAAAGGAAAAACTATCCAAAACTATGCCAACAACTCAAGGACATTGGAAGAACTCATCAACAATCAACGATCTTACAATGACAAAACTGGCCTCGGTTACAAAGAAGAAGAAGTAGGACCTTCTACAACAAAATACAATGAACCTATGAGATCTGACATGCATGAAGACTTCATTGGACAAGATTCGCAAGAATAACCTTGAAAGACAATTCCTCGACGAAAATTTCCATCCAGGTACCAACATATTTTTTATGGCTACTGTTATTCATGTGGAAAATTTGGTCATAAAGCTGTAGAATGTCGCACATACCCTAGGAATGAATACAATTCCAGGAGATCTGTCAAATATGAACCTCCCAGGGCTCAGCGAAATATCAATAGATTTGAACATTTAAGAAATAATATTGAATGTTACAAATGTCGAAACTTTGGACACATAGCCAAAGACTGCAGACTTGAAAATCCTCCAAAAGAATCTTCGAAGCCACAGAATGAACAAACATGGAAGAAGAAGAAGAATGATAATTGTGCTCTTGCTCTCAAGGCTCAAAAGAACAAAGATGTGTGGTATGTTGATAGCGGTTGCTCAACGCATATGACTGGAGATAGAAATAAATTTGTATCTCTGAAAGAGAAGAAGGATGGAACCGCGTCCTTTGGAAATGATGGATCTTCAAATGTTATAGGATCAGGTACTGTCACTCTCGGAAGAAAAGATGTTCTAGCCAAGAATGTTCTATTGGTTGAAAACATGAATCACAATCTGCTCAATGTTGGACAAATGTGTGATCAAGGACACACAATACTATTCAACTCCACGAAATGTGAAATCAGGAAAGGCGTGTATGGTGAAATTGTGGCTACAGCAGGTCGAGCTCCAAACGACATATATGTTATGGATGAAGCAACTAAAGCATGTCTAATAGCTAAAGAGGATGATACAATAATTGGTAGCAATGATGATCGTCAAAGTAAGAATTTTGCTACAAAGGTGCAAAGTGATTTCGAGATGTCTTTACTTGGTTGCAAATTGAGCATAGATGACTCATATAAGGATGTGGATCAAAGGTTGTACAGATCTATGATTAGTAGTCTTCTATATGTAATAGCCTCCCGACCAGATGTTATGCAAGCAGTTGAACAAGTAGCAAGATTCCAAGCAGCGCCAAAAGAATCACATATAAAATATTCGCCAGCATTGGAATATCTTCGCCAGAAGCTTGGGATTCTCCCAAGTTCTCATTAGATTTTCCTTTTTCAAAATATAAAGGGGGAGTGGAAGTGTGTATAGGTCTGCAGGACGATTGTGTGTCAGCGCGAGTGGAAGTGTGTACAGGTCCGCAGGATGGTTGTGTTTCAGGGGGAGTTACCCTTTGCCATTGATGTCGAAGGGGGAGAGAATGTTGTAGGAAGAGGTGTCATGATCGCAGGGGGAGTACTTTTGTTGCCATCAATGCCAAAGGGGGAGATTGTTGATTAGCGGATGTCATTGATGTCAACCCAAGCAGCACCAAGGGCTAACCCAATATTGAATGAGAAGTTTGACCTACCAAATTAATATATTCTGGGTCAATAATTCTTTTGATGGTTTCTACTTGTCGATATGTTTCCATTGATATGGCACGCCATGTAATTCTTCACAGTTTGAGATATATTCATGTTTGAAGTTTGTACCCCAGTTAGTGGGCTAAAAACCCGGGGGGTTGGGGCATGGGTCATTGAAAAGTCATAATTTATATTTTCTAAGCTCCTAAAATCCCTCCCACGTTCACTTGTTGAATCCCCTCTCAACTTAAGCATTCATATATATTGTGATCTTCATTTCCTCCTTAGGCAAGGGATTCGGCCATCTGAAACAGGTCATCGGGTAATTTTCGCTCTAAATTCTTTTCTACGAAGGCTCAGAAGCTGAAATGTTTATGAGGCGAAGCCGAAATCCTAAGGAAGTTGCAGTAAAAATTTCAGATCAATTTGCGCAATATTTTTGGATATATTATCTGTAGAAGTAAGGGTTTTTGCAGGCTCGTGAAATTCATCTCAAAGAGGTGACCTTGGTAAATTCGTCATAACTCTCTCTCTGAGTATCGGATTGGAATTCCATAAAAAGTGACGGATATTGCACAGTCTTTAATTTTCGCTCTATCAATTTTAGAAGCAAATGAATAAACAGTGACACGTGGCACGTCGTAAAAGTGCGCTCTACTAAAACAGTCCATAATTAGGGCAGTGTGAGAAATTGGGTATAACTCTCTCTTGAAGAATCCAAATTGGGTCAGACCTGTGGCATTGGAAAGAAGACTCAGAGGACTACTACAAGACCAAAAATCAGATATTGAGGATCTGAAATAACAGAGATACACCAGATTCAATATCGAGCTCCTAGAAGGCAAGAAAAAGCTAGATCATGTGTTGTCAAGGATTGCAAAGGAATAGACTTTTTACGACATAAAAACAAAACAAGGTGCAACAGAGGGTATCATGACAAAAGCAGCAACCAAGGTGCATAATAGCAGCAAGAAGTTCATCATATGAAGTCTTCAAGTGGGCAGCACTGCATACAATCATTGTAAAGGTATCATTGTACTTAGTCATTGTAAATACATTATTGTACAAATTGTACTAGTGTCTATCTGCAAAGGGTTGAAGAGGCAGTGTTGGGAGGTCTAGGATCATCATTAGGTGGTTGTGTCAAAGCTTGGGTTATGGTATAGTATATCTTCTTCTTCTACATCATTCTATATCATTGTAAAGTGGACCATTTTCCCTGGTACGGGAGTCCATTCTTCTTTTATTCTTCTATAGGGTGGTAGGGTGGTGCTAGGGTGAGTTGTAGCTCATTGGGTGTTGGGGCATCCATTCAGTGACTACTAAAGAATCTCGGGCATTGGAGCGTCCATCCAGTGGGAGCTGGAGAAGAATTCTTTTCTAGATTCTAGGAAGTTGGAGCTTTATTTTCAATTGGAGTTGAAAAGAATTATTAGAAAAGCATTAGGTGGTTTTTGTCTCGTAGTGGGTTTCCACCTTAAAATTTGTGTGCATTTGTGTTCCTCTTGTTTGCTGCTATCATTGTACAAACACTGATAATAATTGAAGATTAACTAATGCTCTAATTGAAATAAATATTGATTCACCCCCCATCTCAGTATTTCCAACATTCTCCATTATAATACCCCGGTTGCTCCCGACCATTGATCTCTACAAGATCAATGGCCCTAACTTAAAATCTCCACCATTTTCTCCCAGCGCCCTCCATTTGACTTCTACGCGCGATCGCCACTGTTGGATGCTGTCATCCAATGGCCACGCTCTGAAAATAAGCCTCCTAAGCAGTTTTTCCCTAATATGCAGGATTTTATAACATTTTTTTAATGTATTTTGCAGGTTTAAATGGTTTTTCCATTTTATTAAAGAAAAACCAAAGGCCGGGGATGATGATCCCCCTTGCCTTTGTGCATAAAGGAAAATCATTCCATAGGGTTTAACATCATGTTTCGTCAATGCATCATCAGCATTGATGCCATATGAGCCCTTTTTACACCTGCACATCAAAAAGACACAGTGAAACATAATTAAAACAGAGAGTATCTGTATTGAAGACCAAATCAAACCAAAAATGAAGAATTGAAGGTTGAAGCATAGATTTGGTGGATTACGACTAAGTTTGAAAATCAAAAGCCTAATCCATTAAATTAAACACAGTTAAGACAAATCAAAAACATTTATCACATAGAGGATGCCTCCACTGTCACATCAGAGGCTAATTGATTCCTCTCAGCTACCAGGTTGCCACCTGTAGCCTCAAAGCATTCAACAGAGGGTCGAGTTATCACCAAAGCAGAATATATTTGCCCGATACAGTCCAACAGTTAATTCGGCCAAAAGATTTATTGCAAAAATATCAGCAGTGTTATTACACGATGACACAGAGCCTTAAAGTCAACAAAATCAGTCCACCGAGCTTAATTCTTAATATAAAACAATTGATACAGAGAAAATATCTGTAAATTTCTCCATCGAGCCCCTCGAAGGCTGAGAAGTATTAATCTGTATTAATTGAACCTGGGAGATCTTTTATCCCATCCCACCTCCTCATTTCTTCTATAAATACTCTTGTAGAAGATGAAACAATGTTGGTTGCAGAACTTTGAAATATACTTGTGCTCAAAAATTTCTATGTGTAAATAGTATTCAAAGGCTCTTGAAGCTCTGTTTGTGATCGAATAGTTAGGCTGAGAAGTGAAGATGATTCCTGCACTAAAACATTGGACCTGAAGACTGTAACTAGTTTGACATCAATAACAAGTTGTTTCTTGGGATCCTCGTCTATATCACTGGTGAAGTGATCCTTTCTGTGCAATTGTTTTCCTTTTGTGTATGCCATTTTTTCCATTAATTCTCTAATAAAGAACAACAAGCATAGAGTTAGGATTTACTTTTTACAGTACCCTTCTCTGACTGATAAGCTTTATCTCAATGTTTTCCTCCAATTTGTTAATTTAAGAATGATTTAATACAGTATAAGCAGTTAGGAATGTTGGCGTTCCCTTGTCCTACTGTTTGCTTTAAACATTGTTCTTGGATGTTATTTTCATCATTTGCTTATTAAATATAGACTAGAAAAGTGACAGTGTGCCCTGTTTTCTAGCTTCTTTCTCCAAAGGTAAGTTCTGAAAGTTTCCCTTAGTGTTGGCTGAAAGCAGAGTAGATTTAAAAGCATCTTATATGATCTTAAGTTGCACTTTGTTTCTCTTATGTGTTTTCATACTTTCTGAAGGTAATTATGCGGATTACTGGATTGTTGTCTAGTGAGTTGCTTTAATACTAACTTGCCCAAGAAATTTATGGTTAGCCCTGTTCTTGGTTGGTTTTAAACAGTTACTTAAGAGGCTTTTCTTGTTTGGACAGACTATAAATCCTAGTTGAAATTATTATCTGTTTCCACCCCTCCAACACTTTATTGTTTCCATTCCATCTTTTTAATCTCAATGATCTTGTGATATAGATGACTTGCCCCTTGGATCACTCTTGATGTTGTTGCTCAATTAAAGCCCTATTATGACTCCATAGCCCAATGGACTAAAAACCAATGTTATATCTATCTTTTAGCCAAAAGCTTGTTCTGATTGCTTGCAACTTCACACCTTTGAAACTCTTTAATTTAGGACTTTTCACTCAAATAATAATCATGCTCAACCATCCAAAACAAACAAAAACCCTCGTTCTTCATAACTAGCCTAATATCATTACCCAAAAGCTTTAAAGATAAATCAATCTTTACACTTTATTGGAGATATCCCTCTCCGGATTCAGGAGGGATAGATCCTAGAATCCCAAAGTGGTTGAAATAATGTTCTCTCTACATTTTGACTTTGCCAATCTTGAAAATTACAAGGAGCTAATAGGGGGTGTGGTGAGGCACACTATTATAAAAACTGCCCACAGCGAGCAAGAAATGACACAGTTGCAAACTTGCAGGAAGCTTCCACAGTAGGCGATGTGGCACAAAACATTCCTTGTATCAATGCGGCATTGGAGGATCGACAGGAAGATTATTAGCCAACGATGATTGAGTTGGAAGGTAAATTACTATCTCAATCTGTTTCTATTTTGGTAGACCCAGGTGCAATTCTAAGTTATGTTAGTCCCAAGATAGTGGAAATGTGTAAATTGAAATAACAGAAATTAAAAAGCTCGTGGCTAGTATAGCTAGCCACAGGAGAAAAAAGAAAGGTGACTTCTAATATTCCAAACTCTACATTAGAAATTTCAGAACAACAGTTGAATGTGGACTTGAACATACTACCATTAGGGTCCTATGATGTTTTTCTGGGCATGGATTGGCTAGAAAAAGCATTGGACCCTAGTGGACTACAAGGAAAAGATCATTTATTATAGAATGCAAGATGGAACACACAACAAGATTTAAGGAATCAAGAAGCCACTACAGCTACGTCCAATTATAGCATCCCAAATGAATAAATGTATAAGGAAAGGATGCCAGTTATATGCTATTCGGGTGGGATATGTTAACTCCAATGAAAAATCACCTATGATGGAAAACATACTAGTGGTAAAAGATTTTATGGATGCTTTTCCAGAAAATATTCCTAGGTTACCAGCAAGGCGAGATATTGATTTCACCATAGAGTTAATTCTAGGAGCATCTCCTGTGTCAAGGGCTCCTTACAGAATGAGTGTTCTATAATTAACTGAATTTAAAATGCAGTTACAAGAACTGTTGGACAAAGGGTATATTCGTCCAAGTGTGTCCCCTTGGGGAGCACCAGTGATTTTCATAAAGAAGAGGATGGAACTATGCGAATGTGTATGGATTATAGACAGCTTAACAAGTTAACAGTCAGGAATAAGTATCCATTACCAAGGATTGATGATCTGTTTGATCAGGTGAAGGGGGCCACAGTGTTTTCAAAGGTAGATTTAAGATCTGGATATCACCAGATTCGAATCAAGGATGAGGATATTTGTAAGACAACATTCCATACTAGGTACAGGCATTATGAATTTGTGGTGTTACTCTTTGGGTTAAAAAACGCACCAGCAACCTTTATAAGGTTAATGCATGGAATATTTCATCCTTTCCTGGATAATTTTGTACTTATATTTATAGACGATATTTTAATCTATTCTAAAAACCATGAAGAACATAGAGAGAATTTAAGGATTATGCTGGAAATGCTAAGAAAACACCAGATGTATGCTAAGTTCATAAAATGTGATTTCTTTAAAACAAAAATCCATTACTTAGGCCATGTCATTTCAGCAGAAGGGATTGTTGTGGATCCAGAGAAAATAAAGACAATTATGGAATGGTGAGTACCCCAGAATGTGGTAGACAATCGATCCTTTATGGGATTAGCTGGGTACTATCGGAGATTTATTGAGGGATTTTCCAGAATTTCTTTTCCCATTACCTCTTTGTAGAGAAAATGAAAAGTTTCAAGTGGATTATTAGTGTCAGAATAGTTTTGAAAAATTGAAACAACTTTTGACCACTGCACCAGTGTTAAGGGTAGCTTACCCGAACAAAGAATTTGAAGTTTGTACAGACCCAAGTAAAGAAGTTGTTGGCCCAGTTTTATCTCAAGAAGGAAAAGTAGTGGCTTATGAATCAAGGAAACTGAAAGAGCATGAACAAAGATATTCAGCCTATGATCTGGAATTAACAGCAGTGGTACATGCGCTCTAGGTTTGGAGGCACTATTTGCTAGGGAAAAATTTTGTGCTAAAAACAGACCATAGCAGCTTGACTGTTTATTTTAAGCAAGTTGATTTAATCTCCAGACAAGCAAGATGGAATTCCTTTCTAAGTGAGTTTTATATGGACATCCAGTGCGTGAAAGGTAAGGAAAACCGGGTGGCTGATGCTTTAAGTAGGAAGCTGCATTTTGTTTATGAGCTTTATTACATTCATCTTGAAAGTAAATTCTTTGATCAAGTAAAAGAAGAAGCAAAAAAATATCTTAAATATCAATTCCTATGGCAGCAAATGGAAGAGACCAGAAAGGAAGGAAGTATTTCGGAGTATGGAGTAAATAAAGAACAGATGCTAACCTTTAGAGGAAAGGTGTATGTACCAAATCATGTAGACCTAAAAGAGCTGATTATGGATGAATATCATAAAAGTATTTATGCAGGTCACCCAGGATACCAGAAGATGTTGAATGCTATTAGAAAGGTATATTTCTGGCCTGGTATGCATAAAAATATTGCTGAGTATTTAAATAAATGTTTGGATTGTTAGCAGGTGAAGGTGGAGCATCAACATCCCGCAGGATTGTTGCAGCCCATACCGGTACCTGAATGGACGTGGGAGGTCATATCCCTTGTCTTCATTACAGGTTTACCGCGAACAAAAAGGCAAAATGACTCTATTATGGTGGTAGTGGATAGATTGAGTAAATATGCACACTTTATACTTGTGCAGTCTACTTACAAGACTGCACAGATAGCAAATATATTCATGAGGGAAATTTTCAAGCTGCATTTTATTCCAAAGACGGTTATCTCAAACAGGGATGTTTAGTTTACCTCAGCATTTTGGAAGACTCTGTTTATAGGTCTGGAGATCCAGGTGGATATTCTTGGCCACCTAGCTCTTCCACTTGGTGTCCCACCATTGTCTCTTTCATTTTTTCAGTTTCAGTACAACTTACTATTTTTAGCATTTTTTTCTGGTCTTGAACTTCCGGAGCCGTTTTGAGGCCCTAAATGACGTTTTTGGGGCATCATTTCTTCGATGAATATGATTCCATTCTAGAAACAATATTCATAGCAAAAATTGTAGTCCTCAGATAGATATTTCTAATGATGTATCATACGCATCAAACAGAGATTGTATGTTGAAGTTACATCCCCGGGAAGTTGAAACACCAATTTACCCAAACAGGGCCCATAGTTTTGGCGCTTCATCTCCTAGGCTTAGGTTTTTGGATGTTTAGAGTTATACATTGTTTCTCAATAATAAATAGGCCCTTGAGCCTCATTATAAAATAGTTCAGAGGTCTGTAGCTACCACATCTCTTCTCAAAGATTCACTACCAACACCCTAGCTAGTTTATTTCCATTCTATCTGTAAGCAAATTTCAGTTCTTTGATATTAATGAAATGAAGTGTTATTTCCACTACATATTTGTATTTATGGTTATATGTGTATCTTTTTGTGTTCCTGCATAAATCCAGATCAGTGGTATCATAACGTTCTGCTTTTTCTCGATCCTTCTTTGCACGTCCCCAACAAGGTCAGGGTATAAGGAGTTAGGGCTCTATCTGGTGGAACCTTTGCAAGATCAGCGTCGCAAAACCCGATAGAAACCCATGGGGGACGAAAAGAAACATGGGGGAGCAAGATATTCTATCAAAATATTGCTCGAGGAAGCCCTATAAAAACAAAGGAACGCGATGATGGATAACTTTTCCCAAATTCTTCAATGACTGCCCACCGGCAGCACATATGCATCCAGCAGCCACTCTGGAGGCGCGACTCCCTTTAAAGTACAAGTAAACTTTGACATTCCCATATTTTAGGGTCAAATAGATGCAGATGCCGTAGATAAATGGTTGAATCTATGAGAAGGATATTTCTCGATCCATGACTTTTCCGATTGGGAGAAGATTATTTTTGCACTCCTCAAAGCTACCCCCCATGTCAAGGACTGGTGGGAAACCTACTGTGAGAAAAAGGATGAGAAAAAACCCTCTCTGTTCTCAGCCGTACCCACTTGGAATTCTTTCCAAGATGCCATCAAGGAATAATATTGTTCCGTGGGGAGCTATGAGGACAAGTACATGCAATGGACCATGTTGCGGCAACAAAGGGATCAAGATGTGCATGAGCTGACGAATCTGTTCCATACCCTGTGCACAAAGTTGGGTATCAAATATTCAGAGAAAAATCTAGTGCTACAGTATCGCGGTTGTCTTCACATATACATTCAGGAGGAAATGGAGTTCCTCAACATCTCCTCACTTAGTACGACATACCAGTATGTTGCCAAGATTGAGCAGAAATTCAAATAGAAGAAGCAAGACTTTGGATCTGCAAATCAAAAGCAAGGGAAAGGTGCCCCCAAACTGCAAACCAAAGGACAAAGCCAAGGCATGGCAGCTCAAGATAACCTGCCAAAGCCATAAGCAAAGAACAACACCGCGAAGCCAAAAAAGGACATGGGAAAGTGGTGTGAGTTCCATAAGAGCTCCACTCACAACACAAGTGAGTGTTGGGCCAAGCAGTCGCTGGTGGCCGAGATCAGGGCTTCTGAATCAGATGCATGCTCTGACTTTGAATCAAAACCTGACAAGGGGAATGAAAAAGGGAAGCGGATTATTGATGCAGAGTCCAATGCCACTATTGCCACTACGAAGATCCAAAAGGAGGAACCAAAAGATCCAGAGGAGACAGAGCGTCTCTTCCACTCCAAGATGTGGGTAAAGGGTTCCCCGCTACATTTCATTGTCGACAATGGGAACCAAAAGAACTTCATTTCAGCGGATGTCGTGAAGCAGTTGGGCTTGCTGAACATAGCATACCCACAACCATACACCATCGGGTGGCTTCACCAAGGATGGGATCTCCGCGTCAGCCAGTAGTGCCACCTTTCCTATAGCATCAAGCCCTTCATGGATGAGTTATTGTGTGACATCACTCCTATTGATGTTTCTGATGTATTATTCGGCCAACCATACTTGTGGAAGAGACATGTTGTGTATGAGTCCCAGCCTTGCGCTGTTATTTTTACTTTAGGAAATAATTTGTACAGGATACCAGAGGTACCATCGCCTCCCACTATCTCTTTGGTTACTGCAAAACAATGCAGTAAGCTCATTTCCCAAACCAGGAAATTTGTTTTCCTGATCATCCACCCCCAGGGAAAGAAGAAGATTGTGGCCACGACCTCCAGATATGGCTCCTCTGCACGACAAAAACAAATGGACAAGGTTGTGGAGGAGTACGAGGACATCTTCACCTCACCCACAGGGGTGCCTCTACACTGTCAGGTCAAGCACCCCATTGACCTGCCCCAGGTGCGCCGCTACCCAATGGACCGATCTATAGGCGCTCTGTTTTGGAGAATGATGAAATCAAGAGGCAGATTCAGGAGCTGTTGCAAAAGGGTCACATCTTCCCAAGTTCATCACCCTGTGGGAGCCCGATTGTGTTGGTATAGAAGAAGGATGGGACTTGGAGACTCTGTATTGACTATCGAGCACTGAAAAAAATCACTGTCTGGAATAGGTACCTGATCCCACGGATTGATGACCTTCTGGACTAACTCAAAGGGGAAAAATATTTCAGCAAGATCGACTTGAAGTCTGGGTATCACCAGGTACCAATCGAACCCTCTGATGTGTGGAAGACTACCTTCAAAGCCAAGGAGGGCCTTTTCAAATGGCTCATCATGCATTTCGGGTTGATGAATGCTCCCGCAACCTTCATGAGGTTTATGGATGACATCTTGCGTCCATTCACCAACTCATTTTTAGTGGTGTACTTGGATGACATAATTATGATCTTCAGCCAAACTTGGGAAGACCACCTCCACCACATCCGAGAAGTCCTCCAAACACTACGGCAACAAAAGTTTTGTGCCAATTTGGAGAAGTGCACTTTTGGCATGACCCAGGTTCAATATCTGGGATACATTATTGATGAAAGGGGGGTGCATGTGGATGTAGCCAAGATCCAAGTCATTCAGGATTGGCTAGCCCCAACCACTCTAACATAGCTTCACAGCTTTCTGGGTCTTGCTAATTTCTACTGCAGGTTCGTGTTGGGATTCTCTCATATCACTTGGCCCTTGATTCAAGTCAGCAAGGGAGGAGCAAAAGAAAAATTATTTTGGTCGGAATCTCAACAAAAGGCATTCGTAGAATTGAAACATCGCCTTTGTTCTGCCCCAGTGCTCACATTACCAGACTTGAAAAACCATTTGAGATCAAGACAGATGCCTTTGACTATGCTATTGGGGAAGTTTTTACTCAACAGGGGGATCCAGTGGCATATCACAGTGAGACATTATTTGACATAGTTCACAAGTATCCCAATTATGACAAATAAATGTATTCCAATGTGCAGGCTTGTCGAAAATGGAAGCATTACATTTTGCAGAAGGAAACAATCATCCACATAGACCATTGACCCCTGTAGTTCGTACAGACACAAGGGAAGTTGCAGAACGATCACCATCAGAAGTGGTCCACATATCTGCAACAATTTCATTTGAACATCAATTACAAGAACTGTAGCACCAATAATTTTTTTGACTGCCTCAGCCGACCACCGATCATGGCCATAACCACAGTTATAAACTCTTGTGGGCATGAGACTTTTGATTGGATACTTCTCTACAAGAGCGATCTAGAATTCAGCCACACATACAAAGCACTCTTGGGGGGTATGCAAGTTCCCAAATTTCGCCTCCAAGATACACTGTTATGTCACCTGGGACACATTTGGGTTCCTTCAAGCAAGCGTGCCAAGATGATATGGGAAGCGCACTATAGTCGATTCGTTGGGCATTTTGGGGTCAAGAAAATAGTGGCAGTACTAAAAAATTATTTCTTTTGGCTGAACCTTCGACAAGATGTCGGGAAGAACATCAGATCTTGCACTGCTTGCATCATTTCCAAACCAACCATCAAGAAGCAAGGGCTCTATACTCCGCTACCTACCCCTAGTCGACCTTGGGAATCCATCTCCATGGATTACATGTTAGGCCTTCCTTCTACTAAGCATGGAAACGACTGTGTTTTCATGGTCATCAACAGATTCTCGAAGATGGCCATTATGGCGGCCTGCAAGAAGCATATCACAACAGAAGCCACTACTAAACTCTTATTTGAACAAGTGTGGGTTCACTTTGGGATCCCACAGTATATCATATCAGATCGCGACAACATGTTCCTCAGCACATTTTGATCTAGCCTCTGGTCAATGTTGGACACCAAGCTCACCAAGTCCACAACTTTCCATCCCCAAACTGATGGCCAGACATAGGTCATCAACAGGATGATTGTACACATTCTGCGCATGTACAATTCAAAGCATGCACACACATGGGATGAGAACCTCCCCTATTTACAACATAGTTATAACCGGGCTCTCCACAACTCAACCAGCCACAGCCCCTTTCAGGTGGGCTTGGGATTCTAGCCACTATGTCCCATTGATGTAGCCATGCCATTTGCGGCTACTCTAGCCAATTCGGCTCATGTCTAGTCTGAAGTTAACAAATTGAACAACTTCATCGAGCACATTTAGCACATCCGCCAATAGGTTCATGACATATTGGATAGAGCCAATGCTAAGTACAAGCAACGACATGATCAACATCGGGTGCCACACAACTTCCAGGTGGGCGACAAAGTGTGGCTACATTTCCAGAAGGAGCGCCTCACTGGACCCCACCACAAGCTTTGCCCGCTCTGATATGGGTCGTACACCATTACTAAGGTTGTAGGGAACAATGCCTTCAAGCTCAGTATTCCACCATTCCTTTGTCTGCACCGAGTATTCAATGTAGACCGCCTTCATCCCTACTTCCCAACTCTATTGGACACCTCTGACATTGCAGAAAAAATTACACCAAAAGAGTTAAACCCAGATTGCATGGAACAGGCCACCACAGATTGTATCATGGACATGCAAATCAAGAACACTCGCCAATAGAATATCCAACTGTATCGGGTTGTCAAAGCTAACCAACTCCTGCAACAAGGCAAGTGGCTCACCAGGGATCAAGTTCAGCAGAAGTTTCCTCATCTCATGGAGGAACTCAACGCAATAGGGACCATTGCTTCCTAAGGGGTGGGAGAATGATCCAGGTGGATATTGGTGGCCACCTGCCTATTCCACTCGGGGCCCCACCATTGTCTCTTTTAGTTTTTCAGTTTCAGCACAACTTACTATTTTTAGTAGTTTTTTGGGTCCTGAACTTCCGGAGCCATTTTGAGGCCCTAAACGATGTTTTTTGGGCATCATTTGTACGATGAATATGATTTTGTCCTAAAATTTATATTTGTAGCAATAGTTGTATTCCTCGGATAGATCTTTCTAACGATGTATCATACGCGTCAAACAAAGATCGTATGCTGAAGTTATGTCTCGAGGAAGTTGAAACACCAATTTATCTAAACGGGGCCCATAGTTTTGGCACTTCATCTCCTAGGGTTAGGTTTTTGGACGTTTAGAGTTCTCCATTGTTTCTCAATAATAAATAGGCCCTCAAGCCTCATTGTAACACAGTTCAAAGGTCTGTAGTCGCCACATCTCTTCTCAAAGATTCGCTACCAGCATCCTAGCTAGTTTATTTCCATTTTGTCTGTAAGCAAATTTCAGTTCTTTGATATTAATGAAATGAAGTGTTATTTCCGTTGCACCTTTGTATTTATGGTTATATGTGTATTTTGTTGCGTTCCTGCATAAATCCAGATCATCTGGGGACCCAAATAAACTTTAGTACAACTTATCATCCCGAGACCGCCAGTCAAATAGAGTGAGTAAACCAAGTATTGGAAGACATGCTACACATGTATGTGATGCAGCAGCCAACCAAATGGGAAGACTATTTGTATATTATTAATTTTTCTTACAACAATGGTTATCAGGAGTCCCTGAAGATGAGTCCTTTCGAGGCCTTGTATGGGAGGCAGTGTCGCACACCCATAAATTGGAGCAGCCCCGAAACAAAATTAATGTTGGGACCAGATATGCTGGCTGAAATGGAATCAAAAGTAAAGAAGATAAGACAAAATTTAAAGGTTGCACAAGATCGGCAGAATATCTATGCATATAAGAAGAGGTCTTACCGGGAATTCAAAGTGGGAGACCATGTGTATGTGAGGATCAAACCCAAGAGGAGTACCTTGCGGTGGACCTCTTGTGCTAAGTTGGCTCCCAGGTTCTGTGGACCCTTCCAAATTTTGGAAAGGGTAGGACCTGTGGCATATTGGCTGGCTTTACCCAGTCACTTACGAGTACACAATGTGTTTCATGTGTCCCTGTTGGAGTGTTATGTGCATGATTCGAAGCACGCAAATCATTGGAAAAATATACAGGTAGGATAGAATTAAAAAAATCCTAACTTGAAATATGGTTTCTTTATGAGAATTTGACATGGAATTTTGTTGTTTTCAGATAGAGCCAGACGGCGAGTTCCTGGTCGAGTTGCAACACATACTTGACCAGAGGGAAATTATGCTCCAGAAATGAGTCATCACCCAGGTTAAAGTGTAGTGGAAGCACTTTGGTCCGGATGAGGCTACTTAGGAGGACGAAATATTTGTGCGTGAGGCTTACCCAGAGCTCTTTTCAAAACTAGAGTGAAATACCAAGGATGGTGTTACTTCCAGGGGGGAAGTTGTGACAACTACATTTGAGGATAACTAGTTGTTAACTAGTTAAAAGACATTTTTATTATTTTTTTTAAGTAAATACTGAAAATATTGATGTTTTGCTGAAAATTTATTTTCCTTAGTGATTAATTATGAATAATAAAACTAGCTTATGAAAAATAACTTCATAAAAAGTAAAATCTGATGGTAAATTTTTTCCAAGAACTGGAAGGTGGTTGGAGACAATTAGAAACAATTACCTGCTCCTATGGGGATAAGAGACTGATCCCAGTGAGGAGTAGGGGTTTTTTTCATGGAAAAAGGGAGAGTGTGGATTTTCCAGAGCTAGTAAGGACTGGTGGAAAACACTCAGCAATCCTGAAATTGTTTATGGTATTGACTGGACTAGGTGTCCTGAGGTCACAACAAAAATATCCATTGTCAAACCCATACCTTCCAGGACTGGAGCACGGGGGAAAGAGGAGGATGTAATCGTCTCTCTTGAAGGTTGGGAGGACCACAACTATGAATTGCGTAATACAGATAAGTATATGTGCAAGTTCAGTGAATTAAGGAATAGAGATATATTGTCTAATTTATTTACAGGTGTATAACCATATGAGAACAGAAAACAATGGTATATGATGGTTATGTGCAGGGAATAATGAAACTCTACATTGTTAATAATCAGTTTATTATATGTCTTAGAATTTCTGTTGACTCCTTTATAATATGCGTGTTGACTGTATGTTAGAGGCATAATGAAAAGACATATATTCAACCTATAATACAAGACTTTATAATACACATTTTACAATAGTAAATAGAGATATTTTCTGAGTAAAGCTATACTGAAAAATCGAATAGTTGTATTACAAAAATGTGAAGGCAGTAAAAAGCTAAAACTAGCCTAAAATCCAATGCTATGTACATGCAATACCACAAACCTTACAATATGTATTTACAAAAGAAAATTAAACTATAAAGTGCATATGTAAAGTATGCATAAGTACTGCAAGGGATTTTCTGTAACAGTTAATTAACGCGGAGTAGACTGTCAATCAAGGGAACAGGTGAAACCCCAACCCAAGACTAGTCGCCTCTCAGAAAATAGCTATACACAGATAGAGATTGTATGGTGGTCCGTTCACCGCTTTTACAAAATTTACATAAAAGAAAGAGATAGAGAAATAGATATTAAGCACCGGAAACTAAGAGTCGATAATAATCTACAGTAAAAGTAGTGAGCTTTTATTTACAAAAATATTGAAATACGATTTGACTGTTGAGAATGATTATCTATTTATCTTTTTGAATAAACTAAGAAATGGAAGGAAATACAAATAGAAAGAATTAGAACTGTAACTATGATCAGGTTATTGTAAAAACAAGACCAACATTTATATTCCATTTACAAGAAAAGCGAGTCACTATGCTTACAATAATTATACAGTCTGAATGGTTCATAAAAGTAGGTCTGGTGTTTTTATCAGCAAAGGCCATATCTAAAGAAACACTGAAATAAAAACAAGGTTCGATTTCCTAGAAGGGAACCCTTGGTAAAACCTGTCATATTAAATACATGGAAATTTGCTTCCAGAACGGAGGTGTGAAATAATATCTGAGTCCACAAGAAACTTGGACTGATCATTATCTTAATCTTACAATAGAAATATTTGAACGAGGTATAAGACTTAAATCAGGCCGACAGATAAGCCAAGTTTTGGAGTTCATAAACCCCAGGAAGTTTAGAAGCACTTGAGACTAAATAAAACCTCATTGCCTGGACAGGAGTATTATAAGTACGTGGAGAATGGCTAAGTAGGTTAGCCGTGACCGAAGCAACCCAGAAAATAACTAAACATTATGCTAAAGAAAGACCGGTAAACTAGAGAAAATGCTGACTTGAAAGTATTGACCTGTATCAATAGACGAGAAAGGTAAGTAAGTAAGAAATCCATTCATGAATTAATAACCCATCTCTATCCAAAGGAAGAACAGTGTTTTAAAAAAAAATTGGAAAAACCTTTAAAGAGATTACCTGAAACTTAAACTGGTCTTCACCCTCTGGGCATGGCACCATGAGACTTTATTTAAATGTAGAGAACCAAGGAAACTAGCATCAAACCTCGGAAAATAAAATTGATAAGCTTAGAATAAGGTCTATGTATATAATGGGAAGACTGGGGCAGAAACGATGAGAGTAATTACCAGCACAAAGAGCAAAAGGAACCCGAACCAAAGGAGTTGTGTAGGCATATGTAGACAAGCTAGACTAGAAATTCCTCACGAATAACAATGACACCTCCTCTCCACCAAGTAACAGAACCATGAGGGCTAAACCCTCGAAAACCTTGTATTTTTGGAGAAGGCTCGACGAAGGCAGAGCCATAGTTAGAAGGCATGGCAGAGACATACAACAGAGCAAAAGAGTTACCCAGCGCAAGTGCAGAGTCAATAAACCGAGATCCATTAGGTTTGGCGGGATTAGCCATGACGTTCTCGCCTAAAAGAACAATCGTTGATCTTCTAACTTCTACAGTGGAGATCACCAGCAGAGACTCTCGAGAAATGCATCAATTTGTAGTAAGATCCACAGATGTCAAATGGAATTAATAACTAGTACTTCCACATTAAATTGTTGATCCATGCCAAATTTGACTTGGTCGTGGCGAGGATAAATATAATATCACAAGTGGAAGAGATATTTATATATCTTCATGTTAACTATGAAGTTTATTAAAGTTTAATGTCGATAGAATTAAACATAGAGCCGTCAAATAAAGACCTTATAATATGGCAATGAATCCCGTGATGGGCAGAAGTTATAACTTTTATGTTATTCGAATTTAGCACCATAATGAAGTTTTGGTGTGGAAATAATAATGTTGGAAAGTATTAAATGAATTTAGTATGGTACAGTAAGTTGAACCTTCGATTATAGAGTAGAAAGTAATTTATTTTTTTTATGTTTGTATGTAAGGGTGTTACATTAAAATATTTTATTGATGACCCACTTTGAAATATTTTATTATTATGAATATTTTAAATTAATTTTATATTAAGAATTGAATGCATTACTCTATATAAAATATTAGAATATTTTCTTTTAACCTTTTTCTATATAAAGTTGATATCAATATAAATAATTTAAATCTTGTCTTGAAATAGTTTTGAAAAGAGCCAGATATAATGTGTAATTTGTAGTTGTTTAAATCTCATTTTTGAGTATCATATAGAGTACATAACTTATATTTGTTAGTTCAAAAAATATTTTCTCTCAAGAAAAATTAATAAAAATAATATACCTAAAAATGACCAAAATGTAAAAAAATAAAGCTACTTAAAACATGTTAACAATATAAGCTTATTTATTTTCATTTGTTTTATATGTGTGTGTGTGTGTGTGTGTAATTTTTCATTGCCGAAATCTCATTTTTGAATATTATATAGGGTACATAACTTATATTTGTAAGTTCAAAAAATATTTACTCTCAAGAAAAATTGGAAAAAATAATAAACCAAAAAAATACCAAAAATAATATACTTAAAAATGATCCAAATGTAAAAAACTAAAGTTCAAAAATTTTAACGATATAAACTTATTTATTTTCATTTATTTTATATGATATATACATAATTTTTTCAACAATATATAATATAGACATAGTTGACATAAAAATATTTTACATAACATGTGAATTTACCTGGTGGAACACATTGTCCACATTAAAATATTTTTTTTTGTTATTAATATATTTTTAAATATACATGAATATTACTTAATCGTGCATATTAAAATATTTCTAATCCTCATCGTGTAGGAATTTTTTGGTGTTTCCAACCAAGTACTAGTGTAGTTTATTGTTGTAAATTTCAGGTTCCTCAGTCATTGAGTTGACTTGCATAATGACATTTAAGAAATACTCATAATGAGAAAATCCACCTGCCCTACCATGTGAATAAATGCTAAGGCATTCAGACAAGGTTGAAACAAAGATACCAGTATCGAGACTGTGTGATCCTAGCCGTCACGTTTTAGAAAGTACTTCCAACTTTCCTTGCCATGGATGGTTCAAATAACCCATTTTGTCCTATCTATTCATCCCTTTGAATTGGGCAAGATCTATTGACACTATATTAATTTAAATATTTCTTTCTTTGAATGGAACCATTGTTGGTTATTTCTTATATGTTTCGTAAAATGTTATAATCCCATGTGTATCGAATGGGTCATAAGGGGATAGTCAAAGTTTTGAGACCAGAAATACTGATAAATACTAGGAAATTGGGATAGCCCCTGCAAAAGGAGATGAAGTTATCCAAAATGGCTTCCATAGGTAAAATATGATCCATCTTGCAAGTACAGCCTTTCAGACCCACCTCCTTATTTCACTTTTTCACCACCGTCCTCTCAGAGTTCAAACCATTGACATTATCGTTAGGTCACATATGAGTTGTAGAGTGACTGACAAGGCTTCTCTATGGTTTTCCTCTCCCTTATGGTATTTAGGCATTACCACACCTAAATAAATTTGGTTATACAACTCAAGGGAAAGTTTAGAAGCTATCAAAAATAAATTAGGAAGTAGGAATTAAGAAAAGAGCCATTTTCATTGGAGGAAACCTATTCATATGTAGATTCTCCTTGCCAATAATTCCCACCTCAACCAACCCAAGGCTATAAATGGACACAAGGTTAGCTAGGTTGTTCCTTTGGAAACCAAGAACCAACAAAAATATGAAAAATTATCCTGAAAGAGTATATCTTTAAAAACTCATCCATTTTTTTTCTAAAAGGTAAGAGTAGATCCTTAAAAAGGAAGAATGGACAAGACATTAACAATATTCAAATAAGGTGGTCGTCTAATGAATGTGTCCCTAACAAAGATCTCAATACAGATTCTACCAAAATTGCCAGTAATTGGCCAAACCAAGAGCCCTAGAAGATATGTTTAACAGTCTTCAACTGACCACATACAAAGAAATGACCATCCAAAAATAAACTTTGGATCAAAAAGGCCTTGAATGGAATCCTTGGGTATAGGACAAGTTAAGTTCCATCTTGCTTTGCTGCCTTGCCAAGACCAATGAACCAAAACGATTGATGGCTTTCCAAGTTTCCAATATACTTTGGAAGATGAATGAGCTTGAAACTTGAAATAAGTGAGACATAGAAATAATATCACATGAGCCAAATCTGGTAGGAAAAGTATGTAATAACATCAATCAAGCTAAGTCCACTGTTATATTTAGGCTTGGTGCACACATCCCAAGGAGCCATCAATATGCTCCTCTGCCCACTATACTTATATCATAACCATAGGTATGATTGAAGAATTTTCCCCAAGCGTTGAAATTGAAATTTTCTACGAGACCAACAAGAGACATAATAGACATTGTCAAACTATTACACATGTTATTGCTCCATGTGGTGTGCATTCATCTTCATTCAAGCCTATTACACCTCAAATTGTATTGGATGTTAAAATCTCTAATCCATAAGGCACAACGCCATAAGGAGCTACTATTTCAATCACCATAGTCACTTAAGAAACATATATTCAATGACCAAATTTCCTATGTTTCAATTACCTAACATATTCTTATGATTTTGATCTTGAATCCGAAATAAAGTTTTCATATACAAATAGGGTATGGATAAATTCCAACCATTCAAGTAGGTTAATACTTCAAACATAAGTGTTTCTAGTGAAAATACATATGTATGTATAACCAGAATACCAAATCAAAGTCTTCTGGTCAATATTTTCTAAGGATCAAGATATTTTTATCTCTACAGTGCATTATTTGGCAGCTACATTAAATAACCAAAATGAGAGAACTTGATATTGAGGATACTCCAGTCATGTCAATGATGCAATTTGAGAGACCCCCTCTTTAAATAAGATCCAAAATTCTACTCAGACCCTTTGGCAACATCTGGTGACAATTTCATTGTCACCATGGAAGAGTAACAATTTAATGCTACTCTTTCCTACACTACTCCCTTACGATGTTTCCTTTGCAACACGTAATGCAATTACTAGTTATAATTTCATTTATAATTACCCATGCATCAAAGAATGGATATTTTATTTTATCTTTAAAGTTGTAATTTCATTTATCATTGGCCCATGCATAGAAGAAGGTATTATCCTTTTTGTTTGACATTTACTAAAGCCTCGCAACAAAAGAATGCCATTTGGTAAATCGATGCAATGAAGAAAGCATGATTCTCATATATGTCACCCATTCCAAAGCAAGGAATTTAAAGAGCAGCCTCGAAATGTTAACAAAGAAGAAAAAATGACAAATGATTTAGGTTTTCGATGCAAGAGAGAAAAAATATAAACGAGTAGTCTATAGTGTGACTTTTTGAAGGCTTTTACGGTGGCTTTTTCTGATGTAATTTCTCTAAAATCCGGTAGGAATTTATTGAAAAGAGAAGTTTGATTGCTAACTTTGCACAATCGAAGTGCCCTAGAGGTTTTTGAGGGTGTTGAATCCATATCTAGATTCAAAAAACCAGTTTAAATAACAAAAACCAAGATTTTACCTCAAATTTTTTTACCAGATTCCGACACCTGAAACTCCAAAAAATCGCACTAAAGACAACTCCAAATATAAATGATTTAGGGTTTTGGGTGCAAGAGAGGGTTTTTTTTGTCTAATTTAAAGAGCAGCTTCGAAATTTTAACAAAGAAGAAAAATGACAAATGATTTAGGTTTTCGTTGCAACAGAGAAAAAAATATAAATGATTTAGGGTTTTGGGTGCAAGAGAGGGTTTAATGTCTAAAGCTAAATACAGGGGGTTTAATAAAGGGGGTTTGGGATGAGAGTAGTTTGGTTTAATGCTTACGAATAAGAAAAAATGATAAATGATTTAGGGTTTTATGTGTAAGATAGGGTTTAATATTTAAATACAAGAGGGTTTGCGTAATTGTTGATGAATAGAGGTTGATGAGTGAGAATAAAAAAACTAGTTTTTCTAAAAGTAAGACTTGGGATGGTAAGAGACTAAATCTCTCAAGGGCAAGGCTATTGCTATGAAGAATAAGGCTATTGCTACGAGGAATAAAGAAAGCAAGATTAATATTCTTAATATATAATTAATTTAAGACTTGGGATGGTAAGAGAATAAATTTATCACGGATAAGGTTATTGCTATGAAGAATAAAGACACCAAGATTAATATTCTTAGCATATAATTTTTTGTTTCATATGTGTATTAATAACTTGTAAAAATATTTATTTATGTTTTTTTAATCTAAAGTAATGTCAAGAATATTAGAAAATTAATAAAAATAGTTTGTAATTTTATGAAAATTGTGGTTTAAGGTTAGAATTATAGCTCTAAAAAACATGAAAATTTTAGGAGTTCAATTAGATGAGTTAATTTTCCAAGATTTTTTTTTCAAAAAAAGATAAATAGTAAATTTCCACTTTTGAAATGAGCAGGCTAAATTATGTAGAGTAAAAGTATTTTACTCTTAAATCACCCAAATTTTAGAGAAGTTATATGAAATACTTAGAAATTTGAATATTTTACAAAGTCATAGCTAAATTTTATGGTTGGAATTTGAATAACTAGTATTTTTACAAAACCATAACTAAACATTTTGTGGTTGGCATTTGAATAACTATTAATATTTTTTTGGGATGCATTTGAATAACTAATAAGGTTAGCTAAGGTTTTTCCTCACAATAGATCTCATAAAATAGTAAAGTATTTTCCAGTGAATGTTAATTCCCTTTACATATTATATTCATTATTTATTGTTTCTATGTTTAAATGAATCAGGGAAATGCAAGAAATATAGAACAAAAATAAATACATTCCCCATTCACAAAAGACACAAATTATTTCAGTAAGAAACCTTTACAGGAGAAAATATAACTAGAAGACGAGGCTTTCATTTTCTCTTTTCCCTAATATTGAAATATGCACGTATAAAGGAAGATGTGCTCTCCACTTATTCTCCATGAAGTTATTTGAGACTTATGACTTATAATGCTGCTACAAAGCCTTATCCCTCTCTATTCCACTCCCTGAGTTCCCACTTCTAGTTCTAGTTGCTACTTAACTATAGAACAAAATACAATAACATATAATGGAACCCCACTGCTAATATAACTCGATAGCCAACTAGGGTTAAGATTTGACTCCTTGAACCCTCAACTAGAGTGATATTTTTGGACCTTTTAGTGTCTTCTTAAAAGTCCACACATGGCTAGCCCCATATGCATTAGTAAGTGGGGTTGACATGGGATCCTCTCATACCATGGTGGTCAAAATGGTAGGGAAACTTGTGGGAGGCATAAATTTTCTTACAAACAATGTTTCAATCTATTCTTGGACCATAACATGGGGAGGTTTGGCACATGTGGGAGCTTTTGAACTCAATTTAATGCCTTAAAATGAATTTGAAAGGTTTGAGACCCCAATTCTTCTAACTAGGTCATGCCACGAAATAACCTAGCAAGTTGATTCTTCCAAATTTGTTCCACTCTAAAGCCACCTAGATAAGTAAAAAAAGGTAGGGTACTCCAATGGCAGAGAGTTCACAATTAAAACTTGTAATTCCTAAAAATTTCAACCAAATTCTAAAAAAAATCTACTTAAAAAGCATGCCAAAAAACATTTAAAATATATAACATATAGACTACAACCTTGTTAATTGTGCCACACACATTTTTCATAGTTGAGTTCTCACCAAAATATATTTTCTAGAATCGCCTAAATCTCTTTTCTAGAATCGCTTAAATCTGTTATCTAGAACCGCCTTAAAAATCAAATTATATGTTATCTATAATTGCCTTAAAAATGAAATTTAAACATAAGTGTATATCAATATCCTTACTCGTAAGTTTCCTTGAGTTCGGTGATTCTCTATCTATTATTTGATGGATCAAATGTAGTTTCCTTGTTCAGATTCCAATTTTTTATTATAGGATGCAACACATTTTAGTCTTTAAGGCTCTATTTGCGGAGGTCACTTTCCAACACATTTAAAGAGAACATAATTCTGAAGTTGATTCTCTCTCAAAAGGAGCTTTGTCTCTTTGTCCCAGATTTATGCACTTTGAAAAGCTTGTGGAGAGTACAATTCAAAACTAAGGATCTTTTGTTATTTTCTGGTATCTGTGAGCGTCATATTGCCCTAACTATTTTTTTTGCTCTGCCTGATCTACCCGTGTTAATTTTTTATAGGACTTTCAATGATATGTGGGACGACCATGCCTCCTTCTTTTTTTTTTGGGGCCTTTTCCAACTATTTTCTCTTTGGGCCTTTTCCCACGATGTTTTTTGGGCATCATTTGTACGGTGAATATGATTTTGTTCTAAAATTGATAATTGTAGCAATAGTTTTAGTCCTCGGATAGATCTTTCTAACGATGTATCATACGCGTCAAACAAAGATCGTATGCTGAAGTTATGTCCTGAGGAAGTTGAAACACCAATTTACCTAAACGGGGCCCATGGTTTTGGCACTTCATCTCCTAGGGTTAGGTTTTTGGACGTTTAGAGTTCTCCATTGTTTCTCAATAATAAATAGGCCCTCGAGCCTCATTATAACATAGTTCAAAGGTCTGTAGTTGCCACATCTCTTCTCAGAGATTCACTACCAACACCCTAGCTAGTTTATTTCCATTTTGTCTGTAAGCAAATTTTAGTTCTTTGATATTAATGAAATGAAGTGTTATTTCCACTGCACCTTTGTATTTATGGTTATATGTGTATTTCTTTGCGTTCATTCATAAATCCAGATCATTTGGGGACGCAAATAAACTTTAGTACAGCTTATCATCCCGAGACCGACGGTCAAATAGAGTGAGTAAACCAAGTATTGGAAGAGATGCTGCACATGTATGTGATGCAGCAGCCAACCAAATGGGAAGAATATTTGTATATTATTAATTTTTCTTACAACAATGGTTGTCAGGAGTCCCTAAATATGAGTCCTTTCGAGGCCTTGTATGGGAGGCAGTGTCGCACACCCATAAATTGGAGCAGCCCCGAAACAAAATTAATGTTGGGACCAGATATGCTCGCTGAAATGGAATCAAAAGTAAAGAAGATAAGACAAAATTTAAAGGTTGCACAAGATCGGCAGAATATCTACGCATATAAGAAGAGGTCTTATCGGGAATTCGAAGTGGGAGACCATGTGTATGTGAGGATCAAACCCAAGAGGAGTACCTTGCGGTGGACCTCTTGTGCTAAGTTGGCTCCCAGGTTCCGTGGACCCTTCCAAATTTTGGAAAGGGTAGGACCTGTGGCATATTGGCTGGCTTTACCCAGTCACTTACATGTACACAATGTGTTTCATTTGTCCCTGTTGGAGTGTTATGTGCATGATTCGAAGCACGCAATTCATTGGAAAAATATACAGGTAGGATAGAGTTAAAAAAGTCCTAACTTGAAATATGGTTTCTTTATGAGAATTTGACATGGAATTTTGCTGTTTGCAGATAGAGCTAGACGGCGAGTTCCTGGTCGAGCCGCAACACATACTTGACCAGAGGGAAATTATGCTCCAGAAATGAGTCATCACCCAGGTTAAAGTGTAGTGGAAGCACTTTGGCCCGGATGAGGCTACTTGGGGGGACAAAATATTTGTGTGTGAGGCTTACCCAAAGCTCTTTTCAGAACTAGAGTGAAACACCGAGGACGGTGTTACTTCCAGGGGGGAAGTTGTGACAACTACATTTGAGGATAACTAGTTGTTAACTAGTTAAAAGACATTTTTATTATTTTTTTTAAGTAAATACTGAAAATATTGATGTTTTGCTGAAAATTTATTTTCCTTAGTGATTAATTATGAATAATAAAACCAGCTTATGAAAAATAACTTCATAAAAAGTAAAATCTGATGGTAAATGTTTTCCAAGAACTGGAAGGTGGTTGGAGACAATTGGAAACAATTACCTGCTCCTATGGGGATAAGAGACTGATCCCAGAGAGGAGTAGGGGTTTTTTTCATGGAAAAAGGGAGAGTGTGGATTTTCTAGAGCTAGTAAGGACCAGTGGAAAACACTCAGCAATCCTGAAATTGTTTATGGTATTGACTAGACTAGGTGTCCTGAGGTCACAACAGAAATATCCATTGTCAAACCCATACCTTCCAAGACTGGAGCACGGGGGCAAGAGGAGGATGTAATCGCCTCTCTTGAAGGTTGGGAGGACCACAACTGTGAATTTCGTAATACAGATAAGTATATGTGCAAGTTCAGTGAATTAAGGAATAGAGATATATTGTCTAATTTATTTATAGGTGTATAACCATATGAGAACAGAAAACAATGGTATATGATGGTTATGTGCAGGGAATAATGAAACTCTACATTGTTAATAATCAGTTTATTATATGTCTTAGAATTTCTGTTGACTCCTTTATAATATGCGTGGTGACTATATGTTAGAGGCATAATGAAAAGAAATATATTCAACCTTGAATATAAGACTTTATAATACACATTTTACAATATTAAATAGAGATATTTTCTGAGTAAAGCTATACTGAAAAATCGAATAGTGTTATTAAAAAAATGTGAAGGTAGGAAAAAGCTAAAAGCAGGGAAAATTTTAAGGATGGAAGTTTATCTTAAAGTTTCGAAACCTGGCGAATCTTAATGTCACCAATATGTAAATTGTAAAAAAAATTATGATATTTTCTTAAAAATATTTAGGTTTCTAATTATTTTAGATTAGTATATATAAAATTTTGGCGATTTTTAGGGTAAAATAATTTTATACTATAAACTTTGGGCGAATTGATTTTTAAAAAAATGGAAATTGGCGAATTTTTTTTTTTTGAAAAAACATGGAAAATTAGCCCACCTACGAATATTAGCCCCTAAAATTTTCCCTGGCTAAAATCCAATGCTATGTACATGAAATACCACAAACCTTACGATATGTATTTACAAAAGAAAATTAAACTATAAAGTGCATATGCAAAGTATGCGTAAGTACTGCAAGGATTTTCTGTAACAATTAATTAACGCAGATTAGACTGTCAGTCAAGGGAACGGGTGAAACCCCAACCCAAGACTAGTCACCTCTTAGAAAATAGCTATACATGGATAGAGATTGTATGATGGTCCGGTCACCACTTTTACAAAATTTACATAAAAGAAAGAGATAGAGAAATAGATATTAAGCACTGGAAACTAAGAGTCAATAATAATCTACAGTAAAAGTAGTGAGCTTTTATTTACAAAACTATTGAAATACGATTTGACTGTTGAGAATGATTATCTATTTAGATTTTTGAATAAACTAAGAAATGGAAGGAAATACAAACAGAAAGAATTAGAACTGTAACTATGATCAGGTTACTGTAAAAACAAGACCAACATTTATATTCCATTTACAAGAAAAGCGAGTCACTGTGCTTACAATAATTATATAGTCTGAATGGTTCATAAAAGTAGTTCTGGTGGTTTTATCAGCAAAGGCCATATCTAAAGAAGCACTGAAATAAAAACAAGGTTCGATTTCCTAGAAGGGAACCCTTGGTAAAACCTGTCATATTAAATACATGGAAATTTGTTTACAGAACGAAGGTGCGAAATAATATCCGAGTCCACAAGAAACTTGGACTGATCATTATCTTAACCTTACAATATAAATATTTGAACGAGGTATAAGACTTAAATCAGGCCGACGGATAAGCCAAGTTCTGGAGTTCATAAACCCCAGGAAGTTTAGAAGCACTTGAGACTAAATAAAACCCCACTGCCTGGACATGAGTATTATAAGTACATGAAGAATGGCTAAGTAGATTAGCCGTGACCGAAGCAACCCAGAAAATAACTAAACATTATGCTAAAGAAAGACCGGTAAACTGGAGAAAATGTCGACCTGAAAGTATTGACCTGTATCAATAGCCGAGAAAGGCAAGTAAGTAAGAAATCCATTCATGAATTAATAACCCATCTCTATCCAAAGGAAGAACAGTGTTTCAAAAAAAAAAAAATTGAAAAACCTTTAAAGAGATTACCTAAAACTTAAACTGGTCTTCACCCTCTTGGCATGGCACCATGAGATTTTATTTAAATGCAGGGAACCAAGGAAACTAGCATCAAACCTCGGAAAATAAATTTGATAAGCTCGGAATAAGGTCTATGTATATAATGGGAAGACTGGGGTAGAAACAATGAGAGTAATTACGAGCACAAAGAGCAAAAGGAACCCGAACCAAAGGAGTTGCGTAGGCATATGTAGACAAGCTAGAGTAGAAATTCCTCGCGGATAGCAATGACACCTCCTCTCCACCAAGTAACAGAACCATGAGGGCTAAACCCTCGAAAACCTCGTATGTTTGGAGAAGGCTCGATGAAGGAAAAGCCATAGTTAGAAGGCGTGGCAGAGACATACAACAGAGCAAAAGAGTTACCCAGCGCAAGTGCAGAGTCAATAAACTGAGATCCATTAGGGTTGGCGGGATTAACCATGACGTTCTCGCCTAAAAGAACAACCGTTGATCTTCTAACTTCTACAGTGGAGATCACCAGCAGAGACTCTCGTGAAATGCATCAATTTGCAGTAATATCCACAGATGTCAAATGGAATTAATAGCCAGTACTTCCACATTAAATTGTTAATCCATGCCAACTTTGACTCAGTGGTGGTGAGGATAAATATAATATCACAAGAGGAAGATATATTTATATATCTTCATGTTAACTATGAAGTTTATTAAAGTTTAATGTCGATAGAATTAAACATAGAGCCGTCAAATAAAGACCTTATAATATGGCAATGAATCCCGTGATGGGCAGAAGTTATAACTTTTATTTTATTCGAATTTAGCACCATAATGAAGTTTTGGTGTGGAAATAATAATGTTGGAAAGTATTAAATGAATTTAGTATGGTACAGTAAGTTGAACCTTCGATTATAGAGTAGAAAGTAATTTTTATTTTTTATGTTTGTATGTAAGGGTGTTACATTAAAATATTTTATTGATGACCCACTTTGAAATTTTTTATTATTATGAATATTTTTAAATTAATTTTATATTAAGAATTGAATGCATCACTCTATATAAAATATTAAAATATTTTCTTTTAACCTTTTTCTATATAAAGTTGATATCAATATAAATAATTTAAATCTTGTCTTGAAATAGTTTTGAAAAGAGCCAGATATAATCTGTAATTTGTAGTTGTTTAAATCTCATTTTTGAATATTATATAGAGTACATAACTTATATTTGTTAGTTCAAAAAATATTTTCTCTCAAGAAAAATTAATAAAAATAATATACCTAAAAAATACCAAAAACAATATACCTAAAAATGACCAAAATGTAAAAAAATAAAGCTACTTAAAACATGTTAACAATATAAGCTTATTTATTTTCATTTGTTTTGTGTGTGTGTGTGTGTGTGTGTGTAATTTTTCATTGTCCAAATCTCATTTTTGAATATTATATAGGGTACATAACTTATATTTGTAAGTTCAAAAAATATTTACTCTCAAGAAAAATTGGAAAAAAAATAATAAACCAAAAAAATACCAAAAATAATATACTTAAAAATGACCAAAGTGTAAAAAACTAAAGTTCAAAAATTTTGATGATATAAACTTATTTATTTTCATTTGTTTTATATGATATATACATAATTTTTTCAACAATATATAATATAGACATAGTTGACATAAAAATATTTTACATAACATGTGAATTTACCTGGTGGAACACATTGTCCACATTAAAATATATTTTTTTGTTATTAATATATTTTTAAATATACATGAATATTACTTAATCGTGCATATTAAAATATTTCTAATCCTCATCATGTAGGCATTTTTTGGTGTTTCCAATCAAGTACTAGTGTAGTTTAATGTTGTAAATTTTAGGTTCCTCAGTCATTGAATTGACTTGCACAATGACATTAAAGAAATACTCATAATGATAAAATCCACCTGCCCTACCATGTCAATAAATGCTAAGGCATTCAGACAAGGTTGAAACAAAGATACTGGTATCGAGACTGTTTGATCCTAGCCGTCACATTTTAGAAAGTATTTCCAACTTTTCTTGCCATGGACGGTTCAAATAACCCATTTTGTCCTATCTATTCATCCCTTTGAATTGGGCAAGCTCTATTGACACTATATTAATTTAAATATTTCTTTCTTTGAATGGAACCATTGTTGGTTATTTCTTATATGTTGCGTAAACTGTTATAATCCCATGTGTATCGAATGGGTCATAAGGGAATAGTCAAAGTTTTGAGACTAGAAATACTGATAAATACTAGGAAATTGGGATAGCCCCTGTAAAAGGAGATGAAGTTATCCAAAATGGCTTCCATAGGTAAAATATGATCCATCTTGCAAGTACAGCCTTTCAGACCCACCTCCTTATTTCACTTTTTCACCACCGTCCTCTCAGAGTTCAAACCATTGACATTATCGTTAGGTCACATATGAGTTGTAGAGTGAATGACAAGGCTTCTCTATGGTTTTCCTCTCCCTTATGGTATTTAGGCCTTACCACACCTAAATAAATTTGGTTATACAACTCAAGGGAAAGTTTAGAAGCTATCAAAAATAAATTAGGAAGTAGGAATTAAGAAAAGAGCCATTTTCATTGGAGTAAGCCTATTCATATGTAGATTCTCCTTGCCAATAATTCCCACCTTAGCCAACCCAAGGCTATAAATGGACACAAGGTTATCTAGGTTGTTCCTTTGGAAACCAAGAACCAACAAAAATATGAAAAATTATCCTGAAAGAGTATATCTTTAAAAACTCATCAATTTTTTTTCTAAAAGGTAAGAGTGTATCCTTAAAAAGGAAGAATGGACACATTAACAATATTCAAATAAGGTGGCCCTCTAATGAATGTGTCCCTAACAAAGATCTCAATATAGATTCTACCAAAATTTCCAGTAATTGGCCAAACCAAGAGCCCTAGAAGATATGTTTCATAGTCTCCAACTGACCACATACAAAGAAATGACCATCCGAAAATACACTTTGGATCGAAAAGGCCTTGAATGGAATCCTTGGGTACAGGACAAGTTAAGTTCCATCTTGCTTTGCTGCCTTGCCAAGACCAATGAACTGAAACCATTAATGGCTTTCCAAGTTTCCAATATACTTTGGAAGATGAATGAGCTTGAAACTTGAAATAAGTGAGACATAGAAATAATATCACATGAGCCAAATATGGTAGCAAAAGTATGTAATAACCTCAATCAAGCTAAGTCCACTGTTATATTTAGGCTTGGTGCACACATCCCAAGGAGCCATCAGTATGCTCCTCTCCCCACTATACTTATATCATAGCCATAGGTATGATTGAAGAATTTGCCCCAAGCGTTGAAATTGAAATTTTCTACGAGACCAACAAGAGACATAATAGACATTGTCAAACTATTACACAGGTTATTGCTCCATGTGGTGTGCATTCATCTTCATTCAAGCCTATTACACCTCAAATTGTATTGGATGTTAAAATGTCTAATCCATAAGGCACAACGCCATAAGGAGCTACTATGTCAATCACCATTTTCACTTAAGAAACATATCTTCAATGACCAAATTTCCTATGTTTCAATTACCTAACATATTCTTATGATTTTGATTTTGAATCCGAAATAAAGTTTTCATATACAAATAGGGTATGGATAAATTCCAACCATTCAAGTAGGTTAATACTTCAAACATAAGTGTTTCTAGTGAAAATACATATGTATGTATAACCAAAATACCAAATCAAAATCTTCTAGTCAATATTTTCTAAGGATCAAGATATTTTTATCTCTACAGTGCATTATTTGGCAGCTACATTAAATAACGAAAATGAGAGAACTTTATATTGAGGATACTCCAGTCATGTCAATGATGCAATTTGAGAGACCCCGTCTTTAACTAAGATCCAAAATTCTACTCAGACCCTTTGGCAACATCTGGTGACAATTTCATTGTCACCATGGAAAAGTAACAATTTAATGCTACTCTTTCCTACACTACTCCCTTACGATGTTTCCTTTGCAACACGTAATGCAATTACTAGTTATAATTTCATTTATAATTACCCATGCATCAAAGAATGGATATTTTATTTTATCTTTAAAGTTGTAATTTCATTTATCATTGGCCCATGCATAAAAGAAGGTATTATCCTTTTTGTTTGACATTTACTAAATCCTCGCAACAAAAGAATTCCATTTGGTAAATCGATGCAATGAAGAAAGCATGATTCTCATATATGTCACCCATTCCAAAGCAAGGAATTTAAAGAGCAGCCTCGAAATGTTAACAAAGAAGAAAAAATGACAAATGATTTAGGTTTTCAATGCAAGAGAGAAAAAATATAAACGAGTAGTCTATAGTGTGACTTTTTGAAGGCTTTTATGGTGGCTTGTTCCTGTGTAATTTCTCTAAAATCCGGTAGGAATTTATTGAAAAGAGAATTTTGATTGCTAACTTTTCACAATCGAAGTGCCCTAGAGGTTTTTGAGGGTGCTGAATCCATATATAGATTCAAAAAACCAGTTTAAATAACAAAAACCAAGATTTTACCTCAAATTTTTTTACCGGATTACGGCACCTGAAATTCCAAAAAATCGCACTAAAGACAACTCCAAATATAAATTATTTAGGGTTTTGGGTGCAAGAGAGGGTTTTTTTTTTGTCTAATTTAAAGAGCAACTTCGAAATGTTAACAAAGAAGAAAAATGACAAATGATTTAGGTTTTCGTTGCAACAGAGAAAAAAATATAAATGATTTAGGGTTTTGGGTGCAAGAGAGGGTTTAATGTCTAAAGCTAAATACAGGGGTTTAATAAAGGGGGTTTGGGATGAGAGTAGTTTGGTTTAATGCTTACGACTAAGAAAAAATGATAAATTATTTAGGGTTTTATGTGTAATATAGGGTTTAATATTTAAATACAAGAGGGTTTGCGTAATTGTTGATGAATAGAGGTTGATGAGTGAGAATTAAAAAACTAGTTTTTCTAGAGGTTAATAAATTTAAAAAGTAAGACTTGGGATGGTAAGAGAATAAATCTCTCAAGGGCAAGGCTATTGCTATGAAGAATAAGGCTATTGCTACGAGGAATGAAAAAGCAAGATTAATATTCTTAATATATAATTAATTTAAGACTTGGGATGGTAAGAGAATAAATTTCTCATGGATAAGGTTATTGCTATGAAGAATAAAGACACCAAGATTAATATTTTTAGCATATAATTTTTTGTTTCATATGTTTATTAATAACTTGTAAAAATATTTATTTATGTTTTTTTAATCTAAAGTAATATCAAGAATATTAGAAAATTAATAAAAATAGTTAGTAATTTTATGAAAATTGTGGTTTAAGGTTAGAATTCTAGCTCTAAAAAACATGAAAATTTTAGGAGTTCAATTAGATGAGTTAATTTTCCACGATTTTTTTTCAAAAAAAAATAAATAGTAAATTTCCACTTTTGAAATAAGCAGGCTAAATTATGTACAGTAAAAGTATTTTACTCTTAAATCATCCAAATTTTAGAGAAGTTATATGAAATACTTAGAAATTTGAAAATTTTACAAAGTCATAGCTAAATTTTATGGTTGGCATTTGAATAACTAGTATTTTTACAAAACCATAACTAAACATTTTGTGGTTGGCATTTGAATAACTATTAATATTTTTTTGGGATGCATTTAAATAACTAATAAGGTTAGATAAGGTTTTTCCTCACAATAGATCTCATAAAATAGTAAAGTATTTTCCAGTGAATGTTAATTCCCTTTACATATTATATTCATTATTTATTGTTTCTATGTTTAAATGAATCAGGGAAATGCAAGAAATATAGAACAAAAATAAATACATTCCCCATTCACAAAAGACACAAATTATTTCACTAAGAAACCTTTACAGGAGAAAATATAGCTAGAAGACGAGGCTTTCATTTTCTCTTTTCCCTAATATTGAAATATGCACGTATAAAGGAAGATGTGCTCTCCACTTATTCTCCATGAAGTTATTTGAGACTTATGACTTATAATGCTGCTACAAAGTCTTAACCCTCGCTATTCCACTCCCTCAGTTCCCACTTCTAGTTCTAGTTGCTACTTAACTATAGAACAAAATACAATAACATATAATGGAACCCCACTGCTAATATAACTCGATAGCCAACTAGGGTTAATATTTGACTCCTTGAACCCTCAACTAGAGTTATAATTTTGGACCTTTTAGAGTCTTCTTAAAAGTCCACACATGGCTAGCCCCATATGCATTAGTAAGTGGGGTTGACATGGGATCCTCTCATACCATGGTGGTCAAAATGGTAGGGAAACTTGTGGGAGGCATAAATTTTCTTACAAACAATGTTTCAAGCTATTCTTGGACCATAACATGGGGAGGTTTGGCACATGTGGGAGCTTTTGAACTCAATTTAATGCCTTAAAATGAATTTGAAAGGTTTGAGACCCCAATTCTCCTAACTAGGTCATGCCATTGAAATAACCTAGCAAGTTGTTTCTTCCAAATTTTTTCCACTCTAAAGCCACCTAGATAAACAAATAAAAAATTAGGGTACTCCAATGGTAGAGAGTTCACAATTAAAACTTGTAATTCCTAAAAATTTCAACCAAATTCTAAACAAATTCTACTTAAAAAGCATACCAAAAAACATTTAAAATATATAACATATAAACTACAACCTTGTTAATTGTGCCACACACATTTTTCATAGTTGAGTTCTCACCAAAACATATTTTCCAGAATCGCCTAAATCTCTTTTCTAGAATCGCTTAAATCTGTTATCTAGAACCGCCTTAAAAATCAAATTATATGTTATCTATAATTGCCTTAAAAATGAAATTTAAACATAAGTGTATATCAATATCCTTACTCGTAAGTTTCCATGAGGTCGGTGATTCTCTATCTATTATTTGATGGATCAAATGTAGTTTCCTTGTTCAGATTCTAATTTTTTATTATAGGATGCAACACATTTTAGATTCTAATTTTTTATTATAGGATGCAACACATTTTAGTCTTTAAGGCTCAATTTGTGGAGGTCACTTTCCAACACATTTAAAGAGAACATAATTCTGAAGTTGATGAGCTTTGTCTCTTTGTCCCAGATTTATGCACTTTGAAAAGCTTTTGGAGAGTACAATTCAAAACTAAGGCTCTTTTGTTATTTTCTGGTATCTGTGAGCGTCATATTGCCCTACCTATTTTTTTCGCTCTGCCCGATCTACCCGTGTTCATTTTTTATAGGACTTTCAATGATATGTGGGACGACCATGCCTCTTTTGGATAGTTAGCAATCATTTTCTGCATTGTATATGTTGGAATATCATTTTCTACATTGTATATGTAGAAATATTCGTGATAATGTGAATTAATCTAGAGCAGATTTTTTTCTTCACCTACTCTGCTTTTTTGCTGAAATATAAGGTTTGAGGTACAGTCTCCGTGGGTATCTGATATCTAACATCTGCTTTTGTAAAAAGGAAATTGGGATATAAACAAATGTAAAACGTTTATTTAATTAAAATGTTTCACTTTTTTCCTCCTTTAAAAAAAAGTTTCAAAGCATTCTGCTTACAGTTTTCTGGCAGTGTATGGAACCAAGTTGGCTAATATTTCGCCACGTGTTTGCTTGTTTAATGGCTGGTCAGCGGTTCTGCGCGTTCGTGCATTCACACTTCTGTGAATCAGGCCTCCTCCAGGCTGAGAATTCCCAAACAACTCGCGACGCATACAATTGGACTCCAGGCGCCTCGAATTCCCAAACAACTCGCGACGCATACAATTGGACTCCAGGCGCCTCGAAAGCTTACTCGGCCAGGTCCCCGAGCTGGCGCATGATCCTGACGATTCTGGCCATGGAAACCCCTTCTAGTAGCATGATTTCACCTATGAATTCGTTCCCCAAAAACCTGGGGAGGGAACGTTCAGCCTTCCATTCCTGTCTCAGACGCGAACCAACGCGTAGGTGGAGAAAAATCTGTATTTTTGGCTTGAATATTCTAATCAATAGAGAATTTTGCTACATGTAATGAAGGTGAACAACAATAGAGCTCAAAACCATATTGGTGAGGGAGAATAGTTTAATGTTTCGAACGTTTGACCTCTGTTGAAACCAGAAACTCAATACACCCTGAATTTAGAATAAAACATGAAAACAAATACCTGGTTCCAATAAAGGAGTATTGACAAAGAGCGAGGTATGTTCCTGCTGTTCCATACTCAGTGTGTCCAGCAAATGCGCAACAGCCAAACCACTACTGCTTCACAATGCCGATAGAAGATACCATTAGGAGCTTGCCCTCAGACAGTCATGCTTTATATAAATCCAATGAGAAGCAAACAGCTCAAAACTGAAATGGCCCAATCACTAGATTCTGAATTTTGCAATGCCTCTGCCTTGCCTTTCACCTTTGTTGGAAGTTCAATAGACTTTAAGAGTCCCCCTATCTATGAATTTTATGTTTAATGTTAAAATATGAAGTGCAAATTTGATTTTCGCTATGAATATCATGTAGAACCCAAGTTTTTCCAATCAATGTGAAGAAGGGACCCCTGAGCTGCTTCAATGCGGTGTGTATTTTCCATTTTATGAAGAGACAGTCCTCCCTTTTTTTGTACAAAATTTGCAACATATTGTATGAAGTTGAACCTCATTCTATATGATAGTGAAACAAGCATAAATAAGATTGAACAAGGCCGAATTAATAACCAAATTTAGCTGTAATCAACCATGATGGTCAATTTGATGAGAACATTTATAGAGAACAAGGAGCTAGCCCAACCTGTTATTAATTAGTTTGCCAAAAAATCATTTCTTTGCAAACCTTAAGTTCCCAAAATAATTTTTATCAAACCCAAATTGATTCAAAGTACAAAAACAGAACAGGTGAAAACAATATAACTACATCGATCTTCAATTATCGTTTTGGAGGGATGCCAATGATGTTATAGAGTTTTCAAAACCATTGATTAAGACTATTGAAGATGTTGGATGAGGATAAACCTTATATGGGTACTTTTACTCACAATTTATCCTGGAAAAAATTGGGCAATCAAGGGAGTTACCCCATTCAAAAAAGGGGTTAACGGTGTTTCTGCAAGCCAGTCAAAATTGTGTAAAATTACCATTTTGAAAAACCTCAGACAAACTACCATTTTCATTGGTATTCATGGGCTACAAAGAGTGCATTCAATAGAACCAAAAAAATATGAAATCTAGTGAAGGAACTGTGTGTAACGCCTCGTACTGAGTTGTTTGCAAGAAGGTTGATAGAAAGGCTACTAATCAGAGTGCCAGAGACTACTGATGCTTCACACAACTGGCAGCCTGCTTCACACCTGAATTTCTGAAAGTGTGGGCTGATGTTAAGAAGAATTTGCGTCTTGATTTACGAGTCATACAAGGTAAAACTCAACTATTAGCTCGAGCATCTAAACATTAGCCCTGTCTCTATTGCAAACTCTAGAGATAAGACAAAAAAAAAACGAGTAAATTTCGTTTATGACAATTATAAGGAAAATCCCAATACACACTTCTTATTCCAGAGAGGCGTATTTTTTGTTTTACTAATCATCATTAGCCTTGAGCAATGAACATAAATACCAACCCTGCATCTATATAAAAAGGCATCCATGGACCGTGAATGCTGTTGGGGCTTACACCCAGTGCACAATTAATTATGTTGGTTTGCTTACACTGCAACATATCTTCGGGGGATTTGAGCGCTAAAAATGCTTCAATGTAACACATTTGATCCCAACCCCCTTCACAGGCGAGTACCATATATCACATTGGACGGTTTTCAGCTTTTTATTTTGAAACCGTGACTTCTCACTACTCAAATTTCGATTAAAAGCATAGCACTTCATTACTAATATACTCATGCTTTGACAAAGAAACAATACTAAGGAACAAAAATCGAATCATACACATGTTAAGCTGATGCTGAAGCAACCGCAAAGCAATGCATGTATTATAGTCACGACACAAAGACCGTCCATACCAAGCATGCCCTCAGTCACTGCAATTAGAAAATGCCAAACTCTGATTTGATTCGAAGTTTTAATAAGTAAATGAAATGAGTCACGGAGAGCCAAGAGTGTTTGAGAATAGTACTGATGACAATAGCCATTCCAGATTCGAAGATGTGGAGAAGTACTGAAAAGGAACCAAACGGAGATTCGCATTGTGCGGGGATGTTATTTCAAACCCTCATAGAGGGGCAGAAAATTGATTTTCCTGAAGCAGATTACAGGTTATACATAAATTCACCATGCAAGATTGAACAGTGCTTTAACAACAGAAAATTAAACAAATTTGAACTCACAAAACTTCGCAATCGCCTACCTTCTCTGGTTTTCGTCGGTGGGCTGTGAGACTTTGACGTGGGCCGTTCACACTGCACGTTTCTGTTTGTGGAACAGGGTTACCGGATGATTCAAAAACACAAACAACTAACTCATCAAAGGAATAATAGTCATCGTGCATGCAGGAATTACGAGTTGTTGGTCGTGCACCACATTAATCGACAATATGACCTCGCACGCAGAGCACAGGTTGCGGGTATTTTCAGACAGACCCTGAGCGCAAAGGGTCCTAACAGATATTAAGCCTATAGGAGAAGTGTAGACGAAAATCAGAGCTGCGCTGATTCAAAAGAAACACCTAAAACGCCTGTCAACTTAAAAATGGATGTTGGAGTTTATGTGACAGTGACACATTGCTTACCATGTGTGCCATAGCCAGACGAATTCTTGCAGCGCCATGTACAACGGTTCCACATAGAAAATAAATCCTGAATAGAGGCTACGTGTACGTTGCAAATTTTGGATGTCGGTCCCCGTTGAAAATCAAACTTATTGTGTGATCATGAGCATTTCATTCAAATTAAATGTTGTTTTTTAACATAGGTGATGTAGCTATAAAATATTTACATTTTTTAATTTAATATTGATTCTTTTGAATGTAGATTGATTTTTTTTTAATGTAGGCGAAATAAATATAAAATGTAAATATAATTTTTTTAATTTTTTCCTATTTATATTTAGGTGGCTAGTAAATATAATTTTTTAATTTTTCAATTATATTTTGATCTTTTTTAATGTAAGTAATGTGAATATAAATTTTAACTATCCCCACCCTTATTAGTTTTTGAAAAATCTATTTCTTAAAGCAATTAAATATGTTATATAGTATATAAATATATTATAAAGTTATTGATTAGGTTGACCAATCCAATATCCGGAGAAAAAAAATAGAAAAAAATGCAGAATGAGAGAGACATCAATTTCTGCTCTGTTAATTCCATTTTTCCAATTTCTCTCATTTTCTCCAATTTGAATTTATTCCCTTTTCCTTTTAATTTTTATTTGTTTTTCTAATGTTTTTCATCACTTGTATTGTCATTGGATTTTCTAATGTTTTTCATCACTTTTGCTGTCATTATGTAATGTCACTTTATAAAGATTTATAAAGTCATCATGACCTCTCACATTTTTACGCCAGAGGCGTTTTCTTTGCGGGCTTGGGGTGAGCAAACATTGTTCACCCCAGCCAATGAGAAACAGTTTTCCTATCGCGCATGGAACCAATTAGATTCTGCCACGTGGATGGGGTCTGAGCACCGGTTCTACGCGCGCTCGTTAATAGTGATCGGTTCGCGGAAGAGACGTTGAGGGCGATATCAGTGATCCGGTTGAGCTGATGACTTCGGCCACGCGCTCAAGGCCCCCTGCCATCCTCCTGCACTCTCTGTTCATTGGGAAAAACGAGCAACTTCCAAGATGTGGATATCATGCCCGGGGGATCCATCAACCTGGGGGACATCCTGCGCCATGGATGCGCTCAAGGCAATCCCATGTTCAGCAGCCGCACCGGTATTTTCAATGGGAGCATTGACGACCAGGCACCCAAACTCAGTGGCTGCCTGCAGATCCACATTGTCTATACGCACACCCGCTCTTCCGACAACCTTGAGCCTCCACATACCCTTGGAAAGTTAATTAATGCGTCGGACTCAACACTGTTATTCGACTCAATTGAGTTAAGGGTGTAATTAACCTTCAGAAACTGAAGGAGGATTCCCCTTCGGGAAGTGCCGGGTTGTGCATGTTGCGGAGAATTGCTTTAATTTCTTTATGGATAGTATCTCAAAGAAGGTCGAAGAGAATCGCTATGGGATTCACGAAACGCAACAGAAATCCCCTATTTGCGTTAACTCTGCATAAAAGTTCCTGAGGAGCAAATTCTGATTCCTCGTTGAATCCGATCAGTTGATCTATGGATGTCAGCTTCCAGTGGTAAAAGGAACACCCTACCTTTGATGTGTTAACCGGGAATTATCACAAGTGGTAGCCCAAGCACTGCAGAAATTACGACTTTAATATGAGTGAAGTACCGATGAGAGCGATGAGGTTTATTTGTGGAAGACGCACAAACCCAGAATGTATAGATCGCGCAGGTGTCGTGAATCAGTGTTGGAAGTGTTATTACGAAGGCTAAGATCGAACTGTGCAATAAACCATATGCGGAACCTTGAGGTACCAAGTGGGACCTTGGGTGAAGAGTGATGGCGGTTTCTGGAGGCGAAAGGCGATTTTCGCACAAGGCATAAGGCAGTGAGCGGTTTCTGTAAAACAAAACGCAATACACCCCTGTCCTTGACACGTAGGCCTAGGTTGGTTTCGTAAAACAACGAATATCGCGTCCTTTGGAGCCCTTAAAGGTTGGACCAAGAAATTTTGCGATGTTCGCTTGCAGTCGTCCAATCAAAGGTGGAAGAGCGACGTACGCCAGACCGTTGAATTTGTTCGATGTTTAGGCCCAGGTGTGTTGTAGTTGGCTTTGGGCTCGGACATATGGTGTTCACTTGCTATTGCGAATCGAGCCCTTGTACATGGTATAATTTCAAGTTTTTGATAATTTGTTGGTTTCAGGTGATGACTCATGGGTTTCAGAGTTATCCTTTTTCAGGGTTTTAAGCAGCTTACTAACTGTGTGCATACCTTGACAACACAAAAAAAAAAAAAACTGACTGACAGTTTAAAATCCAAAATTCCATATCGTCAGAAACTTTTTTCTTTCCATTAAATTACTCCCCTTACATATCTACTGCCCCGGCGTTCCTTTGCGCCTCTTGGTGCAATTGCTAGTTTTATTAGTCCTCGCATACGACGGAGACCATCTGTTTCATCGTTCTATAATATTCTGAGATCTATTTCGTGATTCAATTTTTTATTTGTCGTTTCGCACATTATGTCGTGTTTTATAAATTTCTTTGTCAAAATCATCTAGATAGTGTGTGTTTCATAATTGCGTCCACTATTTAAATATACTTTTATTAGTTATTCTTCGTACGAGTTAATATATTCAGTGTCTCTTAAATTTTTTTATTGAAAATTGATTTAAATTTGTTATTGTATTTATTATTAATATTATTGGTTACAGTCAAGTCAAACATTAAATCAGTGTATGAGATTTTTTGTTTGTGGAATAAGGAATTCACTTTTGTGTAATGATTTAACCGCTAAGTCTATTAAGGCATACATACTCTATCTCTTTGGTTTTGAATATGTGATCTCTTAAAAAGAAACACATGCTCTTAACCATTAAATCCACTCAATATATTCATATACTCGTCAATATATTCATTATTTCAACAAATACATGAAAAATTATTTAAATGTATTTTTGAAAATTATTTTTTACAGGTGTTTCAAAAACGACTGTGTTTCAATTTTTGGAATCTAAAAGGATATGCAATCAATCTGGGGTGAATGAGATCGAATAACCCCCAAACCTCAACCTCTTTAGTTTTCCTCAAAATAACACTCTAGCTAGTAATCGAGGTTTTAATGCAGGTGCCCATGCCTTGGAGCCAACCAGGACTTGATGGATCGCATCATGGTAACTTAGTTGGAGTGCACTTATCATCTACATGTTGTAGTCTAATTAAGTGAACTTAGGAAAAGAATATACAAATCCGAAGTCACAAGTTTCCATGATAAAGCATTACGCAATATGCAAAGAAGGATACACAAAAACCCACTATTTATATTGCCAAATCTATAAAGGTCATTTGAACTTGATGTTAATTCTTTGGACATACGAAGCCCTATTAGTGTTGGTGTTGTTAGATTTGTAAATTTCATTGCACTGAACATTAACCAAGTGAAGAATTACAAGTACCAAATCTCAATATGCAATGCAATCAATACTTTGTGAGATTGATCACAAATTTAAACTTATTAAAACCATGTAAAGATAATATCACTGGATGTGATAACATAATTAAAGTTCACATAAAACAATTATATAATTTAATTTAAAGTAAATAATAAGGCCCATTTAAGCGGGGCAAAGGTGACACTTGGATCACCAAAAATACACTATGCACAAATAAAAATATGTGCGAACTGGATGTAAAGATTTGATGAGTATAATGTGTAAAAAAAATCAACTCTAAAAATTTGCAAAGAAATGCGTAATGAGATTAAGGCCTTGGCAATGATTATAGCCGTGATTCTATTAAGTAGGTTATAAAAATTTTCACGATGTATCGGAACAAAATTCTATATAAATTTACAGAGTATTCAAGCATAATAACAATGGTGGTAGCTATATATTCATGTGAAGACAATCAAAATTAATCTTATTGTTTTTGTTCGAGCATTTATTTATTTTCAATACGAAAAATACTCTAGTTTATATAATGTACCAGGACATAAGTGGTATAAGCCAAACATTACATTTTCTATTTCTTTCTCGTAAAAACCATATCTGTTCTTGTCATAATGACCAATACAAAATAGAACCATCCCATCTAAGATCATTTTATGTTATATTTCCCGTCAAATACATCAAAAACTATATCACAGAAACTTTGAAATGTCTGAAATGGACAAAAAACAAAAATTAACCATCATATACTAAAAAAACCAGCTCCAACTCAAAGAAGATTAACTGTTCCAGTCGCTCCAAGACCGTACGATATATATAGCTTATAATACATTTCTCCAAATCTTCCTACCAATCCTTTCTTTGATAAGTGATCAGCTACATTATTCTTCTCCCTGTAAACATGACGAAAAGATATGGAAGAAAAGGAACTCTTTAAATTATTGATTCTCTCCAGCCAGTGTGCTAGTGACCCCAGATTTATAGAGACTTTTTGGTTCATGTGATCTATCAGCACTTTTTAGTCCCCAATTATCCAGATCTTATCCATGTATAACTGACTAGAAAACCATAAAAGCCCCCAAAGAGCTAAACATTCAGCCTTCATGTTTGTACCATTTCCACCATTCCAAGAGATTTTGTAATGACAATCAGGAGAAATCATTAACCAGGCCCCACAGCCACATATTGAATGATGTGAGGCCCCATCAAAGTTTCCTACAGGGAAATGTACCTCATGTGGGTAAAATCTTTTGGACAGATCACTAGGAGGCTTTTTAATGGTCTTTAGATAATCCCATGAACTATAAATCTGGAAAGCTAATTTTATGGGAGAGCATGGCAGGCCCTCAAAAAGTTTCATGTTTCTGTTGCACCAGATATGCCAATGAAACAGGATTGGAATAGTCCATACGAAGTCACCTTTATTAAGCCACCAACTCATACAATCCTCCGTCGATTGATATGAAGGAGGTTGAATGTGTAATTATTCACATAAGATAGTCAAAGTTTCAAGAGAAAAAGGACATAAATAAAATAGATGGGGGATATCCTCCTCTTCTTTCCAACATAGGAAACAAATACCCGGTCCCTGCCACCCTCTTTTCTGCAAATTTTTCCAAGTTAAATTTTTATCTTTCCAAACTAGCCATAAAAAATGATCATTTTTACTTGAGCTCTGGTTTTCCATATTACCTTAAACCAGCAATCCAAATCCTGAATCACCTTGTTTTTTATCAGTATGGAGAAAATACCATTTGATTTTAGCCCTTCCTTTGATTTAGTGCCCTCCCATAAAATTATGTCACCTTTTATAGTCCTACGAAGCCCCATCGATCTGAGCATGTTGATATACCCCATCCATGTATCTTCCCATCTCTGATCCACACCCAATTCTTTAATGCTTTTCCATCTCGGGACCTCCCCAAACCAGTCTCTGCTGTAAGAAGAAAACCCCCATGTGGTTTAAAATATGGATTAAATCCTCATTTAAATAATGTTGAATCTCAAACCCCGACATCTTACCACGACCAATGAGAATTTTAGACCCATTCCCGAACTGCACTTACGCCTTCAATTTCTCGGCGGCCACACTCGGGCACATTTTATCTTTTCCAAACCCATGGTCGGTTGGCCCCTTGCATACCTATAAACCTAAATAAGTAATCTAATTAGCTTGCTTTTTTCCGGAAAATAATGGAAAATAATGGAAATTTAGGCTGGATTTTAATAAAATCAGGTAAGGAATTTGGCAAATCCATGTTACCATTGTCAAACTTTAATATTTTGGGTTTTTTAGAGGTTTTTGATGGTGTTGATTCCATTTCCACCATCAAAAACATGATTCAAACACTATTAATAGGGGTTAATGAGCTTTGTCTACAAAGGGATTACTATACTAAGAAGAAAATTTGATAAATAATTTAGGGGTTTGGGTGCAAGAGAGGGTTTAATGTTTAAATTTGAAGAGGAAAGTTTGGATAAATGTTGATGAAGAGAGAATTCATCTCTCGAGAGTAAGGTTATGAAGAATAAGAAAAATAAGGTTAATATTCCTAGCTTGCAATCTACTTGTTCATATTTTTATTAATAGCAAGAAGAATATTCATTTAGGAAAGATTTAAATCCAAAATAAAATCAAGGATTATGATAACATTAACAAAAATAGTTATTAACTTCACTAAAAATTGTGACTTTAAAGCTAGAATTCTAGCCCTAAAAAACAAGAATTTTTTTGGGAGTTAAATTTCACTTATGGAGTAATTTTCCACGGTTTCTTTTCTAAAAAAAGATGATTTTAATTTTCTAGATTTTTTGAAATAACCAACCCAAATGTAGAGCAAGAGTATTATTTTACTCTTAATGTCACCCAAATTTTATGGAAGCTATATGAAACACTTAGAAATTTGAATATTTTTACAAAAGTACAACTAAAACTTTTATGGATTTCATTTGAATAAATAGTAAGATTCACTAAGGTTTTTATGATTTAAGATAAGTATGGATTCTTAAAACTTCAACTACTATAAAACTATAGTTTTTTAATAAAAAAACACAAAAACAGTAGTTTAGTATTTTCTTTTATAAAAAAGAAAACACTAAACTAGGTCATGTTGTTAAAATGACCTTCCAAGTTGTTTCCTCTAACTTTGTTTCACTCTAAAGCCATTGAGATAAATGAAAATTAATTTAATGATCTAGTCTAGATCATACCTCCCCATTTAATATGCTTTTGGTCCCCCAAAAAATTACCAAATAAGTTGAGGAAAGCTTTCCTCTACCTTCTCCTTGGAATACTGATTTTCTTTGCCTAAAACTTGTCCTTTCAACCTAATATGCCAAAATTCATTTTCCCCTTGTACTGTAGTTCTAAATTTCATCTCAAAAATTGTCCTCTACTAATTGTGGCTAAATATATGACATTATATCTTCTATGGAACATGGACTTTCCCGTCCTCTTTATCAGACAACAAGGAAGGCTCATAGAGTTTGAGATTCTCCACATCGACTATTAAGTAAATGTGCATGTATGTGGGTAGATTGATCCACAGGAATGATATCTCACCTTTCTAAATATCTCAAAAATAACCATACCATTGAGCCTTGATATCCTTACTAGGACCCTATGGTATTTCCTTATTCAAATAAAACCATACTCTCTCTACTGCTATAAATGACTTCTATATTTTCTCTAGATCATTTCTAGCCTTATATTTGTTAGGACTATGGCTCATTTGTTGTCTCTGATGTCAAACTACATTATTATCTCATCACAGAATGTCTAGATGCATTGGTTGCATGTCTACATGGATTGCTTGTTGGCCAGTAGTTGTAGTACATGAAGTGGTATAGGTTTGCATGAGGACTAAATAGGTTTTCTAGGATGTTGCAGAGGCTATAAATAGTTGTAGAAGTGTTGCAAAGTAGTAGGAATAAGTGTGTTAAAATTCTGGATTGAGAGGAGTAGTTTTGGCCTAAGTTAAGCTACAATCATTGGGAGTTAGACCTCAATAGTGCAACTATAGGCTCTCAATAATTGGGAATCCAATAGGAATAGGGTGACTATAATATCTAGGAGCCAGATATCATCCTAGTGATTATGCCTACAGGTGATGAAAATTAAAAGCCATGAGCGAAACCAAACTTTCGCCCATGGAATTTGTGTGTGCAATATTGAATTGATATGATCAATAATAACAAAAAAAATACTTTTTTTATCCTATGGTATTGATGATATAAGGTGGCTATAAAAGAAGAAGAAAGTTGGACCAACTTGTGTGCATTTGATGAGTTCTCTTTTATGAATTGTGTTGGAATGAGAGTGCATGAGGGCCCATGGATGAGACTGAGATCTCAAAGATCTTAAGATGGTTTGAAGGGTTAATTAATAATTTTTTTTTATATTGTAGGTGTATCGATGGGAAAATCAACCTTCTAACTAATGATCCAAGCCGCTAACATTATGCAGGACTAATAATTTTAGTAGATTGATGATCTAAAGAATATTGGTCAAGAAATATTTTGTTTCATTTTTATGCACACTATGTATCTAATATGAACTCATTTTTATAGCTGAAATATTTTGGACATTTCCTACTTTATTTTCACTATAGAGGTTGAGCTCTTATCTAGAGAAATTATAGAGATCTGTGTTGGTTTGATGGTTGAATCATTATGTATTAGTGACATAAAGATATTTTTCTGTGACTATTTCATGAGGTTTTTCTATCTAATTTTAGAATGCATATATGATTGTTTTTTTGGCTAAAATGGACTCGAGGATTATGACAGTGTCTTACCATGATATTTTCTAGTGATTGGATCTACCCTCGTTTAACTTGTTGCAGACATCTATATTCTTGGATAGGGATATATATGTTACAAATATAAGAGTTTGGATGCCATTACATGTCTTATGTTTGCAAGGGTATTTGAATGAGCTTATATTATGCAACCAGTTATATAAGTCATGGCTCAAAATTATATGAAGAGTATGCAGAGATAAGTGTGAATTGAAGAGATATAGCATGATAACAATAATGTTTGCAAGGTCTAGAGGATTATGAGAAAAATGTTTGTTGCCTTCTCTATAGAGAGATCTTGGTTTTATTTCATATTGACAAAATTATTTTGACTGTCATAAGGGTTTTGCAGAGATAAAGATGCATTTTTTTTGTATCTCATCTTTTTTAATTCTATTTTGTTGAAGACATCTTGATATGCAAAGATCCATGAATAATGAGGTTTTATTGACTTGTTTGCAAATATATATATTTTTTAACAGTATATGCATTAGTGATTCATTGTCTTTTCTTGTGCACTTGGATCTCAGAGTGAATAGAGATTAGAGGATGTTCACAAGATTTGTATGACCAAGATTCATGATTAACTTGTATGTTGGATTGATGACAAGTTATTGATTCCTATGATTAATATTGTGATAAGGGTTTGCTGCTGGACAAAGACCTATGTTGTTGCTTGTCTTCCATGTGATGATTATAATGTATGACTTGAGGAAAAAAAATGGGTTCCTTATGGTGAGCTTATATGGAAAAGTCTTATATGGCTACTATCGTCATGGATCTAAGAACCAATTGGATTTTCATTGATTAGAGATTTTGGCTTGATGATGTTGCATATTGTTATGATGATTCCATTTAGTCCCATATTCAAAAAAAAAATTGATACTATTGAGATTTGAATGGCATGATGAGCATAGATAAGTATTGTCTTGAAAAAAGGGTTTGAATTAGCACGTGACAAGATTTCCATTGGCATTATTAGTCAGTTAGGGTTTGATGAGCATGAAATTTGTTTAATAGTGCAAAGGGTTTTGGCTTGACATTTGACAAGGTTGATAAGCAAAAATTTTGCCTGATACTTCACAGTGTATTTGCTAGTGTTTTTGGTATATTGCTTGGTATTTGACAATGTTAGATACCTACTTGGTGTTTGGTTTGATAGCTTGATGAATATGATAGAAGGATACTAGCTTGGTCAATGTTGTTGAGATTTGGAATAGACAGTGTTGGACAAGATTTGGCTTGTTTGATCAGTGATTGAATTGAGGGTTGTTATTGGTATCTTGGTATTTAGATTAAGCATGTTATTGGTTTTGGGTCTAGTTTGAAAATTTGATGAAACATGGCCTACAGGTTTTTATGATTGATTGAGATAGATGGATTGAGTGTGAAATATTTTGAAACGTGGTCCACATACACGTTGAGGGTTGTAGCCTTCAGTAAGTGAGTAGGGGCCAAAGAAAATTTTAGGGGCTAATATTCGCAGGTGGGCTAATTTTCCATGCTTTTTCCAAAAAAATATTTCCATTTTCCATTTTTTTTCTTAAGATGATTCACCCAAATTTTATAGTCTAAAATTACCTTACCTTAGAAATCGCCAAAATTTTACATAGACAAATACGAAAGAATTATATATATATATATATATATATAATATAGTTATCATCAAACATTTTACAATTTGCATATTAATGAATATTAAGATTCGTCAAAGTTTCTAAAATATAAGATAAACTTCCATCCTTAAAAATTTTCTTAGTAGGGTCTTCCTTCCTCTAGGAGTTGGTAAATCTCGAATGAATTAGATCTTGGTTGGGTTTATATGCACCCCATGTTCATCCATGATGTATTCCAAATACTTAATCCACTGCATGCCAAATGAGAATTTCTCCAAATTGGCACACAACCTGTGTTGTCACAAGGTACTCAAGACCTACAAAATATACTTAAGATATTCTTCCTAGGTTATACTAAAGATAAGTATGCTATCCAAATATAAAAACACAAAATATTTTGTGAAAAGCCATAGGATATCATTCATCATCCTCACGAACTTTGCTAGAGAAAATTAGTCAAACCAAAGTGCATGATAAACCACTCGAAGAGAACTTCTTCAGATTTGAATATTGTCTTCCATACATCATTTTTCTTGATTGGAACCTAGTTGTAGCGTGACTTTAGATCAATATTATTAAAGATCTTGGAAACATTAAGTTGATAAAGAAGATCACTAATCTGAGGAATCATGTATCTATTCTTAACAATGATTTTGATAAAGGCACTATAACCAAAATACAGAGTCCCTATGCCATATCTTTCTTCTGCAGTAACACAATTGGGCCCCCACAAGGTGAGGAGCTCAATTGAATGTGAATTTTTTGGATGAGATCATGAATTTGATGTTTTTTTTTCTCATTCTACAAGAGAGATTGTTTATATATTAGTCCATTAGGTAAAAGGAGGACCACATATCAATTTAATTAAGTGTTTAAGCTATAAATGGAAAGACACCCCACAAGTGAAGTGAAGAGAAGATATCTATGTTTGCTTCTACAATCTTGTCCACCTACTTTTGTTGTGTAGAGATCCCCATGTGTTGAGGTTGTGGTGGTTGCAGTGACCTTCCTTTCACCACCTAATCAAACCATGAAGAGCACAAACTCGATAGAGTGGTGGTAGCTATCTGAGGAGATAGATGATGACAGTACCCATTTGCAAAAGGCTATTACAAGGTGGGGGGGGTGGGGTGGGCGAGGGGAATGGTCTTTTAACATAAATAAAGAACTCTAGAGGTCCATAACCCAAACCTTGGAAGATGAAGCACAAAAAGGTTTGTGGACCTCAAGATGATTAGTCGGTACATCAGTTTCATGGGGGCACAAATTTTGCATAAAAGGTTCATTTGGGGTGCAAAGTAGCCCGTTTAAAAGTATTGTCTGAAGAGTATAGCTTTTGGTTGGACTCGGAAAATACCATTGCAACCATCGGTCCCTTGAATCACCAAAAATGCCTTATTTAAGGCCTCAAAATGGTTTGGAAAGTTTGGAGCCTGAAAAACCATATAAAAATTATCAAAAAAATGAAAAATTATTGAATTAATATAAGAGATGAGTGACCACCAATATCTCAATGTTGCTAAAATAGAGATCAAAATTAAATCAGCAAGAATAAATATATATATATATATATATATATATATATATATATATAAATCAAGATAAAATTAAAAAAAATAAACAAAACTAAAAATTAAAAAAAAATTATTTAAAAATTAAAAATTAAAAAAAAAAATTAAAAACAAAAGATTACTTCAATATCTTACAGAAGTAGAAATCAAGTAGATAAATCTTCTATGAAAAGAAACGTAAAGTCAAGGCAAATGAAGGAGGGAAAATAATTTAAATATAATATTTTTTAAGGAAACGACGGAAGACTTCATGCCAGCAGTAAAGAAAAAGATTTAATTGATTATGGAATATGTTTTACAAGAGAGTACAACATTTGGAAAGCACCCGATGAAAAGAAATTATGTGCGATGAATCAAAATTACTAGTGGAAAACATGCTCGTCTTGCTTTTGACTTCTCCACTTCTAATGGTAAGTTCATAGAGTACAACATTTGGAAGCGTGTGAAAGCACCCGATGAAAAGAAATTATGTGCGATGAATCAAAATTACTACTGGAAAACGTGCTCATCTTGCTTTTGACTTTTCTACTTCTAATGGTAAGTTCATATATCTGGAAAAATAAAAAAACAGTTTATTCAAAGAACTTATAAATTTATATATTGTGTGGAAAATAATAGAAATTTTGGTAAAATTATAATAAAATAAGTTAGAAATTTTTGAAAATTTAAAATATTATTGGCAAACTTTAAGATTTTAAGTGTTTCTGGTTTTTGATAGTGCTAAATTTATTTCCACCAAAAAAATTCAAATACTCCAACGTATTAATTTTTAATTTTTTTTTCATCAACCAAAAATTTGCCATCCAAACAAATTTATGACATTGTAGACAAGGTGGTGGTAAAGACAACTGTCATTGTGGCCAGATGGTAAAGACAACTTGTCATGTGCGAGTCTTGAGAAGTGTAAATTATAATCTACATCGCTCACACACAATCTTGAAGTTTGACAACTATAACACAAAAATTTTCAAAAATTTCTACAAAATTCTATTATAATATTACCACAATTTCCATTATTTTCGGAACTAATTAGCAGATTTTTTTAAAAATTACTTTCTATTAAAAATACCAATATTATAATTTTAGAACTAAATAGTTGTTTCCGAGGTGGTAAAGACAACTTGTCATGTGTGAGTCTTGGGAAGTGTAAATTGTAATGAACATCGGTCACACACGGGCCCCGCATTGTGTAATTCTACTAAGACCAGCCAGAAGCGGGCCCCGCATTGTGTAATTCTACTGATACCAGCCAGAAGCAGAAAATTCATACATAAAAAAAAAATAGCGCTCTGTGAAAATAGCAGATAAAAAAGAACACAGATTTATTTTGTCAACTGCAGAGCAACTAACAATAGTAAGTTTGACAATATTGAGATCTTCAAGATCAAAATATGTTAATATCCCTTTACCTTGTCAACTGATTACTTAGCAGGGGTAATATTTTCCATAATCCCACGAAACACATAAAAACAGTAAAATCAGGCAATGAAATACATGGGATTGGGCAGCTTGAAAGTCCTGTCTCCAATAGAATATCCAGATAAATCACTCCATTGATCGCCAGAGTTCCCTCGGATCCTAAACCCATCTTTCTCAATCTTCGATCTTCTCTCAGATTTATAGACAACAGCAGTCGTCTCATATTCATCAAACTCCCTGCAACACAAATTCCCCATAAATTAACCCAGCAAAACATCAAATAGACCACACCAGTGATCTTATAATTTTGTATTCCATACATTGCCCTACCACACCAGTAATCTCATAATTTTTTATTCCATGCATAGCCCTAAATAATAACCCACAAAACCATCAAACAAAAAGATAGAAACTCTGATCACCTCAACACTGGTCAGTGAAGTAAGGCACTAATGAGTTGCAGGGTTCATAATGAATGACTGGAATTTCTTAAGGTTTTTCTTCTTTGATACTATGTATTATTTGTCAAAATGTACTCATCCGAATACCAAACAAAACAAATGGTTGGGCTGTGGTATAATTGTTATTTTTTTTAAAGTCTCTAACACCAAAAATATATCTAGCAATTTATAAACTTTATCATTTAACCTTTGACTTTATTATTACTAGCTAAAAATATCTTCTTAAAAAAATAACATTGCAATGAACCAAGCCCACCCAAGGATGATATTTATTACCATTAAAAAATAAAAGACAATCAAGCTAAAATGACCTTAATATGAGCTATTTTCATCAAAATTGTGTCATAGAGATAAAAGTTAAGTTAGATTGTTTTTTTTCCTTGAAAATCATGAAAATTCCGGTAAGATTTTAAGAAAATCTAGCAGGGATTTTTGTAAATCCAGGTTATAGCTATTAAACTTCAATATTTTGGATGTTCTATAAGTTTTTGATAAGGCTGAATCTATTTCCACCATTAAAAATATGATTCAAATATTGCTATAACAAGATTTCTTAATTTTTTAATGCCAAAATTCCCATCACTTTTAACGGTCCAAATAATTCCTCAATCTCCTTAAACAACTCAAACACTAATCACAGAAGTGATGACCATGCACTGCCTATCAAAATATTCACAGACAAACATTAGAAAAAAGCCAATCATTGTTATAGAGTGATCACCTCAAGAAAAGCTCCTCCCATGAATGGTAACCAGCTCGGATCAGATTCTTTTCAGTGGAATTCCTCTCGTAGTCGTACCTGCCCGTCAAAAGAAAGATCTTGAAGCCCAGTTGAAGAAGATGGGTGTACAATCTATGACTGGCGGGCAATGCCGGGTCCGCCGCCAGATCCGCCCACTTAATAAAAGCTTCTTCATCCATCTCCGTTCCTCTGCAAACCAGAGGCCAAAAACGCATTAGGAAAAAGAAACAGAGAGGGAAGTTGTTTGTTTGCTAATCAATTTTTTTCTTGTGATGAATTATTGGAATTGGGCCTGATCCAAAATCAAATTTAGCAGCTGTTTATTATAAAATTAATAATATATTTAACAACTTGTAAACTAAATATACCAAAAAATTGTGATTTAGCGAGAACTGAAACTCTGTTTCGACTCTTTTATTCTGAATCCTTAAACTTACCCATAATTTTCGACTCTTTGATTCTGAATCCTCAAACTTACCCATAATTATAAGCCGAGAAAAGGGGCAAATTTGAGGGTAGGGTCTCATCCACATCGAAAACCCACACGTCCTTCCCATCCCCTGAGATGTTGAGAGAGTTAGCATAAACTATGGATTGGTTGGCTACTGTGTTTGAATCCAACAGATACTGGATTCCAACCATGTAGTTTTTCACGTATTCCACGCATTCCGAAGGTACAACGCTCCAATAGCTCAGAGTGTGTGTTTCTACGCCGAACCTCCAGGCTTCGCAGTTATGTTCAGGATCTTGCGGGATCTCTTTGAGCTTCCACTTGTCTGTGGATTTCTCTGAAATCCAGTCAGAGTTCTCGAATACTTGCGGTCTGATGGCGGTTGTGAAGTGGAGGTTGCAAGAGGAGAGGAGGAACAAAAGTAGGAGGAGGAGGTTGTGATGGTTGAGAGAGAGCGAAGCCATTGGAGAGGATGAGAAGCGGCCTGGCAGGAGGGAGGAGACGTTGGGAAAAATTGCAGGTTGTGAATATAACTGAAAAAGACACAGTAATAATGTGCCCATTTATTGGAACTGTTGTTTTTAATATATGTTTTCCAAACTATTGTTGTAGTTAATAAATTATGATGTTGCAGCGAGGATGACGGCCAGCCTTATCTTTGGAGGTATACACTGTCTCATTGAATATTTTCTTTTTGAATTTAATTAAGTATAATTAGAAAGTATAACTCAGTTGAATCTATGTCAGGTGTTTGAGAGGGTTTAAGAATAACTTCCTCACAATTGATTTTGATATTATGGTTTTATTGGGAGCAGTTTTTGTACTGAATAAAATTTTAAAAATTAATCCGGAAGTATAATTGTTGTTTATAAAGTCTTGGATAGACAATGATCAAATATTTTGTTAAAATACTCTTTGATATGAAATCATAAATTCAATTTCTAGTCTTGATCAAAATAATAAATTAAACATGATAAAAATATAATCTAGCTAAACTTTTAAAAAAATTTCAATATTTATTTTTATTTTTTATAAAAATATAATAATTTATTATTTAAAATATATAATAAATTTCATTTTTCTAAAATATTTAGATTATTTAAATTCCACATCCTAAATTTATTATTTTAACCATTTAAGTTCAATTTCAAAAAACACTACTAAAAAAATAAAAACATCACCCTATATATTAATTAACTACACTTTTCCAGTGAATTGATTATCGCGTTACACGTCCAATTTCAAAAAAAATAAAACTAGCAATTGCACCGGGAGGTGCAAAGGAACGCTGAAAGGAAACCTCCCAATGATGTAAGGGGGGCAAAAAAGGTAGATGTTGAGTTAATTCTTCTCCAACTCCTCCTAGGGGAACAGAGGGAGAAGAATAAATGGCCTCCAGGGACTGAAATCAACCGAATTCACTATCATGCCATCTCTAGTAACATAGCAATGGAATGTAGGCTTTCGGGAGGGCGTATACTTGCTATTGCTTGGGGTTATGGTCTAAGAAGTTCGAACATCAAAATATAATGAGAGGATATTGCCTTTTAATACAGTTTACAAGGGGAGGATTTCTATTAATATTCAAGCACTTTATAAAAGAGAGAGATAGCTTCTGTGCATTATTCAAAGGATATTCAATTGTTTTTTATTATTATCGAATAAATTAAATGTTAAAAGTAATTAAATAATAATTAAAGTTTGAATTTATATATTTATTTTATTTTTAATAATTACATGCTAGGATAAGAAAAGATTTCAAAACCAATAAAAAAAGAAGAAAAATAAAAGTAAAAATTAATTAAATAAATAAATAAATAGAAATAAAATAAAATAAAGATATAATTAAAATTAAAAATAAAATAAAGGAAAATCAGAGAAGCAGGAAATGTCATACTAATCACTGTCACTTGAATTGAAGAGATAAGTTTCCATGGTTGGGACCAGAACATGGGGATTTTTCTCATCCACAGCAAACAATTTCTCGCCCACAGCAGAATCACCATTCGGGTCTGCTAGATGCTTATTGCTTGCGGAAGTAAATTCCAAGATGGTATAGAGCAGCGCCTTACCCCATGTGGTTCCAGTCTTGGGAAGGGAAGCGAATAAAATGTCATCGGGGCGTGGTTGAAATTCCTTTTGGATGAACTTCACTGTCCTCCCTTCTTCACAGATCGCCCTTTCATCTCCCCACATGCATTAACCATTCACGCCTTACACTCAGAAATGTTTATGATTGGGATTTCTGCGCAATGCAATCCCTGCACCAATACAATTTAGGTTTCTCTCCTGCTCTTCTTCTTCGTCATGCTTCATTGATCACGAGCATCTCAATCTCTGACCCTGCGAACCTCTGCGCTGAAAGATAGAACGTGATTAATTGGCTATTAAAGCTAACTTGGCGCAAGAAATCAAGATATATGAAGTGGGTCACGAAGGAACAGAGCTGGGCATTGAGAAAAATGTGAATAAATATGCTTCGGTGCTTAATTTTCCCCCTTTTCTACCCCTTTCTACATTTTTTTTTAAATACGTGCTACGGTGACGGTTGGAGGGTCCGCTTTGTTTTTAAATTCAACCCAACTTGCTCCTGTGTTTGGATCCCTCTCATTTCACAAATTTGTTTCTCCTCCTTGATTCGCTGTTTCCTTAACCTTCGATTTTGATAGGGCACACTTGCTGATATTGCCTGGATGATCTTGCTTGGATTTCAGTTCCTGTTGCTCCTACATTCGAACCAGAGCATTAGATCCAATCGAAGCCCATAGTCTTGAAAAGCCCATATGGAATAGAGGCTGGTATTAAATTGGAACTTTCAAACTCTCTTCCAACTTTATGGTGATGATACTGGACTGCTACCTAGCATCCATACCCCACCTAACAAAAGCTTTGGACTACTTACTGCCTGCTACCTTGAGACAGGTGAAGGTCCCTTGTGGATAGGTTATGGGCTACTTTTTCTTAGTATCAAACCCGTATGTACGCTGTAACAGATCCTAGCTCTCAGCAATCCAACTATCTTGTGTTTGTTGACCATCATTATTCTACTTTGCAATATTCAATCTATGCCATGGAGGTGAAATGGAAAATCCAGGTTGTATTTTTATTTCAGCATTTGTTTTAACATGCAACGATGGGGAATTTCAGTAATATCAGAAGTAGGTTGTTTGAATCCCCACAATGGTAGCAGTCATATTCCCTTTTCATGGCTCTAATATTCTACATGAATTGCATACTTAATGTGAAAATACTGTAAAAAGGAATCATTCTCCTTGGTTCTTTTGGAAGTATGCACAATCAGATTATAAGCTACAGGAACTTTAAAAATATTTGCTTCTTCAGGATTTATGAATCTATTTCAGCGAAGGAGTTTCACCCAAGAAACACTTTGCATATGCAGGAGCAAGATGTTTACAAGCAACATGAATTTGGAGCAGAGGTTAACATGCCATAGGATTGAATGTTCGATGATATTGAGACTGCCACAAATGGTGTGTATGCAGCTAGGTCTACAGGTAATCTCAAATTATCAATATAACAAATACCTATCTAATTGTTTAATCATATAATTCAGCCACATGTTAAAGAAGATCATCTTTCTCATAATTGGTTCTTGTTTATACGGAATATTCCTTTATTTGGATTTCTCATGTGCACAAGTCCACCAATTGAGTCTGCAAGTGGTCCATATTGGTTCATGGAGCCATTGTCTTTGTAAGATTCATGAATTATGCATTTTATTTGAGGTGCGCTTGTTAAATCCATTGAGATATGCCTTCCATTTTGATCACACAATGCCAGGGAAAAGTAAACCAAATAATCGAACTTTATAATTTGAATTTTAAATATTTATATTTATTTTAATAAAATTATTGATTTTTAATTTTAAATTTATTAATTTGTTATTTATGTAATTTTACTTTTTATTTCAATTTATTTATTTATTTTTTATTTATTTATTTATTAATCTTTATTTTATTTTATTTCTATTTATTTATTTATTTTATTCTTGTTTTTGTAATTAAGAATTTAATTTTTATTTTATTTTATTGTTTTATTTATTTTTATCTATTTTATTTTTATTTTTAATTATATCTTTATTTTATTTTATTCCTATTTATTTATTTATTTATTTAATTTTTACTTTTATTTTCCTTATTTTTTTATTGGTTTTGAAATCTTTTCTTATCATAGCATGTAATTATTAAAAATAAAATAAATATATAAATTCAAACTTTAAATATTATTTAATTACTTTTAACATTTAATTTATTCGATAATAATAAAAACAATTGAATATCCTTTGAATAATGCACAGCGGCTATCTCTCTCTTTTATAAAGTGCTTGAATATTAATAAAAATCCTCCCCTTGTAAATTGTATTAAAAGGCAATATCCTCTCATTATATTTTGATGTTCGAACTTCTTGGACCATAACCCCAAGCAATAACAAGTATACGCCCTCCCGAAAGCCTACATTCCACTGCTATGTTACCAGAGACGGCATGATAGTGAATTCGGTTGATTTCAGTCCCTGGAGGGCATTTATTCTTCTCCCTCTATTCTCCTAGGAGGAGTTGGAGAAGAATTAACTCAACATCTGCCTGTTTTTCCCCTCTTACATCATTGGGAGGTTTCCTTTCAGCGTTCCTTTGCACCTCCCGGTGCAATTGCTAGTTTTATGTTTTATTAATTCTATTAGTTGTAGTTTAAGGGGAAATGAATTTATTTTTATTTATTTATTTATTTTTTTAATTAAAAATATGTTTTGAATGTATTAATTTATTTAGTATTGAGAATGAATTATATTATATGGTTCAAAATTTTGACTAAATTTCAGTGATGTGATTAATTTGATTATCAATATGGATTACAAAAGTCTAAAATCTAGATTTAATATCTTTAAAAAAAATATTCTCAGACACTTATAGAGTTCACAAATCAAACTTGTGATTCCAATAAATTCTTACCAGAATTTGAATAAATTTGATCTAAAAATATGCCTCAAAAACCTCTAAAACTTAGAAATTAAATTACTACTAAAATTTATAAGATGTCTCTTCTTTATCTGATAATTGTCAAACCATTACTCATTGCTTATGCCTAAAAAAACCTCTAAAACTTAGAACAATTAAATCACTACTATATTTATAAGATGCCTCTTCTTTATATTATAATTGTCAAACCATTACTCATTGCTTTCATAAAGTGAAACTTAGAACAATTAAATTACTCATATTGCCTCTTCTTTATATGATAATTGTCAAATCATTACTCATTGCTTCCACACACACATATATAAGCTTAGTTTAACTTATACATGAAATGACCTTTTCATTGGAATGTGATGATGCAATTTCCAACAAGATTGTGATTTTGTTGTTTAAAATACATTTTTTGAGTGCATAAATGGATTCAACAAGCCTACACTGGAATTCTACATATTAAACAACTTAACTCAAGTTTTTAAAATTCTCTGCCAGATTTTGTTTAAAATTAACCATAAAAATGTTCTGAAATAAAGCTATTTCGTCTATAAGTTAGACACCAAAGAAACAAAAAATAACAAACAAAAGGAAAATAAGAAAAAATGAAAAGAGCACAACAACAAGAAGCTCAAAGGGTCTAGTCTTTAGATTAAGGTAGGGATAGAAATATATATGTATGGGTTGTTTAATTATTCTATGTTTTACGGTCTTTGATCAGTGAAACATTTTTTGTCAATTTACTTTTTCTTTTTGTTTAAAATTTGTTTTTGAATGTATTAATAGATCTAGCATAGTAAAAAAAATCTAGGAGCATTAGTATTGTGCATAGTTCACAAATCAAATTTGTGATTCCAACAAATTCTTACCAGATTTTAGGTAAATTTGATGTTAAAATATGCCCAAAAGAACTTCTCAAAATTAGAACAATTAAACAACTACTATATCTATAAGATGCCTCCTTTTTATATAATAATTGCCAAACCATTATTAGTTGCTTCCATATATATATATATATATATATATATATATATATATATATATATGACTTACCAAATGATATTTTCACCAACATCTAACTATAAAATCTCAAGCAAGATTGTGATTTTTTATTGTTTAAAATATTTTTGTGAGTGCATAAATGGATTCAACACCTTGAATAGGCACTACTGAATTTTGTTTAAAATTAACAAGAGAAAATGCCATTTGGTCTAACTTATAGAAGAAATGACATTTTTTTAAAGCATTTTTTTCGTTATTTTTAAACAAAATCCACCACATAATTTAAAAAACTTGAGTTTAAATTGGTTAATCTATAGATTTGGAGTGCATAAGGATTTTCCAGTGTGGTGAATCTATTTATGCACTCAAAAATATATTTTATATAACAAAAAATCACAATTTTACTTGGTGAAAAAACCATTTAATTTATAAACCATTTAATTTATAAATTAAATTATATGTATATATATCGTTTTAAAACATTTTACAAACCTTAAATATTTTTCTTTTAAATTATCCTACATTCTTTAATGATATCCCATATAAATTTATTTGATATGGATTATAATCCTTAATCATTGAATATTAAAAACAATAAACTTAGAAACTCGACCATAAAGTGAGAAAATTTTATGCATAAAATAGAAAGCAATAAAACAAGTAGCCTATCTCACCATAATCTATTAAAAATAGATAAATATTCTTCTCCTAATTGCCACGAATACTATCCCCATACAGCACTAAATATGGACCATTGTTTTCTCAATTCATATCTAACATTTAATTAAGAGTACATTAAAGAAACGTTGATAAAATATTTTTTTTATTAAAAATAAATCACAAAAATATTTTTTTAATAAAATATTTTATTTTTTAATTTTTTTACTACCAAAGTGAATCACAAATTTTTCTTATTCCAAGATCTTCTTCTACAATTTTCCGTCACTTTGAATAAATTTGTACTATTATCGATATCCGATTTCTTCGAAGATTTGACACACCAAATCCTATGGATAGCTCATCGGAAAAATAAGTGTCGTACTCCATTATTTAAATCTTTAATACAACCACCGAAAGTTTATATACCTTCTACTAAAGTTGGCAAAAAAAATCGTCTAAAATAAAGGACGAAAAGGGTTGGCATGAACTCATCTTTCGGCGGAAAACATAAAATATTCCACAAGTAAAGAATATATAATGGCTCCAAATTGAGCCGCCAAACTTGAACTCGTTGACTAAATATAGCGAGAAATTGGTTTGTTCTAAACATTTTATATCTCTAACTTTATATGGGAGAGTTTTCACCATACTACTGTTAACGTTTTTTGTATTTGTGCTATGGAGAATCTGACGTGGAGCGCTTTTGAATTAGACACTTCTTTTGAGAAGAGGGTTTTACGATTGGGAAGAGGCCACACGGAGTCTGACGTGGACATATTTTAAATCAAACGCTACTTTTCCGGGTTGCACAAATTGGAAGTCGCCACGTCATCATACATTAGGAGGAGAGAGAGGCTCGGAAAGGAAGCCGAAGAAAATTGCCTTTTTTTTTGGGAGCCCGATAACAGCATGGAGCTCTATGGATTTACATCACAGCAGTAGCTGTAGCGCAGAAAAGGTTAAAAAATCGCGTTGAATAACACGAGGTCGAGTCAGCGACCAGACCGGACGACGTGCCAGAAGCGTGCGGGACCCACCGCAGCGGCGGCCGTCAGATTCGCATTCCCAAAAGGGAACGGAGGGACGAGAGGACGCATTTACCGTGAACCGGCGGTGACGGAGTAACGGCGGCGATGGCAGGTGTGACCCCCGCGCCGCGAAGGAGCAAATAGCGTGACGGCAAATGTCGAATTTTGAGTGGCGATAAGAACGATGAGAACGCGCTCTCATTGGTTGAGCGAACAATCGCATTCGGAAAGCCAACAAAGAGAACGCTTTCAGCGTAAACATCACCGTATCTATTAATTAAACTACACTTTTCCCATGGATATCAATAAAAAAAACTTGACTTATCAATTAATGTCATGATTAAATACGTTACACGTACAATTTCAAACAACATTACTTAAAAAATAAAAACATCACCCTATCTAAATTAAACTACACTTTTTCAGTGGAGATCAATAAAAAAATCTTCACCAATTAATGTCATGATTAAATATTTCCTGGATTGCTGAATTGATTATCCCGTTACAGAATTACAAAGTGTAAAAGGTATTTAATGATATTATATTTATGGTCAATTCAAATTGAAATTATATATATAGGTAGAGGTATGAGTAATTTTGTTGGTTATTTAAAATTATATTTATATATATAATATATTTTGTTTAATTTCAAATACATAGGAAAGATCCATAAAATGTAAAAGGTATGGTCTATATATATATATATATATTTGAATAATATTGTTGGTTATTGGGTCTAATGGTTAAGAGCATATATATATATATATATATATATATATATATATATATATATATATATATATTTTGTGTTGGTTATTGGGTCTAATGGTTAAGAGCATGTGTTTCTTCCTAAGAGGTTATAGGTTCAAATTCAAGAGTAGAGTATGTATGCATTTGTAGACTTAGTAGTCAAATGGCCAAATATATGGGAAAGAAGTTTGAAATTGAAAAAATTAAGGTCTTAAAAAGTGGTTAGAAAAATATTTTAAAATTATATTTATTAAAATATCATTAGTGATGGGATATGATTGTATCGATTACAATGTTATTGGTGATGGGATATATACATGTATTATACAAGTTATATATGACTAGTTTTTAAGTGCTATTTTTTTGAGTTTTTTATAGATTTTTGGCCAAAAGAATTGTGTCTAAATTTTGATTTCTTTTGTTTAAACAAATTTTTTTCATTATATATATGGATTCAGTACCCTTAAAAACCTTTGAAATACTCACAAATTCAAGTTGTTAAACTTGTAATTTCAATAAATTCCTACCAAATTTTAAATCAATAAATCAATATATATATATATATATATATATATATATATATATATATATATATAACCGTGCAGGTTTTTATATTATATTGTATTGAAAGGATTTAGTCTGACAATTTACTGACTGGGATAGATGCTTCGTAGTGGACGGAATGTGTATATATCCATTGTATTAGCTGAAACACCAGTGGATGCAGCATTTTTGTAAGGAAAAGTGTATTCCATGTTATTCCTTAGGCTGTGCACATGTTTCAATATACCTATGTTTAATTATTGGGTTGCATCAAATGTATCAAAAATGCGTTTTAAACGTGGTCTCACTTTTGAGTTTGCCAAACTCTAATTATTACGGTTGCATCAAACTATAGTGTAACCAGGTGAGCTGGCATTTATATACTTTAATTTTACAATATTTTTTCACCCTTCAGCAATTTTGAGAACGCTGAAAATAGTCCTCGGTTTTGAGGTTTTATGGGAAGTACTTTTATTTTCAAACATCTACTCCTTAGTTTAAGGAGGTGACTTTTTCATCCTTATCCTTATTCAGGTTGATATCCCAACATTTTTGGTGATATCATAACATTTTCCAAATTGTGTTGATATGATAACATTTTCCAAATTGTGTAGATTTAATAATTTAAAATTACAATCGATTAATTTTTAAAAATAATATTTAAAAAAAAAAATCAAAAAAAATCATCGTTTTTAATATATATTTTTAATTATGCAATTAAAATATAACCAATATCAAATTTATATTTACATTCTTAAATTTAATATTATTTGTATTATTTATATAAATTGTTAAATCTTTCCTATCAAGATCCTTACAAATCTTTCCTATCAAATTTATATTTACATTCTTAAATTTAATATTATTTGTATTATTTATATAAATTGTTAAATCTTTCCTATCAAGATCCTTCATTGTAATTGCAACGTATTTATTATCACTCTAAAATAAATAAAATAATGGTTCACTTTGTTTTTAATTTATATAGGTATAATTATCACAAACAAGTGTTAATTTTTAAATTAGTATTGAAATTTGAGAACGAAGAGAAAATTTACTCTTAATTCATATATATATATATATATATATATATTTTGTAATTTTAAAATTAATATTAAAATTAATAAAAGTATTATATATAATTGTAATTTTGAAATTAATATTTGAATGTGAATATAAAGTAAATTTCAAGTGGATGTTCTTTTATACATGTTTTAAAAGTGAGTATAATGTTTAAATATATTTATTTTAGGGGTGACAAGGATGTGATAGGTGGGAGGCATGCTGTTTTTATTCCATTGGCTTAGGTAATCATATCTATTAATACAAAACATAGGATCAACACTTTGTTCTTTTTTTCCAAAAGGAAAAATCACAATTTTATTTGAAAGAACAAAATTGTATTTTGCAAATGCTAAAAAGCATTCAATCAGAACAACCATTGCATAGTATCAGTAAATAACGCCAAAAAGAAGAAGAAAACACTATATAGAAAAAACACTAAAACTACATTTTTCTACCCTTCTTTTTCTTCACTTTTTTCCAACCACGAAAGTTGGAAGTGATAGTTGCAATAGCCATTTGATTCTCTTTCACAATTACAAGGATTTATTTATCAGAGTCTGAACTCTCTGTTACATGAGTCCTTTTTGTGCCACCAGCTCTCTTTCAAACTCTTTCAGAGGTAGACTTCAACTTCTATTTATAAGGAGCTAAATATATTGTTGCTTTGGGAAAAATTGGAACCATTGATCCTACCTACTCGGTCCCCTTCTTCTCTATGACTTCTCGAGAATTATGTTCAACAATATTTAAAGTGTTCTCTCGAGTTTCTTCCTCATAAGCTTCAACTTCATCCAGATCTGAGAACTGTTAACCCTTTGGCTTTTGGGCTTGTCTCTTTCTTATTTCGGGTTCTTTCTTTGCCTGAGGACATGAGTTTTGTAAATGACTAATTTGAAGACAAATATGACATCTGAATTTCATATTTTCAATGTCTAGAGGTTGGGACCCCTTAATATTATGTTGAATCAAAATAATACGGTCAGGTAAACCTTTATTAACGTTTACCTCTACGCATATCTCAATGAAAGTAAAAATTCCTTTTGTGACTTTGTCCACATCCACCTTCAAGAACTTCCCCAAAGAATTTTTGATTCATTTTAACACTTTATGATGCCAAAAATGCAGAGTGAGATTATGTAGCCTGACCCACACTAGAATTTCGGAAACCACCATGGTGTTAGCATCAAAAGCTAGGAACCATGGGATGATAAAGAGACCCGCATTACCCCAGAACCATGGTCCCTCTTTAAAAATGTAATCCAAAAATTTTAATGTATCAAAATTTACAACAAAAAATCCCCTGGAACATAAGTGAATATCACAATTTTCAGTCCATGTGGAGAAAATCCACCGATGTGGGTCCTCCATCTTGAGCCAGAAATCATTAACTATGCATATAACTGCTCTAAAATGAAAATTGAAATAAAGCTCATTTACCTCTAACAATTTTATTGTCATAACCGACACCCGATTCATATGTTCCACAATATAGGGGCCAAGAGTATAAATGAGGTGATCTGAAGTTTTATGTGAATCATCTCGATTCCTTTTACCACATCCTTGAAATAAACTTGACCTTTAATATTATTAGATCGAGGACAACCTCCAAGTAATCTCCAGTTTAGGAAGATAGTTGAATCACGTTCAATGCCATAATCCCACAACTTGGTGCCCTCTTTCATTGAATTCCTTGAATAAACCAAGATTTGAAGATTTGGTGGAATACCCAATTTTTCCCGAATATTCTCCTTAAAGTATTGTACTAGATCCCCATCCCAAACCCTCATGGTTACTGATTTCCTAGAAATGGTTTTAATAAAGATGTGAAACTGATCTCTCACACCCATATTTAGGTTTCGGTTGTCAGTTTCCTTCATTTTTTTTTTTCTATCTCCAACAACTTTGAGAATTGAGGGGAGCTTGATATGAACTCTTCTAAATATGTTGAAAAACCCATGGCTCCAAACAAATTTGATGATAATACTAACACTTCCTTTTTTATGATAGGTTGGTCCAATAATTGCCTCCATATATCGAGGAAGGGAAAGCACCCCTGCCACCAATCTGGAGCCAACTAACATCGAGGCCAAGAGGCGTCTCCATGCAATCTCAAACTGCATATCCCATCTACCAAGATGCTCAATTGAAACAAATGTAACGATGCCATGATAGTTGGACCTATTGAAGAGGCCAAACACAATGGCTATTGTAGGTTTTAACACAAAAACTAATATTGAAAATTGATAATGATGGTTTTCTTTGAATTACTGTTGATGGACTTGATTAAGGATTGATTTATAAAACTTGTAAGAGTAGGAGAGTAAAAAATTTCACATGAATCTATATGTATTTTTTTTATTTTAAAGGCAAGCTAATGCAGTCATCAATGGTGTCTTGTTTTGAGACATGTGAATAACAAAATTTTAGGATATGTGAACAACTACATGTATTGTGCTTGGCCTAGCATGGGGAAATGAAGTTGTTATATTTATTTGTATTATTCCATCAATACACTAGCAATTGATTATATGTGGCAGCACATAACAAGACTAAGTGGAACCAAACAAAAGCTTTTATTGTGGTAGAGAACAATAAGAGATGGAATAATCCCATCAAGGAATATGAACCTTCAATAACTTGATGGATGAGATCGGGAACTTCACGAGAATTGAAGAACTGCAAGGAAAAATTCTTGGAGCTTCAGAGGAAGCAACAAAGGCTGGCCAAGATGAATTCAAGATTGTAAAAGTGCTTGCAATATTTAACACACCGAGATTTTTCCTCAAAAGAGGAAAGTTGTGCTGGAAAAAATAGGGTTTTATTGAGGCCCCAAAAATAGATGCAACAACATCAGGGAGAACCACCTGGCCGGGGACTTGAAAATCGTCCATTATCCATTCGATATGGTTGCTCTGAATGGATTTATGGGACCAGTTTCCAAATGAAATATAATTGGGTGTATGGATGGTATTTTAACTGATTGTAACTTGATATATGGGAGTGATAACAAGCTTGAAGAAAATAAATATACCTATCTATATCTATCCCGAGATGGATTATATTTCTATGCGATTTAAAGAGACGATCCTTCAGCGAATGCAAATAAAGATTATACAAACACTTAGAGAGATGAAAACAATTTAAAATAATTGATTTAATTAAATAGTTAATTAAATCAATTGAATAATCATATATCACATATGTTTACTGCATGTATTGAATATGTATAAAACATGGCAATCGAATAAGGTAAAAATTGAATTAATGCTAGATTGTATTAAAAATATACATATAACAAAACACCATAAGAAAAATCAACTATGTCTCATTGGGAACAAAAAAATTAACATAAACATAAAAGTACCATGTATATGCTAACTCAATTCATTTGAAAAACAATATCTGGTCCAACGTTTTCTATTAAGAAAACTTTAAGAGTACAAAAGTGTGACTTCTATAAATTATTCCTTTCAAAATTTCAGGACCCCTTCTTAAAAGACATGAAGGGGTTTAGATAATAAAATAAAGAGTTCAAAAATAGTAATTACATAAAGAGTCGAGGAGGTTTAAACAACTGTCCTTAAACTAAGTGAAATTAAAAACAGAAATAGAATTTAGTGGGGTGACTCGCTTCAACATTGCACTGCTATCTCATTGGCCATTCGTTCCTTCAGTTGAAGGATGTTGAGAATAGGCTGAACGTCAGGAGGTTGGCCTAGCCTAATGGGAAGTTGTCATGTCTAAACCTCATTTGTTGATAATTATTGATCACCATTTCCTAGTCTCCTTGAAATTTTTGATTAAACTCCTTCCAGACATCATTTAAGTTACTTGGAAACTATGAATCCTTGGTCTGAACTTCAACAGACTTATCCTCTTGTATTTTTCTAAGGACTTCAGTATCATTAGGTGGTTTCTCTTCTTCTTGCTCTTTCTGTGTGATGGGTTGGGATACCTCCAGTATATTTAAAGGAATCCCTTCAAATATTTTTTTATGTAATGCTTGAACTGTTAAAGCTGATGTGAATTGAGGCGTGATGCTACAAACTTCTAAATTGCGGAATAAGTGTCGACTGACTCAAACAAGTCATCAAAATCATCATCTTCATGCAAAAATGGTCTGAATTTCACTTGAGTTGTGAAACCATTGGCAACTTGGTTTGGGTCATATTGTCTGTTTGAAATTGTATACAATTTCAAGCATATAATTTGACTCAATTCTAACCCTACATGCTTATAGTTGTATAACATGTAGACACAACAGTGAATAGGAAAAGAGGTCCATGAAGCTTTCTTTGCTTCCTTCAAGAACTTAGTCAATCCATTACCAACAGTTTGATAAGCGATTTCTCTTCTGAGAAGCTTATCCAGAACATAAAATGGTAAAACATGTGTTCGAGCGAAGCTTCCAAAGACTCTGACATAGGTAAATAATTCTTCACCGAACCATTTTCCAATGGAGGAGAATTCTTCTTGTGCTTCCTTGGATAATCTGGGGGCTTTTTCATTGAACACGACTTATAATAATGGGAGAATAACTCCATGGAAGATTTTATAGAAATTATTTTCATATTTTGATTCCCATAGAATACTATGATAGACATGAATGGGAAGAGGGTCTTGGGTAGTATATTTCCAACCCATGGTTGGAAAATCTAAGTTAAAACATATAACATCCATAATATAAGCACTCATGTAAAATGGCGAAAAGATTTTGGACGAAATGGAAAAATTCCTTTTTATTCAAGGATATGGGTGGCAATATTATTGGACGAAATGGTTCCCCAGTCCATGATATAAGAATCTATAACCGCTTCCATAGGGGGAACCCATTCAACTGAGAATTTAGTGGTATCGGGTTGACCAAAGAGTCTAGACATCATTGCAACAACATAACAATAGGTGCTAGCAAGGGAATCAGTGGAATACATACCCTTATCATAATTTATTTATTTTTTTAGGTTTCTCCTCCATTGATTTATAGGATTTGACTTTATCTCATGCTCCTTGGTGAATTGTGTCAGAAATTATTTATCGTAGACCTTCTCGAGGTCTGGAATGTGGTACATTGACTTCAAAACTTCTGCTTTGAAAGATCCTATCATTGTTCCTCTGGTTGTCAGGAATGTTTTGTCTCCAATATTGAGATTGGTGATTATCCATCTTACCATATCAGTATATGGTAAAATTTTTGGGCGCGTAGCAATCTTGTGTAGAAAAGAGTTGGAAACCTCTTCTATAGTAGCTTCTGAAGAATCATAAACATCTGCAGTAGCTTTCCGTTCAAATCTATGGGGTTTCTCATCTTCAAATAACCTATACATTGCTTCCCAAGAGGAAGAACCACTATGACCCGCATGTTGTATCTATGAATAAAGGGAGCATCTCCGTTCCTTCACTAGTAGTAGCTGTAGGATTTGTGGGTGCCATGGGTTTTTTGGATTTCTTCACAGCTTTAGACATTTCTGAAGAGCTCTACTTATTTGGAATCGCTTGTGAACAATCAAGAATGATAAGCAAAAAACAGGCAACCTTATTTTACAAATAAGAAAGTACTGTGATAATGGAAATAACGAGCGAATGAAACTTGGCATGCTGATGATCTAGAAATTTAATACTCTTGCGGTCAAATAATTTTCAGAGGCATAAGCTGTGAAGATGGTTTAAGTTATGAAATTAATGGAAAGCATGGGTTGATGTCCTTGCACAATCATTCCATCATTTAAATGAGATATTTTCGCATCATGGATGTTATTCGTGTGTGAACTTTTTTAGAATGTCAATCATCTACCTTTTGCCGATTGCAATATCGCAATCGCAATTTCGGCAGAAATCAACAAGGGGCAAGAGTTGTCATGTAGCGAAAGTGCGATGCGATAGAGTATATCGCATCTAGGAATTGTGAAGGATGGTTTAATATTGTCGTGATAAACTGTGAAATGCAATTTGCGATTGATTACATGGTGGCAGTGTGTCCCGCAGTTTGTTTCTGCCGAATATTATTCAGGAAAAAGCCTTTTTCATTTATTAATGTGCTTTGTTGTATTTTGCATGGCAATTTTTTTTAGTGGCTTTTTAAGAGCCATATGTCTTTCATGTGATATTGTGATTTTGCGATTGAGATTTACTTAACATTCTCCTCTTAAGTGTCTTTTAAATGAAAACTCAATGTTTTTAACACATTTCATTCATATTTCTATTTGAATTAATCTCTTAAGGGTTTTATTTGTTCTACTCTAAAATAATTTAAAAGGGTCCCCATTATTTTTCTAAGATAACTATTCTAAAATAATGGGAGTAGTTGAATAACACAAAAATTATTGATTCTGGATTTTCCACAGTGTAATGGAACAATTGTCGACGTTTCGAATCCTAACGAGGATCCATATTCAGGACAAATTTGTTAAATGAAGAAATGAAAGAAATTAGGCCAGAATTAATAGTGAATAAAAATGAAGGGAGGATTAAAGAGCCGACAACAAGCAAATTTTAATTTAATTAAAAAAAATTAATAATATTTAATTTTAATTTATTTTAATTTTGATTGGATTTTAATAATTTCCTAATGAATTTATTAATTCTAAAATTTAATTATTAATTTATTTATTTTTTACTAACTCTATTTATTTTTATATTTTTATGGCAGGGTTTTCCTAGCATACATCAAGGGTGTTACTGATAAGATCGTAAAAGTTATGAGGAGGAAAGACATGTTCGCGCAATTTTTAGTAGCTGGAACAATTAGATAGAAAATGCGGTCAGTTAAGGATAGTATAAGTCACGAACAACACAAAGGAATTTACAAGATTGATTGTTCATGTGGAAAAATCTATATTGGGGAAACCGGACGTTCGCTACAAAGACAACTTAAAGAACATGGTGCTGATATTAAGAATGAAAGATCACGCACCTCTGCCCTTGCTGAACGCTCCGCAAAAATGAAACATCATGTGCGTTTAGAGGATGCCAAAACCTTTGTCAGAGAAGAACACTATCGAAGAAGAAAAATTATAGAGGCCCTTGAGATTATAAAACATCCTAATAACCTCAACAGGAATGGAAGTTGTGAAATCAGTGACAGTTGGCGACCTCTAATTCAACAAATTTGTTCCTCCAATTCGTGATCCTCCCAGGTAAAGTATCGCAGGTTTGTCTTTCTTTCCTGTTACATTCTAAGGTTTGGATATGGCAGTAAATAAATATATTTTTCTTAATATTAAAATTATAAATTAAAATAAAAATGAACAATGAAAAAAAAAAAAAAATTAAATAGAAAAGTAATTAGAAATTAAAATTTTTTAAGAATAAAATAAAATAACTTTAATACGAATTCTCCTAAAAAATCTAATTATTAGTGTAATTATTATTAATATTCATTTTTAATAAATTAATATTAATATGAATTAGATAATGTTACTATTAATATATTAATATTAATATTAATTATATTTTTATTAAATAATTATTAATTAAAATTAAAATTAATTATTAATTATCCATTAATCTCTAATTGAAAGAATTTATTAGTCTGTAGTTTTTAAAAATTTTAATCATAAAAAAAGGAGGAAAATTTCTTAGAATTAAGTTAAAACTTTTAAATTAAAGCATATTATAAAACTATAAAAAGAATTTAGAGTTAGCAAAAAATAAATAAACAAAATTTTAGAATTAATAAATTCGTTAGGAAATTATTAAAATCCAATCAAAATTAAAATAAATTAAAATTAAAACTAAAACTAAAATTAAATATTAATAAAAAATTTAATTAAATTAAAATTTGTTTGTTGTGCGCGCTTTAATTCTCTTTTAATTTTTATTCACTATTAATTCGGGCCTAATTTTTTTCTTTTCCTCATTCAACAAACCTGTCATGAAGATGGATCCCCGTTGGGATTCGAAACGTCGAAAATTGTTCCATTACACTGTGGAAAATCCGGAATCAATAGCTCATGACCACAGGAACTTGAAAACCAAAACACAACAATTGGCAATTGTTATGGGCAATGTTACCCTAAGGACTTGGGTTGATTAACCTTCACAGATCAGGGGCATGTCATCACAAGAAGGACTCAATTAACCAACTTCTATGCTTTAAACTAGAAACTAAGGGTTGCAGACCTTACTTGTTTATCCTTCGATTGTTGTAGATCCCATGGGTTCAGACCTCCTGCAACTCTTCGTGTTGCAGAACCTGTAAAACAACAAAGAACAAGCACAAAAACCTAATTTTACAACATAAATATGTTCTAGATGTTAGTGAAAGGCATGCACAATCCCATAAAAATAACAATAAATGAACTAATTAAGATCATTAACATGCATAACAGATATATGACACCTGAAAATCAGGAACAAGATGGCACTTCTTTTTATTGATAACATGTACAGTAAATAAATGTGGAGAGATCACCTGAAATCTACCATGGCCTTGAGAATACCGTCCTCTCGATCCGTCCAGTCCTAAGCTCACAAAAGTTCTTCCAAGAATAGTGCACAATGAATGTCACATAGGATGAGTGAAAATCTCAAGGAAACAAGGGTTTCCTGAAACTCTGGGAAGTGCAGGAGGCACAGGGAAAATAGCAAACTTAGATAGGGCTATAACAGGGTATAATATCTATAATTCTCTCTCTCTCTTTCTCCTTAGGCCATTCCCTTGAGGGGTTTTTATACTCCCTCAAATTAGTTTTTTCAGTTGGGGAATAGTTAGGCCATGGGATGGAGTAGTAAAGTTACAGGAACAACCGTAAACCCCACCTCTAAAATAGGGAAATTATATATTTTTTAATATTTTAAATAGCATACGCAAGTTCTCTATGTATGGACTCGCGTGTATACACAGAAAAATCTGGGCAGAGTCGCGTATGGGTTTTGAAATACTGTTTTTTGAGAAATATGACCAAGTCTGAATGGAAGGGCTGCCCAAGGCCAATGCATAAGTCATCAAGTATATAATGGTGATAAATGATGCTATAACAGATGCCCCCTAATATATGAGGTCAGAAGGGGTACATGATGGCCGAAATGTATTATGTGCATAGAAAGAACCTTGCAAGGACTAGAGAGGACTTCGCCAGATTTCAGCCAGACAAGTGATAGAAATCAGAAAGATAGCTCATGACTGAGGCAGGCATACCCATGCTCAGTGAAAGAAAAGCATGTCTGCATATGCAGTATGGAGCAGATCCAATATGTATAGAGGTATAACTGAAATGTAAAGTACATAGTGAATCATCTGATCACTGCATGGAAGTATAAGTCAAAATCATGTCCATGTATCACATATAGAAGACTCATCAATGATGCTGCCAAGATATCTGATCACTGAAGTCACAACTGAATCTCCAAGTACCAAATCATTAGTGGTGGAGAAAATGGTAAAAGACGCAACTCGGGAACCAACATATAAGGGTGGATGTTGTCACTGGCAGAAAACTGAAGGAGCTGTCAAAGTGAACCAAAGCATGTTGATGCAAACCCGAGGTCTTCACCGATCACCATGGCACAATTATACACACTGGGAATAAATGAGTTAATGTCGACCACGTGAGAAATCATTTGATTACCGGTCATTGATTTATACCGTTAACAAACGCGAGACAACCTACCGATAATGATAATGAGTGTCAAGGTGCCCCAGTATAATCTAGCAAGTGTGAATGAATTAGTTGAAGTCAAACACTTGAAAGAATCTATGAATCAGGAAAATAATTATAGATACTGCAAACCCTAAGGTATTGAAAAAAAGACTCTAGACCTTATTCACAGAGAAATGAGTCGAAGTTGATGGGAAAATATCTACTGGAAGCAAGGCATTAAGGCATCCCACATCAGTCCAGCACGATTGTAACTCACAGGCCAAGATTTGGAAGGAATCAGACGAAGTGAAGTGAAGTAACCAACTTGAAGTACATTTTCGGCATGCACAAGATGAAGCTAGTGCACGACAGAAACCCTTTGAACCAACCAATAATGAAAGCTAACAAAAAGGCGAGATATCCACCGATAGGGTCAAATGGAAATCAAGGTATTTCATGAATCCCAGGTGTGATAATGTAAGATAAAGTCGAACACAAGGGAAACCACTCAAAGACCCATGATGTTGATCAAATGCTGAGCACAAGGTCACTTATCAATGATGTAAATAGGGTCAGGGTGCGGCTCTAGGTTTGCTCTCAGAGCAATATGTCATAGTCAATAAGAGACAATCCCACCAGCAAGAATTCAGTGGAGACCCTTTCAAACCGGCACGAGCAAAGGACCAAATAACTGATGTGATAGAACAATATACTGACAAGACCAGGAAGCCCGACTGAAAAATGAGCCAAGAGACACCGTAGAAAGGCCGACTCAGGTTAACTTCTCTTGAACAAAAGCACGACTCATGTTGACTATGGCAACAAATGATAACTTTGTATAAGGTTTTCATGCAGGAGGCATAAACAAACCCTCCATATGATTAGAAGAGATAACCAACCGGGGGAGTACTGACTCAAAAACAAGGTTATGGCTTCTCCTAAGTAAAAAATTACAACCATTCCAATTGGAGAAAAGACTTAGCTTTTTTGTGCTTTTTTCAAGGGCAACAAAACTAACACTGTAGCTACCATCAAGTATGGAAGTAATATCTCGTTCCCGCTCTTTTTCAAATATTTAATTTTTTTGTCTTTTTCATATTTCAAAGCCTGAAAAATAATAAAATAATTCCTATAGTAAAATGGATAGAACGAGTGTCAAGGAACAAATGCACTAGTTCCCGGGATAGGAACAATCCTATGCTCAATGCAAGGTGGTGAAAACTGGTAAGTGACACTCAAAGGAATGTTCCATCCATAGGTAAAGATGTCAAGTTGCAAAAGGCTAAGTGATTGCATGGTTAACTTGTACATAAAGATATGGTCAAAAAAGGGCTTAAACATGAGTCCAAATGAAGCCGGCTAAACGCCAAGATAAACAAGTAGTCAATATGCATTGCAGTAATACAACTTGACAACATATGGGAGCCTCTAGGGTAAATCGCAAGAATAAAGATAATGAAGAAGAAGAATGACGAAGCTTGAACGCATAAGTCATGGCAGGACTAAAGAGGACTCCCTAGCCTAGATAAATTGTAGCATGGGCGACAAATGATAGTGAGGAGCTAACTAGGAAGACCATGTAAACGATGGCACTACCACCATGTCATTATTTAAAAAATTGGCAAGTGAAATGGGTTAAGTACTCATGACATGATGGGATCGACCTTATGGCAAGTAATCAGAATGGGTTGATATTGTATCAACACTTTTCAAAATTAGCATGAAAATCACTTTTCGAGTGGATTTCAATAAAAAAAGAGCTTGACCTATTATCCCTTTACAGGATTACAAAGTATAAAAGGTATTTAACAATATTATATTGCTAGTTAATTAAAATTAAAATTATATATATATATATAATTTTGATTTGACGTTAACCATCATCATTATCATCATATATATATTTTTTAAACACATAGAATGAATACAGGTCTTAGTAATATTGTTCGTTATTTAAAATTATATTAATATATATATTAATTTTGATTTGATTTCAAACAAATGGAAAAGAGGTTTGAGTTTCAAAAAGTATGGTAAAAAAGAGTAGTTGGAAAGATATTTTAAAATGTATTTGATTCCAATATTAATAGTGATAGAATATATATGTATTACAAAATGAATTATATATATATATATATATATATATATATATATATATATATATATATATATAAACACATGGGAGTAATATAGGTTTGAATAATAGGTGATGGGAGTACGTGTTTTTTTGTAAGGGGTCACAGATCATAAGTTCAAAACCAGAGGGATAGAGTTTATATATTAGTGTAGATTTTAGGAGTCAAATTGCTGCCTAAACTATGTCATTTACTTATAAGTAATAAATTCATCATCCTCAAAAACCCAAACATTTAAACTATGAAAAATTCACTTATCAAACTTTAATGTGAATAAATCTCTCCCACATTCTAAACCAATTAAATAGGAAAATAAACTTAAAAAAACACTAAACTTAAAAAAAACACTAAACTTAAAAAAACACTTATCTTTAATATATATGCATAAGATTTTATATTCTATTGTATTATGTTGTTATAGTTGAAAAGGATTTAATGTGACAATTAGTGACTTGGATAGATGCTAGTGGATGGAATGTGTATATATACATTGTATTAGCTATGGATGCAACATGTTTGTAAGGAAATGTGCATTCCATGTTTATTCTTTAGGCACTGCACATGTTTCAATACGATTCTATATGTTAGGCACATGTATCAAAAATGTGTTTTAAATGTCGTCCCACTTTTGAGTTTTCCAAACTTAGGGTTGCATCAAATGTAAAAAAATGTGTTTTAAATGTGGTCTACTTTTGAGTTTGTGATACTCTAATTATTAGTTAGGGTTGCATCAGACTATCGTGCAACCAGGTGAGCTGGCATTTAAATACTTTAAGTTTACTATATTTTTTCACCCTTGAAAATAGTCATCGATTTTGACGTTTTATAGGAAGTAGATGTTAGAGCCAAGATTGCACAGCAGACAAAAAAACATATACACAGCAAATAAATCATGCACAAGAAACACAGAGGTTTAACGTGGTTCACCCAACCAATCTGGGCTACGTCCACACAACATAGGCATCGGCAATCTTATTAATCAAACAGGAGATTACAAACTCTCACACCCCTTCAAACCATCCGTATGGATACCTGTTTTATAGCAAGGAGAATCTAACTGCCTCATAAATCCTCTCACATCAAATTTAGGATGCATTAACTCTCTCCCAACAAAATAGAGCTAATTTAGCAACACAACCTAATTTTTGTCACCTACTGAGATTTTTGACTATTTTAATAAAACTGAAAATCTCAACAATCTCCACCTTGACAACAATTAGCCTGATGCCCTGTTATTATTATTTTATCTCTTCTGCAAGCCAAGAGAAGCCAAACACCAACGCAGCTTCTCCAACAAAACTGGTTTTGTGAACATGTCTGCACAGTTTTCCTTTGTATGCACCTTTTCAAGAGAGACTCCCCTTTCAGTGATAACCTGTCTTACAAAATGGTACTTTATTGGTATATGCTTTGATTTACTATGATAGGCCGGATTCTTAGCCAAATGTATTGAACTTTGACTATCACAAAGTAACTTGATGTTGTCCTGTAACCTACCAAACTCACCAAGCAAACCTTTCAGCCAAACCGCCTCTTTGCAGGCATGCGAAGCAGCAATGTATTCTGCTTCAGTAGTGGATAAAGCAACAATGTTTTGTAGCTTTGACATCCAGCTAATAGCTCCACCTGCAAGAGTAAAGACGTACCCTGAAGTTGACCTTCTCTTATCCAAATCACCTGCAAAATCGGAATCAACATATCCACAAACAAATTCACTACTCTTATTGTAAGTAATACAATAACTACTTGTGCCTCTCAAGTACCGAAGCACCCATTTCACTGCTGACCAGTGTTCTTTACCCGGATTTGCCATGTACCTGCTGACAACCCCAACTGCATGTGAAATATCTGGTCGAATACAAACCATCGCATACATCAAACATCCTACTACATTGGCATATGGAATTCGAGACATATAATCCTTTTCTTCATCTGTATTAGGACATAAACTGGAAGAAAGCTTAAAATGGGAAGCTAAAGGGACTGACACAGGCTTCACATTGTTCATACCAAACCTCACAAGTATTTTCTCAATATACTTCTGTTGTGATAGCCACAACTTACCATTGCTCCTGTCTCTGAAAATATCCATGCCCAAAATCTGTCTTGCTACTCCTAGATCTTTCATATCAAACGTCCTTGCCATCTGAGTCTTCAACCTGTTGATTTCTTCAATGCTTTTGCTTGCTAAAAGCATATCGTCAACATACAACACTAAGATAATGAACATGCCATTTTTCAATTGCTTAAAATACACACAATGATCATATTCACTTCTTATATATTTTTGACTCAACATGAAAGAATCAAATTTCTTGTACCACTGTCGAGGCGACTGCTTCAGACCATACAATGACTTCTTGAGCCTGCAGACAAATTTCTTATTGCGATGCTGAACAAACCCTTCCAGTTGTTCCATATAAATTTCCTCATCTAAGTCTCCATGTAGAAATGCAGTCTTAACATCTAATTGCTGCAACTCTAAATCAAGCAAAGCCACTAATGCTAACACAATTCTAATTGAAACAATTTTAACCACCGGTGAAAAAATCTCATGAAAGTCAATGCCGGCTTTCTGAGAAAACCCTTTTGCAACCAGTCTCGCTTTGTACCTGTCTTCCGTATCATTCACACCCCGTTTCAGCTTGAAAACCCATTTACACCCCACAGTTTTCCTGTCTTTCGGAAGTTCAACCAGATCCCATGTGCCGTTCTTACTTAAGGCCATCATTTCTTCCTTCATGGCTGCTTTCCACTTGTCACTTTTCGAACCTTCTATTGCTTCCTGATAGCACAGAGGTTCATCATCGTTAGCGGTCAAAGCAACTGAAGTAACATAATAATCATACCTTCTCGGTGGCCGTTTGATTCTTGTCGACCTCCTTAAGGATGTTTCTGGCTGACTACCATCTGTAAGAACTTCTTGCCGATCAGTATCTGAGACCTGTTCATGATCTAAACCTGAACCCTGTTCATGTTCTGAAACCTGTTCATTACTAGTATCTGAACTATGGTCATCATGACTATCATTAGAAGTGCTATCAAATTGAATGTGCTGAAAATCAGATACATCATCTTGTTTCAATCTACTATCTACATCTAACCGTACAAGAGAGGATTCATCAAACTTTACATCTCTGTTGATGATGATTTTGCGGGTAGTAGGATCCCACAATCTATATCCCTTTGTTCCAACACCATACCCAACAAAGACATACCTTTTAGACTTTGGATCTAACTTAGTTCGTTGATGTTTAGGCACTAGAGCATATGCATCACAACCAAACACTCTGAGTTTAGAATAATCACAAGGGTGTCCTTTCCATACCTCTTGCGGAATTTTGCAGTCTATCGCCGTCGATGGAGATCGATTTATCACATAACAAGCTGTTGCCACTGCTTCCGTCCACAACTCCTTCTGCAACCCGGCGTTACTCAGCATACTCCTTGCTCTCTCTAGAAGAGTCATGTTCATGCGTTCAGCAACTCCATTTTGCTGAGGAGTATAAACCGTGGTCTTATGTCTCTCGATCCCTGAATCCTTGCAATAGCTGTCAAACTCCTTGGAAGTAAACTCACCACCATTGTCAGTTCTTAAACATTTTATAGTTCTACCAGTGATGTTTTCTACCAATGCTCTAAACTGCTTGAAAACTGTAAAAACATCAGACTTCCTTTTTAACATGTAGACCCACACTTTCCTAGAAAAGTCATCAATAAATGATACAAAATAAGACGAACCACCATATGAGGTTGTAGGGGCTGGTCCCCAAACATCTGAATGGATATAATCAAGTATGCCTTTACTAGTATGTTTGCCTGTTTTAAATTTTTGCTTACTTTGTTTGCCAAACAGACAATGTTTACAGAAATCTAACTTTCCAGACTTCAGATTTGGAAGTAACTTGCGATCAGCCAAAATTTTCAACCCTCTTTCACTCATATGCCCCAATCTTTGATGCCATAAGTGAATGGAACTACTGTCATGTTCAGACACAGTAGACATAAAATCTGACCCTGTACCTCCTTCTAACTGAAATAGATTTCCTACTTTCTTAGCTTTCATAACTAGTAAAATGCCTTTATAGATTTTCATAACTCCACCTTGAATTACAGTTTTATATCCATTCGAATCAAGTGCTCCTAATGAAATCAAATTTTTTCTTAAATCTGGTACATGCCTCACATCAGTTAATATTCTAGTTGTCCCATCAAACATTTGCAGTTGTATGCTCCCAATCCCCACAATATTACATGTTACATCATTATCCATGTAGACAACTCCATCATTAATTGATTTATATTCCTTAAACCATTCTCTATGAATACACATGTGGTGTGATGCACCGGAATCTAACAATCAATGTTGATCATGATTTGACAAATTAACTGATAACACTTCGTCGCTCATACCTGAACCAGATGTCGAACCTGTATCTGTCGCATTTGCCTCCTTCTTCTCTGTCGAAGAATCTGCTTTAGAAGTTTGCTGATGTCGCTTCCAGCAGTCCTTCTTCAGGTGTCCAGTTTTCCCACAATGCCAGCACTTCACCTTTGTCTTCTTTCCTTTAGACTTTGAACGAGAGTTACTATGCTTACCCCCGGAGTGTCTCTCTCTCGAGCGACCTCTGGCCATCATTACCTCTGATGTAGAGGTGTCTGCATTCGACCTCTTCCTCGTCTCCTCAGACAACAAGGCTCCAACCACATCGTCAAACTCGATCTCAAAACGGGCACTTTGTGTTTTCGCCATCTTGTTTAAAAACAAACAATCTCCAAATCCAAGTTTCAAATAAAGAATGCCCTTTTTAATTTGCCTTAAAAAAAAAAAATTTCTACCCTTCACCTTATAAAAAAAAAAGGCCTTTCTCTTCAAACATTAAAGTGCCACCCCCTTTTTTTAATATTACACTTTTAAAAAACCCTCTTTTAAATCGATGAACAAACTATCGATTTAACATATGCACTTAAAACAAAATTACCATTCGATTTTTATGAGGCATATAATAAAAAACAAATAGATGCCATAAAAAATTTCAAAAAATCGATGGCATATAATGAAACTTCAAAAACGATGGCATAAAATCGATGGCAGATTCAACTTATCGTCACCGTTCATAGCTGGCTTTTAAAGCTTTCCTTCGTTCAACTGTCAACGCATTCAGACGCTGCCCGATCCAACTGCGCTCCACGCACCAGAGGTTGACCATATTATAAAACAACCCATATAACAACTGTTGGAGATCAGATGCACAGCAATCATAAAACTCCGATCCGCAGCAATGTTAACAGCATAACAATACGCATGTGAAAGATACGCAGCAATGGTTTACCGGTTTAAGTCCCCCACGCACGGATCAATCTCTCCACCGCTGAACGCACAACTGTGTCCACTTGCAATCATACGCACAAAAAATAATCCACCATTCAATCGTTGTTTTCAACGCTATCAAGGTCTGCGCGATTCAAGATCGGAACAAGAAACGATGCAAAAAACGTAGTAACACCAGCACAACCACGCCGGTTTTCATACACAGCCAGAGCCTCCAGCAACATGCCATGCAGGTTCACTCAGCGCCACGCCTCCAACATCCTCTAATACCAATTGTTAGAGCCAAGATTGCACAGCAGACAAAAAAACATATACACAGCAAATAAATCATGCACAAGAAACACAGAGGTTTAACGTGGTTCGCCCAACCAATCTGGGCTACGTCCACACAACATAGGCATCGGCAATCTTATTAATCAAACAGGGGATTACAAACTCTCACACCCCTTCAAACCATCCGTATGGATACCTGTTTTATAGCAAGGAGAATCTAACTGCCTCATAAATCCTCTCACATCAAATTTAGGATGCATTAACTCTCTCCCAACAACCTGGAGCTAATCTAGCAACAAATTCCTAATTTTTGTCACCTACAGAGATTTTTGACTATTTTAATAAAACTGAAAATCTCAACAGTAGAGGTGACTTTTTCATCCTTATTCACAGTGATATCATAACATTTTCCAAATTGTGTAGATTTGATAATTTAAAATTATAATCTGTTAATTTATAGAAATAAAATTAAAAAAAAAAAATCTAAAAAATAAAATACCATTTTTTAAGTATATATATTTATTCAAAAATTTAAAATATATTTAATATCAAATATATATTTACATTCTTGAATGGAATATTATTTGTATTATTTATAGAAATTATTAAATCTTTCTAATATACAAATATGTATGTGTTTTAATTAATATCAATTATTTTTGAATTTAATATTATTAGTATTATTTATAGAAATTGTTTATGTATGTGTTTTAATTAATATCAATTTTTCTATGAAGATTCTTCATTGTAATTGCAACTTTTCTATTATCACTCTCCTAAGTAAATGGAATATTGGTTTATTTTTTGTTTTTAATTTATATAGATATAATTATGGAAAACTCGTGCTAATTCTATAGGTATAAGTATCGCAAACTAGTACTAATTTTAGAATTAGCATTGACATTTGAAATTGAGAAAACGAAGAAAAAATTTACTTATATTGTAATTATATATATGAATTGTAAATTTAAAATTATTAGAATTAATATATGTATTATATAATTGTAATTTTGAAATTAATATTTGAATGTGAATATAAAGTAAATTTTAAGTGGATTTTTTTAATATATATTTTGGAAATGAGTATAATGTTTAACTTTATTGAATTTTCATTTTTTAGATGGAGTGGCAAGAATGCGATATGCGGAGAGGCATGTTGTTGTTATTCCATCTCTGGGTAACACACTCCACTAAGTAATCATGTTTATTAATACAAAACATACAAAACACAGGATGAACACTTTCATTTTTCTTCAAAATCACAATTTTATTCAAAATTTAACAAAATTATATTTTTCAATGCTAAAAAGCATTCTATCAGAACAACCATTGCATTGTACCCAGTAAACAACGTCAAGAAGAAGAATAAAAAGACAAAATAGAAAAAAACACCAAACTACACTTTTCTACCTTGCTTTTTCTCTATTAGAGTTTGAACTATCTTTTACATGAGTCCTTTTTTGTGCCACCCGCGTCTCTTTCAGAGGTAGGCTTCTCATTCTATTGCTAAGGAAATGAGGGCGTTGTTGCTTTGGAAAAATTTGGATCCATCGATCCTACCTACTCGGTCCCCATCTTCTCTATGACTTCTTGAGAATTATGTTAAACAATATTTGAAGCTTATTCCTAATCTGCTTTAGCTTCATGCATATATGAGAACTGTCAACCGTTTTATTTTTGGGCGTATCTCTTTTTTATTTCAGGTTATTTATTTGCATGGGGACACGAGTTTTGTAAATGACCAATTTGAAGACAAATACAACATTTGAATGTCATATTTTAAAAGTCTAGAGGTTGGAACAACTTAATATTATTTTGAATTAAAATAATACCATTGGGTAAACCTTTATTAAGGTCTACCTCTACACATATCCCGGTGAAAGTAAAAATTCCTTTTAAGAATTTTCCCACATCGACCTTCAAGAACATCCTCAAAGAAATTTATATTCCTTTTAACACTTTATGATGCCAAAAATGCAGAGGGATATTATGTGGTAGATTATGTAACCTAACCCACACTGACATTTGGAAACCACAATGGTGTTAGTATCAAAACCTGGGAACCATGGGATCATAAAGAGACCCACATAATCCCAAATCATGGCCCCTCTTTTAAAACATAATCCAAATATTTTAATTTATAAAATTTAACAATAAAAAATCCCCTGGAACATAAGTGAATATCACAATTTTCAATCCATGAGGAGAAAATCCATTGATGTAGGTCCTCTGTATTGAGCTAGAAATCGTTAAATATGCATATAAATGATCTAAAATGAAAATCGAAATAGAGTTCATTTACCTCTAGCAATTTTACTGTGAAAATTGACACCTTATTCATTTAATCCACAATATAGGGCCAAGAGTATAAAGGAGGTGATCTGAATTTTATGTGAATCATCCCTTCCTTTTACTGCATCCTTGAAATAAATTGGACCTTCAGTATTATTAGAACCTGGACAACCTCCACGTAATCTCTACTTTAAGAATATAGTTGAATCACATTCAATGTCATAATCCTGCAACTTGGTGCACTCTTTCATTGAATTCCCTGCATAAACCAGGATTTGAAGATTTGGTGGAATACCCAGTTTTTCTTGAATCTTATCCTTAAAATATTGTATGAGATCCCCATCCCAAAACCTCATGGTTACTAATTTTCCATAAAAAGTTTTAATAAATATTTCAAACTAATCTCTCATAGCCAGATTTGGGTTTCAGTTGTGAAGTTCCTTCATTTGTTTTTCTATCTCCAACAACTTTGAAAATTAAGGGGAGCTCGAAATGAACTCTTCTAGATATGTTGAAAAACTCACGGTTCCAAACAAATCTGATGATAATACTAACACATCCTTTTTTATGAGAGGTTGTTCCAATAATTGCCTCCCTAGATCGACGAAGTGAAAGCACCCCTGCCACCAATTTGGTGCCAACTGATATCGAGGCCAAGAGAGGGGACTAGGTGCAATCTCAAACTTCATATCCCATCTACCCAGATGCTCAAAACTAGGATTGTGGCTTAAAAATCCCCAAACATGACACTCGACATCAATAAAAAAACACGACATCAAAGATCTAGAAGATTCTTTGACTATAGAAACACTGCTTCGTGGCCCCAACTTCTAGATTCACAACAAAAAGCAATGAATCTGACCAAAAAAATGCCTTAAAGGTTGTAATTGCCACAAAAAATCCAGATACAATAATAAAAAAACATTCTTGACCAAAGGATCACGCTCATGTAGGAGCGATATTGCATATTGATAACAAAAATGTCATTGATCTCCCATTTACCCATCTGGAGAGATTGTATGCTGCAAACAATAATATTTGAAAGGCACAAGTCAAAATAACTCAAGGCCAAATCGATAACATGTCTCTGAATAATAGTTGGGCTCCAGACAAATGGAGAAACCCTTTTTACTCATCGCATGCATAGATCTAGACACCGAATATTTCCTTCGTGAACACCAATATCATGCACACTGTTGTGTAAATATTGTAAATTGATGAAAACGCTAGCGAAGTTCATTTTCCTCTTCTCAATTTTCCTTGTCAAAAATTCCGATCGACACTTTGTTCCTACACTAGACGTTATCGACAGTTAATTCTTGCGAGTAGTGGATGTCAATAAGGATGAGATAGGGTACGATCAAACTAAAATGATTAAATGGGAGGAATACTAGGACACATGGTAAAGCTATCACCTCAATATTTTGCACCATTGTAATCCTTAATTGGCACTAGTGCTAGGAATTTGGATTAATACTATAATCATGGCACTAGGGGTGGGCATTTGGATTACTACTACAATCATGAGACGACGAGAAATCATTTTGATTAATGTTACAATCATGGGACTGTAAAATCATTACTTTTCTTCGAAACTGATTCAATTTAGGGATATCTCCTTGGATATGGATCCATTTCCCTATCTCGACGCTTGGAATCTTCTCATTAGAGCCTGCGAGAGGAGGAGAACCCACTTGCTTCTTATCTTTTTAACACATTTTGTGAGGGTGGTTGGAAATTTAAAATTCTACTATTTTGGGATTTTATGGCACAAATACATTATAATCCGAGTTGTTTCCCTTGAATTCCCTAGTGATTTTTCAAATTTAGAGCTATTTGAAAGAAAATCTATGGAATGTCTCCATGAGAATGAGTCATGTTGAAGTAAAAATTTCCCTAGAAGTTTAAACAACCATATTTAAATTGAATCACTTCCCTCCCTAGTAAGTCACCTCCAAAAGAAAGTAGCTCTAGGAGGCCTTGACATGCAAGTGAGCTTGGTTTGTTTCTTAGTAGCTCTAAAATATTTTTAGTGGAGGACTTGGTAGCTCCATGAGGCTTTGACATGCAATTGAGCTTAGTTTGTTTCTTAGTAGCTCTAAAATATTTTTAGTGGAGGACTCGGTCTTCTCTAGGGGGTTGAAAAGTCTAATCCAGCTAAAGAAATTTTCCTCCCATGCTCCCCTCAAAAAAATCTCAGTTTATTGGTAGGTTTCCATGGCTTGGTCACTCTAAGATTTTAAGGAGACAATACTAAACACGTCGAGAAGAGCCTTCACAAACTTATCAACATTCAAAGTCTTTTCCAGCACCAAACCTATCTACTTCTCTAAGAAAACAACACCACCCATTCGCTACTCTAAATGACACTTGGTCAATACCTTCTGTTGAATATTGCAACAAGAAACAATGAAGGAGGCATCCTGAAACATCATTCCTGATCCTAGTTGGAAAGTGATCACCTAAACTAGGTGGGGCCCACACATGTGATTTTTGTCGCAAAGTCTATTTTTAGACATGTCGATCATATTCTATGAGTTGCGGGATGCTATTTGTGGATGGTTGGTCAAGTTGGAAAAATAGATGGACTTTTATTTTTAGACATATTGGGCAGAATCTATTTTTAGATTGCCAGTCTAAAAATAGATATGTCGAATATTATTAGCTCTTAATAATATTTGGACTATAAACATTATCTTATTCTCTTGGAGCACTTCAGTTAAGTGCACAGATGTGGCACAGGAGCTAACAGAAGGAATTACGCTATTCCTGAGGAGTTTAGTGGAGCTATTGCGTGGATACTTCAGTTAGAACTCATGTGACAGAGTTTGATGGAGTTATTGAGGTAGTTGATGGAGTTGTGTTCAGTTTAACTGAGTTAAACATAGTTGAGCTAGTTGTATCTAGTCTAACTGATTGATACACTAGTGAGAGTGGTGTGAATTAATTATTAATTAATTCACTAATTATTAACTCATTAATCAACTAAAGAATACATCAGTTAACTACAGTGCATGGACAGTTTCAGTGGAGACCAGTGAAGAGGTAGGTGAAAGAGCAAGTGTGACTATCAGTTGTGACTATAGTGTTGCATGATTTGCAACACACAGTAGTTGGAGATGCCAATGAGGATTGCGTGGTCGATATAGGATGGATTCGAACTCATCCGAGCCATTCTTCAGTAGTGATTGCGCAGTAGAGGCAGGCTAAAGGCTGGCAAAGATCGGTGCATGGATTTGCAAGATGAAGGCCTGATTAGTGTGTAGAAATTGGAGATTGTACTGAGAACTTGTGAGGAGATTTGTATGACGATTGTTACATGATATCTATGACATATAATATATAGATAGTTGGGGGTTTTCAGCTTTAAACTTTCCCATAAATTACAGTGTTCATATGTGTGAATTTTTATGGTTTTAATGTGTGCATGCAATTGATTTTATTTCCGCAATTAATGATCAATGGTAGAAGAGATTCTGTATTTTGCATGAAGTCAAATAGTGTGTGATCAGGAGAATCTCGGATGTATAACATATCAGCTATATGATTTTCTACATGGTATCAGAGCGATATTGATCATTGGAGCAATTGCAAAGAATTGAAGTAGTTGAGTTTTGTGCTGGTGGAATTCGAAATTGCTACAGTGTTTTCTTGGTGTCGAAGTTGAGATGTCTTTCAACGGATTGCAATTGGAGTATGCCCTTGAGGGCAGCTAGAATTATATTTCATGGAAGGACAGGATGGAGGTGGTGCTGGATGCCAATGGGTTGAAGGAGTTCATAGATGCTGATATTCCTAAACCGGGTTTTAGAGATGCAGCCACACTTGACGCATGGCAAAAGAAGGTAGCAAGGTGTCAAAGGATTCTATTGGAAGGTGTGAAGGATCACATAGTGTCCAGCCTTCATGGTAAATCTTCTCCATTCTTGATGTGGAAAGCTTTGACAGATTTTTTCCAAAGCAAGAGCGACCAGAGGAAGTTAGCGCTCAAGGATAAACTCAGGAAAATAAAAATGGAGAAGAATGACACTATTCCGGTATACTTGACAAAGTTTGTCCACTGCAAGGATGAGCTTGGGAGTGTAGGAATTAGTGTGGATGACGAGGAATTGGTGAGCTTGGCTCTCCTTTGGCTTCTGAAGAGTTGGAATTCCTATTAGGACTCTGTCAATGGTCGGGAGAAATTGCCAGGATGGGAGCGACTTTAGTCGGATCTTGTGCAGGAGGAGATAAGGCGGGATACCAAGGATGGATCTTCATCAAAGAATGATGATGAAGAGGATTGCGCTTTGGCTACCAAAGCAAGGAAGAGGAAGGGCAAGAAAAATGCTTCTCAATTCGGTGCGGATGGCAAAGAGCATGACATGTCCAAAGTGAAGTGTTTTCACTGTCACAAGCATGGGCATTTCACCACGCATTTTCCACAGAAGAAGAAGAACAAGCAGGATGTTGGAGCTGTAGCTGGTGAGGCTCTTGCCTCACAATTTGAGCTAGACTTCTCATTGATCGCATGCATGGTGTCTAGTAAATTAGGATCGGGGTGGTATTTTGATAGTGGCGCTTCCTTTCACATGACAGGAGATGTGAATCTTTTCAGTGACTTGGTGGAGAAAGATCTCCAGTTTCATGTTGAGTTGGGCGACAATGGACGATACAATGCGACCGTCATTGGTACCATAACCTTTCATAGGCAGTCAGGTAAACTCATTCTTTTACAAGATGTAGTGCATGTTCCAGGTTTAAAGAAGAACTTAATCTCAGTCGCAATGTTAGAGGATAAAGGGTATGATGTTGTCTTTAGTGAAGGAAATTTTTTCCTTCGGCAGAAGGCAATAGGACAAGTCAAGAAGGTTGAGATTTGAGCAAAGAATCTCTACAGACTTGAAGTAGATGGGATGTCTACAGAGCTTCCTACTGTTGGGAAGTGCAACAAAGGCATGCAATTGATGCTTGAGAGGGAGTAAGTTTTGCATGCAGGTAAGAGTGAACCTCAGGATGTGGAGCAACCACAAGATGAGGATCATGGAGTGGGAGAAACCACTCATGCAGAGAAATTTCGTGCCAGATGGGCAGAGGGAGTGCATGCAGCTATACCACCAAGTGAGAGGTGGGGCGACATGCATGATTAATCCCAAGAGGAGATTTCTGGGCAGGATTCATGGAGATGGTGTGGATCTCATGAATTGAACCTGGCTACGAGGTGCCCATAGAGCAGCAGTAGAATGATCAATTGGATTGATGCAGGCAGATCAAAGTGATAGTGTCGGATACTGGAGCGCGGTTCAGAGTTGACAGCAAGTGCAGAGTGCATGGGTGCAGAGTTCAACAGCGCAGTGGTTCCTAAAGACATGTGCAGTTGGTACCAGCAGAGGGCGAAGAATTTGATAGATGCATTATACTGATAGATTTGTTTGGAGCCTATTCAGTTTTGGAAGAGTTACAGAGCAGATGCATGGAGTTGCATGGCACTTGAAAAGGTTGTAGGGCGAATGCATGGAGTTGCATGTTGCATGCATTGACAGTCCTTTCTTGTTGAGAGGGAGTGTTGAAGATTGCAACAAGAAACAATGAAGAAGGCATCCTGAAACATCATTCCTAATCCTAGTTGGAAAGTGATCACCTAAACTAGGTGGGGCCCACACAGGTGATTTTTGTCGCAAAGTCTATTTTTAGACATGTCGATCATATTCTATGAGTTGTGGGATGCTATTTGTGGATGGTTGGTCAAGTTGGAAAAATAGATGGACTTCTATTTTTAGACATATTGGGCGGAATCTATTTTTAGATTGTCAGTCTAAAAATAGATATGTCTAATATTATTAGCTCTTAATAATATTTGGACTCTAAACATTATGTTATTCTCTTGGAGCACTTCAGTTAAGTGCACAGATGTGGCACAGGAGCTGAAAGAATGAATTACGCTATTCCTGAGGGTTAAGTGGAGCTATTGCATGGATACTTCAGTTAGAACTCTTGTGACAGAGTTTGGTGGAGTTATTGAAGTAGTTGGTGGAGTTGTGTTCAGTTTAACTGAGTTAAACATAGTTGAGCTAGTTGTATCTAGTCTAACTCGATTTGGACACTTCTGTTGGAGAGTGGTGTGAATTAATTAATAATTAATTCACTAATTATTAACTCATTAACTAACTAAAGAATATATCAGCTTAACTAAGGCAGTATGGATAGTTTCAAAGGAGACCAATGAAGAGGTAGAAAGGAGCAAGTGTGACTATCAACAGGGACTATAGTGTTGCATGATTCGCAACACACAATGCTGGTTGGAGATGCCAATGAGAATTGCATGGTCAATATAGGATGGATTCGAACTCATCCGAGCCATTCTTCAGAGTTGATTACAAAGAGAGGCAAAGGTTAAAGGCCGCAAAGATCGTGCATGGATTTGCAAGATCGTGGCCTGTGGTTTAAAGGTGTAGTAATAAGTAATTGGAGATTGTACTGAGAGCTTGTGAGGAGCTTTGTATGATGATTGTTACATGATCTCTATGACATATAATATACAGATAGTTGGGGGTTTTCAGCTTTAAGCTTTCCCATAAATTACTGTGTTCATATGTGTGAATTTTTATGGTTTTAATGTGTGCATGCAATTGATTTTATTTCCGCAATTAATGATCAATGATAGAAGCGATTATGTATTGTGCATGAAGTCAAATAGTGTGTAAGGAAAAACAAAAAACAAAAAACAAAAAAAATAAAAATTTCACTATAAAAAATTTGTAAGGAAAAACAAAAAACACGTTTCGAGAACTCTTAAAAAACAAATCTTAGGACAAAAAATAAGAAGATGAATAAGACAACTTGAAAATTGTTTAAATAATCAATATTTTTAAAAAAAGTGCATACATGGGAAAGAAGAAAATTTAAAGTGCCAAAAATATGCCTTAAAAAATGATGGTTTTCAAAATCTGCATGAAAATCTCCAACATTTTAAAAAAGAATTATCCACACTTAATATATTAGAAAAATTAAAGTGTAAAAAATAAGCCATTTAAAAAAAATGGTTGATACGGTATCAACACTTTTCAAAATCACCATGAAAATCACTAATATTTAAAAAAAAAAAAAATCATACTTAATTTCAAGTGTGAAAAATATGTTCCAAAAACAAACGGGGTTGATGATGCATCAACATTTTTCAAATCAAAATTAAAATCAATAACATTTTAAAAAATATATTCATACTTGATATACAAGAAAATTTAAAGTGTTAAAAATATGCTAAAAAAAGTGTATTCTCAATCAACACTTCTCAAAATCAAATGTTTTTTTCCAACCTCAAAAAAGCAAGTAATCAATAAAATTCTTATTTTAGATGTTTTTTTGCTATCTCAAAAAACAAGTAATAAGTAAAATTATTGTTTGATCGATAAATATGTTCCTAAACAACAATAAACCCATTTCAATTTAAATCACAAAAATTCATTTAATTTTGTTATGTAGAAACTTTTATATTTTTTATTTTTATATTCAATTTCAATAGTTTTGTTTTTAATAAATCGCAACCATTAAAATTAGTTGTTTTTTTTAATTATGACATTGCTCAAAACTCTTGATATTGATATATTGAAATAGTTGAAGTTTTGTAATTAGTTGTTCTTTTGTTATTATAACATTGCTCAAAACTCTTGATATTGATATATTGAAATAGTTGAAGTTTTGTATTTGATTGGTAAACTAAAACAAATTTTTATATATAAGTGAATTAAATTAAAAGAATAAAATAATTTGTCTCATTTGAATATATGTTAATTAAATTAAAGAAATAAAATATTTATTTTATTTTATTTTATAAAAACAATTTTAACAAGTTTCAAAATTAAAAAATAAAAGCCAAAACTAAAATATAGACCTAATAACTATTATTATTATTTTTTAACAATTAAAGAAAAATGTCAATTAAATAGGATTGGTAAATTTTATAGCTTCATTATGAAAGAATTATAATGTTACATATTTGTTAATTTCATTTATTTTTTTTAATAGTTGAGTTTAATAAAATATATTTTTATTTATTTATTTATTTTAATTTTTATAGATTTTTATTTATTTATTTTATTTTTTGATAATTGTATTTAAATGTTATTACTTCTGAATATCAGATATGGTTTGGGAAAGGGATTTTTTTTATCAGGAAGAAAAAAAAATCATTATAGTAATATAAAGTACATTTGCAATATATGTCTTATACAACCGGAAATTAAGAAACAATGGGTGTTTGAGGACCACCGGAAAAGCTATGTTTAAACTAGCTAATTTGACTTTTGTTCGAATAAGAGAAAACTCTTATTCGAAAAACAAATTAGACGAGATCTAAACAAAATACAATGTAAGCAGATAAATCATAATTGAAACTGTGAAGAAAGGGATTATGTTCCTGCATCACATTCAGAGGAATCAAAATATATAAGGTTTTTCTTTAATCATTTTAGATAAAGAGTGAGCAATTTTTTTAATATGTAATTAGGCTGAAGGCATTTTCTATTGCGAAGTTCTTAGTGAAGACATTGTTCAAATTCTTCGTTACTGACAAAAATCTGAACACGTGTTCTGTTTATATTAAATTTTTATATATTTTATTTACACCATCTTGTCACTGGGATAGCTCTGGTCTGAACACATGTTCTGTTTATATTAAATTTTTATATATTTATTTATACCATCTTGTCACTGTGATAGCTCTGGTCCCTCCAGTGGCGATTCTTCAATATGGTCTTATTTTAAATAAATTTTATTTAAATGCTTTAATGTGCATCACGTGAATGGTTGTTGGTAATTTATTGCCTTTGTAGGCTCTCACAGAGTCACTATTTCATAGACCATCCACATAGCACATGTTACTAATAACACAAGGCACATGTTTAACCTAAGAAGCAACGAAATCTCTACCTTCAGCCAATATCGATCGCAGATATTAAGAGCTCGTCTGAAATTTAAAGAGTTAGGAATATAAGTTGCACAATTAATATACATATATACAGAGGTCAGCATACCCAAATAGTTCAAGACTCAAAATTCGAAAACACAATGATAAAGAAAGCATCAATGGCCGAAGAGAAGCTATGGAAGTCATTTTCGGTGCTCTGCTCTGCCAAGCACCGTCAATGTCGAGAATTTGGGCTACGATCTTTACGAACTGCTTGGCGTGGAGAGCAACGCAGGGCAGGACCAAATTAGAACGACCTGTCATTGGTTTCAAAAGAAGTGCCATCCTGACATTGTTGGCGTATTCTTCTCAATCAGGATTATTTTGTACTTTCTGATCCGAACGCTCGCTTTGCATATGACCAAATCTCCATTCAAATCTTTTACTATGCTTTAATTTTTTTCAAAGGAAAATTTGGGAGGGAAATAAATTATCTGGCATTTCCGTACAATTGGGAACTATTTTCATTTTGTCCACTTTATTCCTTTCAACCCTTGTGGTGTTCTGACCTTGTGGTGTTGATTATAGTGTTTGATTAAGGAGTAAGAACATGAAAATGTATGAAATAATGAGTGAGGCGTGGAATCGACCAAAATTTGTTTGTGTAATCCACCCTAATTTTTAGATTTTCATAACGAATCATACACCTCTTCAAAGCAGACCACTCAATCACTAAAACTAGCACACATACTAATTGTTCCCTAAGTCTACTACGCACAATTTATCAACATCACCCAGGGTAAATTGAATATCAACAAGAGTTACTCGCACTAGATTTAGGTGAATTGAATCTGAATTTGGCATTTTAGACTCAGGTGGAGGCATTGGATGTGGAGGGTTATTCAGGGTAGCCTTTTTATTCCAAGTGGCTCGGCTTCACGTCGGAGGATTGTGTGGTGTTTGTCGACGAGGTGAAGTATGTCGGGTGTCTGAAATGTGCTTTCGTGGCATCCAAGACACGAGACTGTCTATGGCCGAGCTCAGGTCGCGACGTAATGGTCTAATTCCCAAGACACTTTCGAGGATGCCATCAATGCATGCTCTGTCGATTGCATCTCGTAAGTCAAAGTGGGCTTATTGTCATTTGTTTAAAAAGGGAATGCCATTCCCTTGAGAGGGTTTTTAGGGTTTGATGATGAAATTTGCAGATGGGTTGAAAGGACCAAGTTGAAAGTGTTGGAGTTCCTCTTGTCTAAGAAACCTCGTGTTTTTGTTAGAATGAATGCTAACAATTCTTTTTGTTAATTTATTATTCTGGATTTTTCCATGTTTCTCTAGGGTGGTATTTTTGTCTATCTGTACTCTGTATTGTTGTTTTTGTTTTTCCTCGTCTTGTTTCTTAAAGTGAGAGATATATTAGCATGGAGTTTGAGCCATTTCATTCCGGCCAGCATCGGTGTTCAGGTGAAGAATTATTTGCTGCTAAAAATCAGTTGTTTCCCATTTCATGTTTTAAGAGAACATAAATGTTCAAGCGAAGAAATCATCGTTGTTAAGAATTATTATTATTTCATTTCTTGTTTCAGAAGACAAGCATTGAAAAACCCTACCAGATTGGGACCCCAACTTTAAGACTGTGTACCAGAGGATATTCCCAGTTAGGTATAATACCAAGGGTTTTCAGATGAAAATTATTTGCTGCTAAACATCATTTGTTTCTCATTTCATGTTTTAGAAGGACAAAAATGCTCAAGTGAAGGAATCATCGTTGCTAAGTATTATTATTCTTTCATTTCTTGTTTCAGAGGACGAGCATTCCCTACCAAATTGGGACCCCAACTTTAATACCGCATCCTAGAGGATATGCCCAGGTAGGCAGAACACCAGTACCTCATTCTTCTTGCTGAAACCTAACTTTGAATCCGCATGAATCTATCTTATTGAAAGTTAAATCATTATCTTAACCTAAATACTTTGTAAATAACAAAGTAATATATTTTATTTTATATGATCTTGTTACATTGTGGTTATCATGGTTTTCATTGAACTTGAATTGAATGAAGAGTATAGAATTAGGGCAACGACTCTTCGAGGCTCCTTATTTTAAAGATATTTAAAATTATTTTTTATTTTATCTTTGAATGTCATGATTAGGAAAAATTTGTTTAAATTGAATGAAGAGTATGGAATTAGGGCAAGGACTCTTCGAGACTCCTTATTTTAAAGATATTTAAAATTATTATTTATTTTATCTTTAAATGCCATGATGAGACAAAATTTGTTAATATTTATTTTTTATATAAGTGCATGAAAATTGGAGTTGCCATACACAAACCATTAGCTTATTTATGGTTAACTATTACTAACAAATAAAAATAAATATATGTTAATAACTTTAAAATTATTAAAATCTCTCAAAATGTATTAATAATAGAAAATCACCAATAATTATAAATACTCTTAAAAAAAAGGTTATATATATATATATATATATATATATATATATATATAACTTTAAAATGTGTTAAATCTCTCAAAATGTGTTAATAATAGAAAATGACCTATATAAAATTTTAAAAATAGGGTAATAATTACAATAAAAAAAATTAAAATCCTTAAGATATTTTATAATTTTTAAAAAAACATTCCATCCTTTCAAATATTTTATAATTTTTTTAAAAACATTTCATTAATAATATATTTATGTACAAATTTACTAAAAATAAATATACTTTTTTATTTTATTTATTTACCTAACTGTTAGAAAGTCCAAACAAGAAGAACTATTTAAAAATCTTAAAGTCACTCTTTCCTCTTAACCTACATAAGATATTATTATATGAGTATTAATGAACACAACCTTCACTATATTAGTTAACTACAATATTTATACATTCTTGGCTACACCCAACAAGTTGTTGAGAGGACATACTTTTATTTGAAAAACTGAATAGGTGTGCTCCTCCCAAGATAAACCAAAGTTAGCACGCTGTATTTTTAGGCCAACTTCAAAATCTATGCTATGATGTTTTTTCTGATGTTCAACACCTTGAATCTCCATTACTCACTACTGACAAATCATTGCACACACCCATGCCCACAATGCCCAGGCTTTTAAACTAAGGAAAATTATATTATCAGCTTTTATTAGTTACCTGCAGTAGATCTCCTGCCCGATGACGAAGGCGTTAGTGATGGGTTGTACAGCAACCCATTTTCCTTTTTTGCAGTACTTGCAGGTCATCAACATGGCCTTGCATTAAAACAGTGATGCCCTTTCCATCTGAATGGCCCGGTATGCCAAGGTAAGATCTTGCATTAGAATAGTGATGTCATTTCCGTCTGAATGGCCATGCCAAGACTAAGATCTGGGTTTGGGGTTTGGGCATGGACGACAGTAATTGATAACCATACTTTGGACGTGTTTTCCAAAGTATTTACTATTATCACAGATAATTCAATTTTACATTTGCTATAATCACAAATAAGAATAAAATGTGTATATATGAAATTTTAAATGAAAAATTATTTATTATTTAAATATTAAAAATTTATCAAAATAAAGTAATCATCTTAAACCCTCTTTTGAAAAGAGAGCTCTATATAGTTAGTTAATATTTATATGGGGATGAAAGTTAATATTTAAAAAAAAATAGTGCTATATGTTCTAAGTTTCTATTTGTTTTTCCTCTGTTTTAATTTATTTTACTTATACTTGTGACATATTTTTCAAATCTTTCTGTCTTTCAAGTCAAATTTTTCTTATTCATGTTTCTATTTAGTTTTGATGGTGATAAAAGAGATACTCAGCAAGCTTGTAACCACTGGTTTAATCATTTAAAACTATGGTTAAGATATTGTTAAGAAATTTAAATATTTACTATTATTTTGTTTAATATATATATATATATATATATTTTGAACAGAGATCTAATTTTGGTTAATGAAGAAGATTTATTATGGAATTTGTTCCATAAGGTAAAAGACTGATGGTAAATAAATATTTCAAGATTGAGAGTTGGTTGAACAGAAAACACTTCAAACAGTTACCCACCTTTGAGGATAAAAACATAATCTTGTAAGGTTTGGGGGTTCTGTTCGGTGACTTAGAAACAAAAGAAATTCTGAATAGATATTCTGGAACTGGTGTTAACCAATGGAATACTTCAGAAGTTTTCTGAGATTGCTGGAATTGGAGATTGGGCCAGATTGTCCTGAGTTCTCTTCCAGAAAATTTTGTCAACCGAGTCTTCAACTGGAGCACGGGGGAGAGTTAGAAGATGGTACAGGCTCTACCAATAGATAAAATCACATTGCATTCATATTGGAGACAAATAAGTACCTTAATTCTTTTTATTAAGAGTTAAGAGTTATTTGATTAACACAAAGAGAGATTTATCAGTAGAAGTAATAAAGTATGGAAATTAGTAGAAGTAGTAAAGTATGGAAATTCGGTATATGTTTAATTCTTGGGTATAAGATAAGATTTTGTGCATGAGAAATTATTTTTCTAGTTTTAGAAAAAAATATATATATAGAATAGTAAAAAAAACAAGTACTATTTACAGAAATAACTTGCGGAGAAGTGTTATCACAGATTTCTCTAATGAAGATTATGTGAAAGGTGTACTCTACTTCCTATGATATTACACGGACAAATGGTTCGGACATAGTTCCTTATATAATCAGAAGGAAACAGAGATAAACAGGAAAGAATACTACTATTTCTTCTCCTCGGTAAGGATGAAACTATTCGCATAAAAGAAATAAATTAATTTTATAAAGGAACTATAATTTCTCATTTAGTCCACCGACAAAAATTCCAATATCAGTAAACAAGAGAACCTTCTCATAAAACCATGTGTTTATAAGTACAAAAGCAAGTTCTAGAAGTTGAAATGGGCAGGATTGCCATAAGAAAATAATGGAACAATAATATAATTATGTAGAATAGAATTACCAAGGTAAAAACACTACCCACTTTATCTACATTATAAACCCAACCATTCATTGTTCAGAAATTACTAGCAAAGTATAGAAAAAAAGAAAATGTAAGGAGAAACTGGCCTAAAATACACGTTCATGGTAACATTTCATTTATACACGGATGTGAGAAGAGCATCAGTTCAGTCGATTTCTTAAAATAAATAAATAGATCATAGCATGCAACAGAAGCCGAACCAAAACTGTCACAGAAATTTACTGAGAAGTAAAAAAAGAAGAAGGTAGTAACTACACTAATGTTCACATTAGAATTTTACAAATTATACTCTGTAAATAAACTAGATAAGGAACCATGCTAAGTAGTTTTTTCTTTAATATATGACAAAGGGGTAAATCTCATACGCATAACAGCGTTGGGAGGAAAACTGTCTCAGACTTCCTTCCGTAGCGATGATAAAATTCCTTTAAAATAAATAATAAATCTCAGAATGATTTTCACAGTTTCAATGTAAACAACCTAAATGAAAAATAATAAAGTGAAATTATTACATGACAAGGCATAAAAACCCCTAAGCCTCAAAAGATGAGTTGAGGCAGGAATTATGAAAAAATTTCCCAAAAAAACATTCAAGCTCAGACACTATTATAATATAAGGATATGGCATGCATGCGGAATGCACTATCGATATCCGAATAGACGTGATAACAACCATGATGTAAGGTTGGAAACGCGAATAGTACCTGTGCAAAGGTTTCACAGAAAACAACAAAGAGTTCATCGATACCCAGCAAACCATGGGAGCAAACAAATTAACTGAGAAATTAATACCTGTCATATACCTGCATAGAACAATATATATATATATATATATTACAGCTAGACTTAGAATACTTTTGAGAATGCTATTGTCGGAAAGAAAACTTTAGTAAAGAAAAGTAAATGATAAAGGAAAGGTTAATAGCGATATACCTTAAGGAATTTCGTTTGGAAGCTCGACCTTTACATCTACAAACAGATAAGCAAAAACAAAATAGGGATTAAACCTCATAGCAGAGATTTGGGGTTGAGCCATTAATGCAAAGAAAAACAAGAAATTGCACAAATGACCAAGAATATACCTGATAGAAGAGAGATGAAGTGTTCCGAAAAGCATCATTTGGTGCGAGGAGAGAATTCTCCTGTGGTGTGCAAATCTGCAGAACGGAGTAGCATAAACTCTATACGTGAATGCAGTCTGCCGAAGGAAATCTAGCAGATAAAAAAACCTATAAGGATAATACCTCTACAAAGTTACAGGCGCAGCACTAGTAACCAGCAACCCTCATAAGAGAGAAGCTAAACCAACAAGGGTCGGGTTCGTTGTTGCAGAGCTTTCCCAACCCCCAGCAACCTCAGCGCGAATGATATGGGAAGATAAGGTTGGCAGTGAATTCAACCCACGGAAGTGATAGATCAAATTAGTGGTAGAACTAAAATATCATCCGACGGAGTAGAAATTACCACATGTCCAAGCTCAGATCCAAGTGTAATTTGGGTACAGGAAAAATCTGCCGGAGAATTTGGCAGATTAAATTCCAAGTTAGTCACTACTATCAAGATGTCAGTTAGACAGATTTAGGAGTAATTATTCCACCTCGAGAAACTAAAGATCATAACACCGGTGAGCTGGTTGATGTAATCGCGAAAATTAAGAGGATCGATAAGTGTGCAAACATAAATTATTGTGTTGAATCAGACCTTAACCGTTAACCACGAAATAAGTTTCCAGAATATGCGACTACCTTTACCATAAAATAAGAGCTATCTGAGTTAATAAGTCTGGCAGGTAAGTAATTAAGGTAAGTAGTTTAGGTAAGTAAATAAGTAATAATAAATCAGCAAGTCAAGGTAAGTATGGAAGTATAGAATAAAAATCTGTGTAACGAATTTTTTTTATTTTTTATACTTATTGTTGTGTAATTGGTAATTGGTGATTGTTACAAGGCTCATCAGAAATATTTTATGGGAAAGAAGATATCAGCTAAGTGTTTTTGCACTTTTAGATTTTTATAAATATTTTACATCCGGGATTAGTTGTAAACAATTTACAAATGCATTTTCATTTTGTTTGACTTTTCTAGTAGAAAACATGATCAAATTGGTGAATGTTATGGGTTCATTTGTTACACTTGAACAATTATATTGTATGATGTATAAATAGACAAAGGCATGATAGGTAGAAGTCTACTCAAGTAGGATTGGTCATTGTGCAACAATCATTCATATAAAATTATCATATTATTTTCATATTAATATTATGTTTCAAGAATTTTTTTTTAAATATATTTTTTTGATTAATATGAATTCTTAATATATATATATATATATATATATATATATATATATATATAATTTAATTATGGATGTGGATTGAAAGCCTAACTTTTTATGGACTATAAATAAGGTAATTCCAGGTGACATGGTGGTTTTCTTTGAATAATGTTGATAAGTCAGTTTGCATTAGTGGATAGGAGCAAGTGATTGTTGTCTTAACTGCTTGTTTGACAACTAAATTATGATAGGCTTACCCATTGTGTAATCAAAAAAATATAGCTTCAACTATATATATAAGGAAAATTCACATATTTTATTTCTTTTTAAATCTCAAATGAATTGGATCTTGGTTGGGTCTATATGCACCCCATGTTCATCCATGATGTATCCCAAATATTCAATCCACTACATGCCAAATGAGAATTTCTCCAAATTGGCATACAACATGTGTTGTCACTCAAGACCTACAAAATATAATTAAGATGTTCTTCCTAGGTTATACTAAAGATAAGTATGTCATCCACATATAAAAACACAAAATATTTTATGAAAAGCCATAGGATATCATTCATCATCCTCACAAACTTTGCTAGAGCAAATTAGTCAAACCAAAGTGCATGATAAACCACTCGAAGAGGCCTTCTTCAGATTTAAATATTGTCTTCCATACATGAGTTTTCTTGATTGGAACCTAGTTGTAGTGTGACTTTAGATCAATGTTATTAAAGAGCTTGGAAACATTAAGTTAATAAAGAAGATCACTAATCTGAGGAATCATGTATCTATTCTTAACAATGATTTTGATAAACGCACTATAACCAAAATATACAGTCCCTATGCCATATCCTTCTTCTGCAGTAACACAATTGGGCTCCCACAAGGTGAGGAGCTCAATTGAATGTGACGTTTTTGGATGAGATCATGAATTTGATGTTTTTTTTCCTCATTCTACAAGAGAGAGTGTTTATATATATTAGTCCATTAGGTAAAAGGAGGACCATGTATCAATTTAATTAAGTGTTTGAGCTAGAAATGGAAAGACACCCCACAAGTGAAGTGAAGTGAAGAAATCTATGTTTGCTTCTACAATCTTGTCCACCTACTTTTGTTGAGTACAAATCCCCATGTGTTGAGGTTGTGGTGGTCGCAGTGACATTCCTTTCACCACCTAATCAAACCATGAAGAGCACAAACTTTGCAATTTGATAGATTACCTTTTGGCACTATTTTTCCAAGATCAATGAAATGGTGGTAGTTAGAACTACCTTTGGTACCCTATAGAGATGAACCCCTAGAGTATAATGACATTCCATGGATGGGATCCATAAACAACATAATGTTTCCACATATAAGGTTGTCCTACACGAACATCATGAACTTTAAGTGGGGTAATATTACACAATACCTCATCTTTGAAGGGTTTGATACAATAGGATAGGGCCATTTTTAGCTGACACATGTCTTGTCCATGGTTCAATCAACCAATGGTGTTGGTTGGGGGTGTGGCACAATCAACAACTTCTATCTCTTGATTACCTTAGCTAAGATCAAGTTCTTTTGGCTCCCACAGTCAATAATGAAATGTAGTGGGGTCCCCTTCGCTTACATCTATGAATGGAAAAGGCATTCCCCCTCATCACATTCCTTTGACTCTTTTGGTTGGATCCCTTCAGTCACAATGGTACTATTAGGTTCTCCATTTATGATCCACTTTCCTTTATCATGTCCTAAATCAAAATTTGCGTGAGAATCCATTTATTTTTCTTTAGGCTCAACCAACAATTATTTTTCAAGGGGTATACATTAGTTGTTGCAAGGGCTTTTGTGGAAATCACACCACTTTGCAGTGTCCTTCTTCGACTTCACATTACCCTTCTTCGCCTATGACTTAGGCTACTTTTCTTGAGGTTGACTCTCCTTTCCCTGACCCTTGTTCTCCAATTTAGGACCATCATTTCTAGGCTTCTATTGCACTATATTTGTTGTCTTGAAATCTCGCCTATTCCTCTACTTCAATTTCTACTCAATTTTAACAACATATTGATAAAAAACTCCTAATCATGAGTTGTCCAAGAAATTCATCTTTGTTTGGATGTACCAATGTAGGCCACTATAGCACTTCAAAACAAATGTTGCTCAAAGTTTCTAATACCCAACATTGAGCATAAGATATTGAAAATATTGGTGTATTGTCTCATCTCTCTCTTGTTGCAGATTTTTCCATCTTGTGTTCTGGTCATCATAGTTCTCTACAAGGTAGAATTTCTCTTTAGGGCCTCAACAAAAGTAACTCAAGTGGGTCCCACAGTTAATATGGCAGACTCATCTTCATTGTTTCTCTCACAATAACTTTCCCACCAATCTTAAACTTGGGCAAGAAATTTCAAAAGCATGAAGGAAATCTTCTCGTTTTGGGAAAACTTTTGGACTGAGTAATAGCCCTTTAATAGATTTAACCATTTCTCTAAATTATCAACATATATTTGGCCTTGAAAGGGGATATCAAAGTTAACTTGTGCTTTGAAATGTATCACACCTCCAAAATTGTTGTTTATTGAAGGTGCCTCGACCATTTTTGCAGTCACCAAATGATCTGAGAAAAATTGTCCATCATCTCATTCCTTTGTCAAGTGAGTGTTTTCTTGAGTAACAATTTGATATGATCCCCTAGTCTTTCATCTCTCTTTTTTTCTGCCATGGGAGGGCACTTAGGTTGGCAAGAGTGATTGTTCCCAAGTAAAACTCAAGACCCAAATTACTCTAATACCATTGTTCTAGGTTATACAAGGAATGAAGTGAAATGTATGAAAGGAAATGGAACACAAATAAAGAAATATATCAAAAAGCACAATAATATAGTGAAAACCCAATTTATTTTAATAAAGAAAATAACAGAACAGTGTAGAACACAAACTCGCTAGAATGGTGGTAGTTATCTTTGAGAGGAGAGAGATGATGACTATACTCATTTGCAAAAAGCTATTACAAGATGTGGGGGGGGGGGGCGGAGGGCGGAATGGTCTTTTAACATAAATAAAGAACTCTAGAGGTTCATAACCCAAACCTTGGAAGATGAAGCACAAAAGGGTTTGTGGACCTCAAGGTGATTAGTTGGTACATCAGTTTCATGGAGGCACAAATTTTGCATAAAAAATCCATTTGGGATGCAAAGTAGCCCGTTTGAAAAAATTATATGAAGAATATAGCTTTTGGTTGGGGCCAGAAAATACCATTGCAACCCTCGGTCCTTTGAATCACCAAAAATGCTTTATTTAAGGCCTCAAAATGGTTTGAAAAGTTTGGGGCCGGAAAAACCAGATAAAATTTGTCAAAAAAATGAAAATTTATTGAATCAATAAAAGAGATGAGTGGCCACTAATATCTCAATGTTGCTAAAATAGCAGTCAAAATTAGATCCGCAAAGATCAAGAAAAAAAATCATAAAAATCAAGATAAAATTAATTTAAAAATAAAAATAAAAATAAATTAAGAAAAAAAAAATTACTTCAATATCTTACTAAAGTAGAAATCAAGTAGATAAACCTTATATGAAAAGAAACGTAAAGTCAAGGCAAATGAAGGAGGGAAAATAATTTAAATATAATATTCTTAAGGAACGTCGGAAGACTTCATTCCAGTAGTAAGGAAAAAGATTTAAATAATTATGGAATATGCTTACAAGAGAGTACAACATTTGGAAGCGTGTGAAAGCACCCGGGGAAAAGAAATTATGTGCGATGAATCAAAATTACTATGCTCATCTTGCTTTTGACTTTTCTACTTCTAATGGTAAGTTCATACACGAACTTATAAACTTATATATTGGTTTGAAAAATAATAGCAGTTTTGATAAAATTATAATAAAATAGGATAGAAATTTTTGAAAATTTAAGATATTATTGGCAAATTTTAAGATTTTAAGTGTTTCTGGTTTTTTATGGTACTGAATTTATTTTCACCAAAAAAAATTCAAATACTCCAACATTTTATTTTTATTTTTTTTAGTTAACCAAAATTTGCGATTCAAACAAATTTATGACATTATAGACAAGGTGGTGGTAAAGACAACTTGTCATGTGTGAGTCTTGGGAAGTGTAAATTATAATGCACCACACACAATCTTGAAGTTTGACAACTGTACCACAAAAATTTTCAAAAATTTCTACAAAATTTTATTATAATATTACCACAATTTCCATTATTTTCGGAACTAATTAACAGATTTTTTTTTTTAAACTATTGTCTATTAAAAATACCAATATTATAATTTAAGAACTAAATAGTTGTTTCCGGGCAGTGGCCAGGTGGTAAAGACAACTTGTCATGTGTGAGCCTTGGGAAGTGTAAATTGTAATGCACATCGGTCACACACGGGCCCCGCATTGTGTAATTCCACTGACACCAGACATAAAAAAATATAGGGCTCTGTGAAAATAGATAAGAGAGAATACAGATTTATTCTGTCTAACTGCAGAGCAACTCACAGCAGTAAGTTTGACAATATTGAGATCTTCAAGACCAAAATATGTTGATATCCCTTTACCTTGTCAACTGAATATTTCCATAGCAGGGGTAATACTTTCCATAATCCCACGGAACACATAAAAACAGTAAAATCAGGCAATGAAATACATGGGATTGGGCAGCTTGAAAGTCCTGTCTCCAATAGAATATCCAGATAAATCACTCCATTGATCGCCAGAGTTCCCTCGGATCCTAAACCCATCTTTCTCAATCTTCGATCTTCTCTCAGATTTATAGACAACAGCAGTCATCTCATATTCATCAGGCTCCCTGCAACACAAATTCCCCATAAATTAACCCAACAAAACATCAAATAGACCACACCAGTGATCTTATAATTTTGTATTCCATGCATTGCTCTGCAACACAAATTCGCCATAAATTAACCCAACAAAACATCAAATAGACCACACCAGTGATCTTATAATTTGTATTCCATGCATTGCCCTACCACACCAGTAATCTTATAATTTTGTATTCCATGCATTGTCCCACCACACCATTAATCTCATATTTTTTTATTCCATGCATAGCCCTAAATAATAACCCACAAAACCATTGAACAAAAAGATGGATACTCTGATCACCTCAACACTGGTCAATGCACTAATGAGTTGCACGGTTCATAATGAATGACTGGAATTTCTTAAGGTTTTTCTTCTTTGATACTGTGTATTATTTGTCAAAATGTACTCATTCGAATATCAAACAAAACAAATGGTTGGGCTGTGCTCTAATTGTTTTTTTTTTAAAAGTATGTGTCACCAAAAATATATCCAGTAATTTATAAATTTTATGATTTAACCTTTAACTTTATTATCACTAGCTAAAAATTTCAAAAAAATAACATTGCAATGGAACCAACCCCACCCAAGGATGATATTTATTACCATTAAAAAATAAAAGACAATGAGGCTAAAATGACCTTAATATGAGTTATTTTCATCAAAATTCTGTCATAGAGATAAAAGCTAAGTTAGATTGTTTTTTTGTTCTGAAAATCATGAAAATTCCAGTCTGGATTTTTGTAAATTCAGGTTATAGCTATTAAACTTCAATATTTTGGATGCCTTGTAGGTTTTTGATAGAGCTGAATCCATTTCCACTATCAAAAACATAATTCAAATATTGTTATCACAAGATTTCTTAATTTTTTTATGCCAAAATTCCCATCACTTTTAACCATCCAAATAATTCCTCAACCTCCTTAAACAACTCAAAAACTAATCACAGAAATGATGACCATACACTGCCTATCAAAATATTCACAGAAAAACATTAGAAAAAAGCTAATCATTGTTATAGAGTGATCACCTCAAGAAAAGCTCCTCCATGAATGGTAACCAGCTTGGATCAGATTCTTTTCAGTGGAATTCCTCTCGTAGTCGTACCTGCCCGTCAAAAGAAAGATCTTGAAGCCCAGTTGAAGAAGATGGGTGTACAATCTATGACTGGCCGGCAATGCTGGGTCCGCCTCCAGATCCGCCCACTTTATAAAAGCTTCTTCATCCATCTCCGTTCCTCCGCAAACCAGAGGCCAAAAACGCATTAGGAAAAAGAAACAGAGAGCGAAGTTGTTTGTTTGCTAATCAATTTTTCTTTGCATAATGTATTGGAACAATGATTCAAAACTCGTTACAGCTGTTTGTCTAAAATTAATAACATACTAACAATTCAAATCAAATGATACCAATAATTTGTGATTAATAATGAACCAATCTGTTTCGACTCTTTTATTCTGAACTTAAATCTTCATCAATAATTTTCACCTTTTATTTTTGAATCCCAACTGCTCTGAATACAAGCCGAGTATATAGAATTTGAGAGTAGGGTCTCATCCACATCGAAAACCCACACGTCCTTCCCATCCCCTGAGATGTTGAGAGAGTAAGCATAAACTATGGATTCGTTGGCTACTGTGTTTGAATCCAACAGATACATGGATTCCAACCATGTAGTTTTTCACGTATTCTACGCATTCCGAAGGTACAACGCTCCAATAACGCAGAGTGTTTGTTTCTACGCCGAACCTCCAGGCTTCGCAGTTATGTTCAGGATCTTGCGGGATCTCTTTGAGCTACCACTTGTCTGTGGATTTCTCTGAAATACAGTCAAAGTTGTCGAATACTTGCAGTCTGATGGCGGTTGTGAAGTGGAGGTTGCAAGAGGAGAGGAGGAGCAAAAGTAGGAGGAGGAGGTTGTGATGGTTGAGAGAGAGCGAAGCCATTGGAGAGGATGAGAAGCGGCCTGGCAGGAGGGAGGAGACGTTGAGAAAAATAACTTAATAATCCTAACACCTGGTGTTTTTTCAGGTTGTGTCTATTATAAACATAACTGAAAAAGACACACAGTAATAATGGGCAAGCAATAACCAGCCTGCTATCGGGCATTTAATGCACCCGATAGGAGCTCCATCATACATGTATGGGCATGCAAACGAAAAACCCTCCTGCTGAGAAAGTACTCCAATCTTCACCGGAAAATACTAACGCAACAGCATGGGTACAAGCCCCCCCAAACACGCCAAATGATACAATACGATGCTACATACGATCTCGCTATAAACGGATTTGAATTTTGAAAACCAGCCCCGCCCAAACAGTGAAATTTGAATTTCAAATTAGTATATGACTAAATCAATTTCGTTCTTTCGAAATTTGAATTTTTAAAACCAGTCTCGCTCAAACAGTGAAATTTGAATTTTGAAAAGTAGCCCCGCCCAAACAATGAAATTTGAATAAAAATAAGTAAACAATTTCCCACTTGAGGGATTCACATAATAGATGAGCATTTTATGTGTGTCCCTTGGTATAATAACTTTGAAAATCTCTTATAGTGTATATGTTTACTTAATTTTTTAAATTTTATTTTATATTGAAAAATGTTTCTTTTCCTTGTATTATAATTTAAATTTGCTATAGTCTAAACTTCTCTTTTCCTACGCCTAATCTTTATATTTATATATATTCTCAAACTCAAATAATTTTATCAACGAGAGAAAATTCATATCTATGTTTCCGGGCTGTGTAGAATTTCACGCTGTCGTAAGAGTGAAGTCCAAGCAGTCAAATCTCTACATGTGGTAATCAGCCGCCCGTTTTCACGGAAATAAGCGTGAAAGGCATGAAATTTTGTAAGGGTTTTCTCGATTGCAAAGTGTTCTACTGGCATGTGGTTAAAATATTTCTGGTTTTTTACAATATTCAATTAAAATGGGGAGAAATTAATATTTTAAAATTATTGATTTATAATTCACATGTTTTAAAGTTTTTTTTAAATGTTAAGTATGTTAATAATGCGTTTATTTGAAATAATATATTTAAAATGTTAATTACGTTAATAGATGTGTTATTTTGAAATATTGTTTGTATAATTTTAATTTAATTTTTTATTAAAAAATTTAGAATATTTTTTATAATAATTATAAATTAAAATTTAGAGACTTATTGTGTGTTTTTTTCATTTAAATTGAAGTAATGTGTTTTTGACATATAGTATTAAGAAGTCATAGTATTGTAACAATGTCTATTTACACATTAAAAAATTTATAGTTATTAATTTCATTACATGTATTTTTAAATGTATATGTTTAACTCATATATTAATTGCACCCAGAGACACTTTACAATTTACAACCCAGTATACAAGTGATATTGTATAATGTTATGTAATGCAATGTTATGTTGACCCAGTCACATTAAAATAATACAAATAAAAATTGGTTCTTATATAATGTAATATTATGTTGATTAGGTCAAATTAAAATTAAAAATATTATTTTAATTTGATAAATGTGATTATACTAGTCCATATACTAAAGTTTTTATGTGTTCAAGATGTTAGGGTGGTTTGTACAAAATTACTAGTACTTATTACTAGTAAACATCTCATCATCTTTGTTTTGCACAACCAAAAACCGTTAGATTTGAACTTTACATGAACTTTACATCTCTCATTTTTCACAGATTTTACATTACTTTGATTTCCAATTGAATTGTGTGGAGGATGTTTAATCTTGTCCAACATTTCGGGTGGACACTCCATACATCATCAGGGACTTTGAGAATTGGATGATTACAAATGAGAGTTGTGATTCCTTTAATAAGAGGAATTTGGAATGAGTGGTAAGTTTTTTTAATGAAGATGAATAATTGAAGTTTTAGTGAATATATATATATATATATATATATATATATATATATATATATATATATATATATATAACCGGAAAGAGTATATATATCTGTATTAAAACACACCCACACGCGAACAAAAAGAGGGATTTTTACAACAAAAACTGCGTTTTTTCTTGGCTATGGATTATACAATTGATCCAACTCTTATGTGAGTGTTTTCATTAGCCATCCCATTCTCAAAAAAATTCAGTATTTGCCTGCTACTATAAACCTTACAGAATTGCGATAGGAGATATATACAAGTCTGATTACACATATAAAAAAATTGCTGGTGTCGGAGGGGTGCTTATTCCTCCATTGGAGCTGGGAAGTTAAGGTCCAACGACTTTGGCACCTCCTCCTCTTTCTTGCAGTTGTATGCTAATTTTAGTTTTAGCCCATCAATTTCCAGCCTAAGGGCTTCCACTTCATCTTCTAGCCTTTGGATTTTCTCCTTTTCTTCCAATTTTCATTCCTCAATCTCGATGGAATCCTTATGGTGTTGGTGCACACACATTTGCAGCACTGCAATTCGATTTCGAAATTCGCCATGTTCCATGGCACAGGTTTCACAACTCAACTTGCTACTGTCAGTTCCATGAGCCTATTCGACACTAACACTCCTAGTCCTAATCCTGCGAAGGCCCCAAGAGCCTGAGCTTATGCTCTTAGCAGAAAAACTAGCATTCCCACTCATCTTGACAGAAACTGGGAGGTTGATTACCACAGACCCAAACCCTAGTTGGTCGATGACCACGGGTGTCACAGAGATAAGAACACAGTTGACCCCAGATATCTTAAAAGACCCAAAACACTAGGAGTAAATTGAATAGACACATAAAAGACACATAAACTAGTACACGTGTAATTCTCTGTATCTCCACCAAAATTAGAATCTCAATAGTCGACGAGATGGAAATATACATCTTTGGAAAATTTGATGCCATATGTTTGAGTTCCTTTCAAATACTTGAGCACTCGCTTCGCTGCATTGCAATGACCTTCACATGGCTGATGCATGAATTTGGAAAGTATCCCTATAACAAAAGCTATGCCAGGTCGAGTAGTAGTAAGAAAATTCAAACTACTAATAAGTTGTGTGTACTTTGTTGGATCCTCAAACATATTTCCTTTAGTGGAAGTAAGTTTCAAATTATGCTCCATAGGAGTAGCAACAAGGTTACAATCTTGAATCCCAAATCTGTCCAATAGCTATCCAATATACTTCTTCTGAGAAATAAAAAGATATTTGGGTTTCTGATCAACTTCAATCCCTAAATAATAATGAAATAAACCCAAATTTGTCATGTCAAAAATTTTCATTAACTCTTTTTAACGGACGCTATATAATCATCATTATTTCTTGTAATCATTGAATCATCTACATAGACAACCGAATTTCCAACTTTCTTAAGAAAAAGAGTTGCATCATCTAGGTCAAACAACTTATAATTCAACTTGAGAAGATGTTCAAATAGTTTTTCATACCATGCATAGGATTCCTATTTCAGTCCATTACCTTTACCAACTTACATACCTTTTTCTCTTTACCTTTAATAGCAAAACCTTCAAGATGAAAGATATAAACATCCTCCTTCAAATCACTATTCAAAAATGTTGTTTTAATGTCCATATGGTGTATCTTCCAGCTATTCTGAGCTGCAAGATAAAACAAAGTTCTAATTGTGCCCCATTTTGTTGTAGGAGCAAATGTCTCTGTGTTTTCAACACCTTCCTTCTGATCGTAGTCTTTTTCTACAAGCCTTTCCTTGTATTTATCAAGAGAACCAATTTCCTTGTAATTGATCTTATACACCCATTTACAACCAATAGGTTTGATTCTAGTAGGAGGATCCACTAACCTCCAAGTTCCATTCTTTATAAGTGCATCATATTCCTTTTTCATTGCATCCTTCCATTCATCACAATTAGCTTCTTCAAAATAACTCGGTTCACTAATTGTAGAATGATTGAATCCATGGTCATGAGAAATGTTACCCGAACTCGAAGTAACATCACTTTTAGAAGAACTTCCTGTTTCAAAATCATCATAATTGCTTGGAAATCAATGAGCACGTGTGGATCTTCGTAAAGGTTTCTAAAGTGGTTGTGATGGTTTCTCATCTTGGAAAACAGGCTCAAGAAAAAGCTCTTCAAGAGTAATTTATGTTCGTGCAGAAACATTACTATCATCCAATTTTTATTGAACAATAACATTCTCGTGAGTCAAAGATGGAAGAACCATAGACTGATCTAGAATGGGAACCCCCAATAATATGTGGAACATCATTATCATATTCAAAATAGAACTTTTTGGATCCAAAATAGACATATTTATCAGCAAAATAAACATATAATATTACTAGTAATATATAGTCTTAGAAATTAAATTAAATGATATAAAGTAAATATTTTATGGTGTCTAATTTTTTTAAATTTTATTTTTTTGGTTGGAATTTGATGATATAATTTTGGGTGATATTGTGATTTTAGGTATTTAAAATATATTTTTGAATGTTTAAATGGATCATCTCCATATAGTCTCTCATTTATCTACCACCTCTCTCTATGTATCTCTCTCATGGTTTCTGACCGTCTTCCCCTCACTTCCTCTTCCTCTCTCTCTATCCCTAACTCCCACTCTCCATATTCATATTCCCCTATGTTCTTCCCTCCCATTCTCTACCTCCCTCCCTCCCTGCCTCTCTATGTCCTTACCTTCCATTCACTCTCCCCCTTTTCCTCTCTCCTCCTCCATCCTTTGAGACTTCCCTCTCACCTATCCTCCTCCTCCTCTCTCTCTCTCTCTCTCTCACACACACACACACACACAATTTCTCTCTTATTATCTCTCCATCCTTTATTTTCTCTCTCTACCTCTATAATTGTATCATATCGCCTCCCTATCCCCCCCTCTCTCTCAATATTTTTCTCTATCCTTCAAAAGTAGAGTAATGATAGAAGGAGAGAAAGAAAGGGAGAGTGTAGTAAAGGTAAGAGAGGGAGAGGGAGGAAAGGAGAAATAGAAGTGGAAGAAAGAGAAGGGTATTGAGGGAAGGAGTAGAGGGAGATATGGGGGGAGAAATATAGAGTAGCATTCAATGAGAGAGAGAGAGAATGTGTTGGTTAGAGTGTGTGTGTTCATTTTTGTGACTGAATGCGAGAACTAGTGTGCGTATGTTAGAGATAAATATATAAATAGGTGGGTAAAGATGGTTTGGAGATAGATATGGATAGAGGGATAGAAGGGAGGGTGGAGAGATAGAGTAAAGGAGTGAAGGGGAGGGGGGAAGGGAGTGAAGGGGGGTATAAGGTAGAGTGATATAGAAAGGGAGAGGAAAGAGATGGGGATGGAGATAGAGGTGGTATAGGAGAGGGCGGTGAGGGAGATGAACAAAGAGATATAGGTATGGAGAGATAGAGTGTGGGGAGAGAGAGAGAAAAGGAGGTGAGAAGGAGATATAGATTAGGGATGAGGTTCAAAAGGGGTGAGAGAGAAATGGGGGGAAGAGAGAGAGAGAGACTACGTAGGAGGGGGAGAAGGAAAAATAGAGAGAGAGGTACATATGGTGAGAGAGTGTGAGAGGGAGAGATGGGGAGAAGATGGAGGTGGGAGAGAGAGAGAGAGAGAGAAAGAGAGACTATGTAGGGAGGGGGAGAAGGAAAAATGTATAGAGGGTTACAGATGGTGAGAGAGTGTGAGAGGGACAAATGGGGAGAAGATGAAGGTTGGAGAGGGAGAGGGAGAGTGAGGGGTTGAGGGATAGATGGGATGAGAAGGAGAGAGAAACATAGATATTAAGAGATAGATGGAGACTAAGGGGGAAATAAATTTTGAGAGAGATATAGAAGGGGGGGAGTTATAGAGAAAGAGTTGGAAATATAATAGGATGTAGAGAGTGAGCCAGAGGAGGGGGGTGAGTTAGAGAGAAAGAGTTGGAAATATAATAGGATGTAGGGAGTGAGTTGGGGGGGGTGGGGGGAGAAAGAGGGAATGAGTAAGAGAAAGCGGGGTGGGGGGAGGAAGAGAAACATAGAGGAGTAGTTAAAGATAAAGTGAGAGTGAGAGTGAGAGTGGAAGTGGAAATGATGATAGAGGGGGGAGGGAGAAATGAGTTATAGAGGGAGGAAGGGGGGAGAGTGGTAGGGGAAGGAAATGGAGGGGCGAGAAAGATATGTGAGAGAGAGACAAAGGTAAATAGATGGAGGGAGAGAGAGATATAAAGAGAAGGGAGGGAGGGAAGGAGGGAGAGATAAGTATAGAGAGAAAATGGTGGAAAGGGAGAATGTGATAGATATGATAGTTAGATAAAGTGGTGGTAGAGAGGGATATGTTGGGAAACATTGAGGGGGTAAAGGAGTGTGGAGAGAGAGAGGTAGAGTAGGTGAGAGAGGTAGAGCATGTGAGAGAGAGAGAGGCATATAAGAGGGGGGGAATGTAGAAAAAGAGGAAGAGAGGATGGAGAGAAATAATGGGGTGAGAGAAAGAGACAATGGTGGGGAAAAAAGAGGGATGGAGAGGGAGGGAGAAAGTGAAAAGGGGGGGAAGTGCAAGAGAGGAATGTGGTCATAGTTAGAGAGAGAGATGAAATTAGAAGGAGATAAAGCGATAGAGGGAGAAAGAGCGATTGATTGAGTGAGAGAGTGTGTATTTTTGTATGTGCATGTGATAGAGAGAGAAAAAGAGGTGGGGAGAAGAGAGAAATGGGGGATAGATAGGTGTGTAATGTTGTGAGAGGGATAGGGGAGAGAGATAGAGAGAGATGAAGGAAAGGAAATAGAGGGAGGGGGAAGAGATATAACTAAGGAGAGAGAGAGAGAGAGAGAGAGAGAGAGAGAGGAGGAGAGAGAGGGAGAGATAGATAGATAAATATGGAGAGAGAGGGTAGGGGAGCAATAAAGAGGGGAGGGAGATAAGTAGATAGGGAGAGAGAGGGATATGGAGAGAGGGAATAAAATAGAGTGGTAGAAGGGGAGAGAGGGATAGATGGTAGAGGTGAGAGAGAGAGAGAAAGATAGAGAGAGGGAGAGAGAGGGAGAAGGGGATAAGGGAAGAGGTGGGGGAGAATGGGAGATAGGGATGGGTTCATAATACATGAGGAGAGAGGGAGAGAGATAGAAAGTGGGGATGGAGGGAGGGAGAGAGGGGGGTGGACATAAAGAGAGTGGGGGAGGGAAGTGTGTGTGTGTGGGAGAGAGAGGGGGGCGCAAGGAGGGATGGAGAGACACAAAGGAGTGTTGATTTCCTAGTGTTAATTAGACAAACACAAATTTTCTGCAACCGATAATTACTTCTAATGATATATTATATTACATTAATACACTCGAGAACGTCATTAAGTAATTACACTCAGAAAATTCAAATGGTGAAACATTGACTTTTGTAGAAATTTGACTCCTTAGAAACTTCATCCTTTTCCTCAAATAGCTTCCCACATTTGTGAGAGAGAGAAAAATGTGAGTGATGAGTGAGTGAGTAAATGATAATTTCAAGTTTCTTTATATCGTGATATTAGGATGCCCAAGAGGAACACCTATTTGAAAATTAAATTAAATTTGTTACTTGTAATTTAAAATTTAGTTTTTCTTTCTTTTTACTTGTGTAGCTAAGGAATACCTCCTGTAGCTACCTAAAAAAATTGACACTCCTTATCTAGTGAAGTATTCACTTTGATTTCTTCAATATGTCCACTTATCTTGAAAATATTGAATAACCCACTATATTACTATATCCATCCACTTCATGTTCGATTTTAGAACCACATAAAAAGCATATCGCATCAACATCATGCAAAGGATATAGTCACCCACTAGCCAAAAACCATTTGGAAATATGGTCACATACCCACTTATCTAGGTAAAAACAAAACTAGTCCTAGCTCACCAACTAACAAAGTGATCACTTAGAACTATGTCAATTTTCCCTGACCAATAGTTAAACCCTGGGCCCATTTACCATTCCCCCATGTTATCACAATGCACTTGAATGGTTATAATACTAACTTGATGATTTGAGGCAATCACTATACCCACTAGCCAAGTAACCTTTGGTAAATGGTGAAAACCTTCTGACTGGGGGAGCACTCCAAGCACTGATGCTATCTGGGTCATTCTCCCTAGCCACATTACATTTCACCTAGTTAATACCCTTAACCTCGAGAGAATGTCTTCCCAGATGCTACAACATCAACACTCCCTCTCAATCAAGGAGGCATTCTAAACCACTCCAAGCTTGTCCATTAAGTATACAAACTTCAACTAGAACAAATTTTTTGTGAGAATGTCAAAAACCTGCTTGTCATTAGAAATTTATTGGAGCCCCACAACACCATTTTATACCATGTCTTAGATGTAGTGGTACTGGATCTCAATGTTATTCAACTTTTCATGGAAACTTCATTTTCTAAAATATTCACACAACCTTTATTGTCACAATGTATCATAGTCATCTCGAGTACCTGATCAAACAATCGTGCGAGCAACTTCCAAATCCACACTGCTTCACAACTCACAAAACTAGCTGCAATGTACTCAGGCTCTGCAGTGTTGAGTGTGTCATATGTTTGCTTATTTCTCATATATGATATCATAACATAACCCAAACTATACAAACAACCTAATGTTTTCTCTTGTCTTCGACACCTCCTGTCCAATCAAAATCTATGTATCCTTTCAATTTTACTTAACCATTTGATGCATATCTCAATCCATAATTGACTATACCATGCAGATATCTAAACACTTGATTTGCTGCAATCCAATGGCCTAGGCTCCACCATGAATTTACTTAAAGTCTTAACTGCAAATCAAATATCGGGTCTAGTATTAACCAGATATATCAAGGATCCAAACAATAATTGATACATAGAGAGATACATCAAACTTGACTCAAAGCCTCCCAATTTCTTCATATTGGTCACCATGGGAGTGGTCGTGTAATTGCAATCCATCACCCCAAATATTTGAAGGATCATCATAATATACCTTCATTGACCACCAAGGAAGATCTTACCCAGCTTCTGCTACACTTCTAATCCTAAGAGGTATTGCATCTAACCTAAATCCTTCATATCAAACTTAGAGGTCAAATCTCTCTGCACTAATACCGGTATGTAGTGAACATGTTAGCTTTGGTAGGAATATATACTTGATGTTTGTTGTGATTTGATTTGCTATGTGTCACATGGGACCATGGTTGAAATCATCTCTTGTTGAGTTTATATTTATCTATTTTTAAGTTGTAAATTTGAAAAAAAAATGCAAAACCTCTCAAATGTTTTTAAGCTTTCATTGATGTATGTTGTATCTATGTTAATTTGGTGCAAAATAAACTACTGAACATTATTCAATAATTCAAATGAGTGGTTTTTGGTGCTCATAAACTCTTGAACACATCACTAGTTTGACATTGTTTATACTATTATGGTTTTTTATTCTTTGTGCTTGGAAACCTCCAAACAATGGCTACATGTTATAGTATGAGATCCATGTGTGTGAAACAAGTCAAGTTGTTAGATCATCTTTTGAACACATTCAATATTTAGACTATTTCCCTAGCAAATAACGGATCACTGAAAGTGGAATATCCAACAGATGGTGATTGGTCCATAGGATGGTTCATTTATTGATAGCTCTTATTGCGGAAGCCCCGACGAGCTGAGTTGTCAATATTGTTGATCTTGCAAAGTTCATCATTGATGGTTAGAATCGAGTGTGCTTTAAATAAGTCGAAGGGTAAGCTCGAAGATATGGAGAGAGAAATAGCGGAGTCCAGAAGATTGCAGAGTGGGTAGATCTGCTAATGAATACCAGTGAGATAGAGATCAATTTTATTGTTATAATATGTATTTTCGTACGTAAGAATTAAGGGAGAGACTTGGAAGATAATTCTTCCATGCTTAGTTTAGAATTGGTTTCATATTTGTAAGTGGATGTTGAGAGAATATCTCAACCTTCCTATTCATATTTGGAGTTGGTTAGATATCACAAGCACCATAAATATGTGATGTATCTGTGTGATTTGCAGAGTGTGTAATAGAAATTTTTATTTTGTGTGAGTATCTCTATTTTTCTACTAGAGATGTGTAAGTGTGTTTGTCACTCTTAAAATAAAAATAGAATATTCTCTAAATATAAAAGCAATGCTATCTATAATAAAAAGGAAAAAAATATTAATATGAATTAATATTGAGATATATTTAAAAATTTATTAAAAATAATAAAACCAATTTAATGTGCATTGATAGAATGCCACAATACACATGTTATGTAATATTTGTAACATTAAAAAATACAATTTAAACAATAAAAATACACATTCTTTTTTGCATTCTAAAATAAGTTTATATCTAAAAAAAATTGATCCCTCTAAGCTCATGTTAAATTTGTGCTTAAAATAGATCTATGTATAGGTTGAGCAGAGAGGTTTATTTCCTTCAAATATTTAAAGTATTTAAGCATCTTACTGAAATACCAATTTAAAGTATTTAAGCATCTTACTGAAATACTCTTTACGGATACTAAGATAAGTTGTAACCATTCAATTTTACTTTGTAATATACAAACATTTCCAACTATGTACAGCTTGGAAGAATATTTATATAAGACATATAAGGAATTTTTAATATTGGTAATATACCTACAACATTGTTGAAAATACTATTGATCATGCCAAGTTTTCCTAGAACATAAAGCTTTTCGCTGTGGATGCCTGAGGTATATCGCAGGGGCCTGCTGAGATTTCTTTAACTAAAGCTGGGATAGGGCGATGTTGAACTGCCCATGCAGATAATTGTCACGCTGTGCTCGATTTCGTTGTTTCGAAGGTGTTGCTTTCTTCCCAAGAGTTCGGGTAGGCGCTGGTACCCATGCTGTTGCGTCAGTATTTTCCGGTGAAGATTGGAGTACTTTCTCAGTAGGAGGGTTTTTCGTTTGCATGCCCATACATGTATGATGGAGCTCCTATAGGCCCGATAGCAGGCTGGTTATTGCTTGCCGTAATAATGTGCCCATTTATTGGAACTGTTGTTTCTAATATATGTTTTCCAAACTATCGTTGTAATTAATAAATTATGATGTTGCAGCGAGGATGACGGCCAGTCTTATACACTGTCTCATTGAATATTTTCTTTTTGAATTTAATTAAGTATAATTAATAAGTATAACTCAGTTGAATCCATGTCAGGTGTTTGAGAGTGTTTAAGAATAACTTCCTCACAATTGATTTTGATATTATGGTTTTATTGGGAGCAGTTTTTGTACTGGATACAATGTTAAAAAATAATCCAATAAAAATGTATGAAGTTTTTTATAATGTTTGAGGTTTTTTTTTCACAGTTTAATTAATTTATTAATTAATATATTAAGTTTTTTTTTAAATTTAATAATTGTGGTTCATAAAGTTTTGGATAAACGATAATCAAATATTTTGTTAAAATACTCTTTGATATAGAATCACAAATTCAATTTCTGATCTTGATCAAAATAATAAAATTAAACCTGAACAAAATATAATCTGGCCAAACTTTTTTAAAAAATCAATATTTATTTTTATTTTTTATAAAAAAATAATAATTTATTATTTAAAATATATAATAAATTTCATATTTCTAAAATATTTAGATTATTTAAATTCCACAGCTCAAATTTATTATTTTAACCATTTAAGTTCAATTTCAAAAAACACTACTAAAAAAATAAAAACATCACCCTATCTATTAATTAACTACACTTTTCAAGTGAATATCAATAAAAAAAACCCTTGACCTATGATTGCTGAATTGATTATCGCGTTACACGTCCAATTTCAAACAACATTACTTGAAAAAATAAAAACATCACCGTATCTATTAATTAAACTACACTTTTCCCGTGGATATCAATAAAAAAAACTTTGACTTATCAATTAATGTCATGATTAAATACGTTACACGTACAATTTCAAACAACATTACTTAAAAAATAAAAACATCACCCTATCTAAATTAAACTACACTTTTTAAGTGGATATCAATAAAAAATTCTTCACCTATTAATGTCATGATTAAGTATTTCCTGGATTGCTGAATTGATTATCCCGTTACAGAATTACAAAGTGTAAAAGGTATTTAACGATATTATATTTATGGTCAATTGAAATTGAAATTATATATATAGGTAGAGCTATGAGTAATTTTGTTGGTTATTTAAAATTATATTTATATATAATATATTGTGTTTAATTTCAAATACATAGGAAAGATCCACAAAATGTAAAAGGTATGGTCTATATATATATATATATATTTGAATAATATTGTTGGTTATTTAAAATTAGAGCAATATTGTTGGTTATTTAAAATTATATTTATATAGTTTGAGTGGGTTTAATGGTTAAGAGCATATGTTTTTTCCTAAGAGATTATAGGTTCAAAATCAAGAGTAGAGTATGTATGCCCTTGTAGACTTAGTAGTCAAATGGCTAAATATATGGGAAACATGTTTGAATTTGAAAAAAATAAGATCTAAAAAAGTGGTTAGAAAAATATTTTAAAATTATATTTATTAAAATATTATTGATGATGAGATATGATTGTATTGATTACCATGTTATTGGTGATGAGATATATACATGTATTATACAAATTATAGATTTTTGGCCAAAAGAATTGTGTTTAAATCTTGATTTTTTTTGTTTAAACAAAATTTTTTCACTGTACATATGAATTTAGCACCCTCAAAAATCTCTAATATACTCATAAGTTCAAGTGTCAAACTTGTAATTTCAATAAATTCCTACCAAATTTTAAATCAATTAAATCAGAAAAATATATATATATATATATATATATATATATATATATAAAACAGTGCAGAATTTTATATTATATATTATATTGTATTATAGCGTTATAGCTGGAAAGGATTTACTCTGACAATTTACTGACTGGGATAGATGCTTCGTATTACGTAAGGAAAAGTGTATTCCATGTGCACATGTTTCAATATACCTATGCTGATTCAATACGTTGGGCACATGTATCAAAAATGCGTTTTAAATTTGGTGTCACTTTTGAGTTTGCCAAACTCTAATTATTGGGTTGCATCAAATGTATCAAAAATGCGTTTTAAACGTGGTCTCACTTTTGAGTTTGCCAAACTCTAATTATTAGGGTTGCATCAAACTATGGTGTAACCAGGTGAGCTGGCATTTATACACTTTAATTTTACAATATTTTTTCACCCTTCAGCAATTTTGAGAACGCTGAAAATAGTCCTCGGTTTTGAGGTTTTATGGGAAGTATTTTTATTTTCAAACATCTACAGCTTAATTTAAGGAGGTCACTTTTTCATCCTTATCTTTATTCAGGGTGATATCTTAACATAGGTGACTTTTTCATCTTTATCCTTATTCAGGGTGATATCTCAATGTTTTCGGTGATATGATAACATTTTCCAAATTGTGGTGATATGATAACATTTTCCAAATTGTGTAGATTTAATAATTTAAAATTACAATTGATTAATTTCTAAAAATAATATTTAAAAAAAAAATCAAAAAAATTTATCGTTTTTAATATATATTTTTACTTATGCAATTAAAATATAACCAATATCAAATTTATATTTACATTCTTAAATTTAATATTATTTGTATTATTTATATAAATTGTTAAATCTTTCCTATCAAGATCCTTACAAATCTTTCCTATCAAATTTATATTTACATTCTTAAATTTAATATCATTTGTATTATTTATATAAATTATTAAATCTTTCCAATCAAGATCCTTCATTGTAATTGCAACGTATCTATTATCACTCTAAAATAAATAAAATAATGGTTCACTTTGTTTTTAATTTATATAGATATAATTATCACAAACAAGTGTTAATTTTAGAATTAGTATTGAAATTTGAGAATGAAGAAAAAATTTACTCTTAATTAATATTGTAATTATATATATATGAATTGTAATTTTAAAATTAATATTAAAATTAATAAAAGTATTATATAAAATTGTAATTTTGAAATTAATATTTAAATGTGAATATATAGATCGTTGATCTAAAAATAGATGCATGTCAATTATTATTAGCTCTTAATAATAATCAGACTCTAAACAACAACTTATTCTCTTGGAGCACTTAATTTCAGTATACAGATTTGTCAACCGTTGGCTGAGGGAATTACGCAATTCCTAAGGGTTTACTAGAGTTCATGCATGGAGGACTCAGTTAGAACTGAAGTGGAAAAGTTATGACAGAGTTGGAAGAGTAGTTCATGGAGTTGTATTCAGTTTAACTCAGTTAGACTCAGTTGAGCTAGTTGTATCTAGTCTAACTGAATGATACACTAGTGAGAGTGGAGTGAATCAATTAGTTAATTAATTCACAAATAATAACTCATTAATCAACTGAACAATACAACAGTTAACTACAGTGCATGTCAGATCCAGTGGAGACCCAGTGCAAAGATAGGTGAAAGGGTGAGATAGACTATCCCTTGTGACTACTAGTGATGCATGAATTGCATCTATATATACATTGGAGTTGCCAATGATAATAACACAGTCAAGGAGAGTGGGATTACATCGAATTGGTTTTGTAATCAGCTTGGATTGCGCAATGGAGGCAGGCTAGCAGGAGGGCAGAGATTGGTGCATGGATTTGTCGATTTCTTCTTGTTAGTGTGTGACGATTGTATTGTACTGAGAGCTTGATGTACTAAGCTTTGTATGAGATTGTTACAGGATCTCCATGATACATAATATACGATATTTGGGGTTTTCAGCTTCATGCTTTCCTGTTAAACAACTGTGTTATGTGTGTTTTTATTGATTCATGTGTTTTGCAATTGATGATTAAATTTTTGCAAGAATTATAGTGGAAAGATTCTGTATTTTGCAAGAAGATAAATATTGTGAGATCAAGAGAGTCCGGATATATACATGCATATTGTATAGATTTTCTACATGGTATCGAGCTGTGTTAATTACTGGAGATTGCAATTGTGAAGCGGTGCTGAGTTTTTGTGCTGGTGGAGAAATTCAAATTTGATGCAGGAGTTTCTTGGTGCGACAATTGAGTATACATCGAAATGTCTTTCAATGGGTTGCGGTTGGAGTATGCACTCGAGGGAAACTCTAACTACATAGCCTGGAAGGACAGGATGGAGGCGGTGCTTGAAGATAATGGCTTGAAGGAATTCATCGAGAGAGATGTTCCTAAGCCCACTTCGGCGGATGCGGTAGTACTTGACGCACGGAAAAAGAAAGTAGCAAGGACGATGAGGATTCTGTTGGAAGGTGTGAGAGACCATATTGTCTCAAGCCTTCAAGGGAAAGCCACTCCATATGCTATGTGGAAGGCTTTGACAAATCTTTTCCAAAGAAGCAGCGACCAGAGGAAGTTGGCGCTGAAATATAAGCTTAGAAAAATAAAAATGGAGAAGAATCTTTATATATTTGATGTAGATGGGATTTCTACGGAGCTTCCTACTATTGGGAAGTGCAAGAAAGACATGCAATTGACGCTTGAGAGGGAGCAAGATTTGCATACAGGTAAGAGTGAACCTCAGGATGTGGAGCAGCCACAAGATGAGGATCATGGAGTGGGAGAAACCACTCATGCAGAGAAATTTGTGCCGCATGGGTGAGGGGAGTGTGATGGGGCCTATACCACCAGGTGAGAGGTGGGGCGACATGCATGGAGGGACCCAGAGGATATTTCTTCAAGTGTGATCTACTGAGATGGTGTGGATCTCATGAATCGAACCCGGCTACGAGGAACCCACTCGCAGCAACAAGAGTACGATCAATCGATTGATGTGAAGATCAAAGTGACAAGAGTTCAGATACTCGGAGCTGCCGGGTTCGAGAGTTCAACCGTGCAATGGTTCCCCGAAGACACGTGCGTAGTTGCCAGAAGTCAAAGAATTCCGATGGTAGATGCATTGCCGATTGGAGTTGTTTGGAGCCTTTCAGTTTCGGTAAGTGTTGCGGTAAAGAGGCCGCACGCAGATGCATGGATTCGTTATGGCGCGTAAAGGCCGGCAGGGCGAATGCATGGAGTTGCATGTCGCATGCAAAGACAGTCCTTTCTTGTTGAGAGGGAGTGTTGAATATTGCAACAAGAAACAGTGAAGGAGGCATCCTAAAACATCATCCTTGATCCTAGTTGGAAAATAATCACCTAAACTAGGTGGGGCCCACACAGGGTATTTTTAGGTGTATGTCTATTTCTAGACATGGTGAGCAGATTTTATATGTAGTAAGAGGCTATTTGTAGATGGTTGGTCAAATGTGAAAAATAGATGAAATTCTATTTTTAGAATATTGGGCAAAGTCTATTTATAGATCACTGATCTAAAAATAGATGCATGTCGATTATTATTAGCTCTTAATAATAATCAGACTCTAAACACCAACTTATTCTCTTGGAGCACTTAATTTCAGTATACAAATTTGCCAAATCAGTGGGCTGAAGGAATTACGCAATTCCTAAGGGTTTACTGGAGTTCATGCATGGAGGATTCAATTAGAGCTGAAGTGGAAAAGTTATGACAGAGTTGGAAGAGTAGTTCATGGAGTTGTATTTAGTTTAACTCAGTTAGACTCAGTTGAGCTAGTTGTATCTAGTCTAACTGAATGATACACTAGTGAGAGTGAAGTGAATTAATTATTTAATGAATTCACAAATAATAACTCATTAATCAACTGAACAATACAACAGTTAACTACAGTGCATGTCAGATCCAGTGGAGACCCAGTGCAGAGATAGGTGAAAGGGTGAGATAGACTGTCCGTTGTGACTACTAGTGATGCATGAATTGCATCTATATATACATTGGAGTTGCCAATGATAATAACACAGTCAAGGAGAGTGTGATTGCATCGAATTGGTCTTTGTAATCAGCTTGGATTGTGCAGTGGAGGCAGACTAGTAGGAGGGCAGAGATTGGTGCATGGATTTGCAGATTTCTTCTTGTTAGTGTGTGACAATTGTATTGTACTGAGAGCTTGATGTACTAAGCTTTGTATGAGATTGCTACATGATCTCCATGATACATAATATATGATAGTTGGGGTTTTCAGCTTCAGGCTTTCCTGTTAAAAAACTGTGTTATGTGTGTTTTTATTGCTTCATGTGTTTTGCAATTGATGATTAAATTTCCACAAGAATTATAGTGGAAGGATTCTATATTTTGCAAGAAGATAAATATTGTGAGATCAGAAGAGTCCGGATATATACATGCATATTGTATAGATTTTTTACAGTGATCGCCACAAAAAATATAGATACAATAATAATAAAACATTCTTGACCAAAGGATCACACTCACGCTCGCATAGGAGCGATCTAGCATATTGATAACAAACATTGTCATCAATCTCCCATTTACCTGTTTGGAGAGATTGTATGCTGCAAACAACAAGATTTTCAAGGCAAGAGTCAAAATAACTCAAGGCCAAATCGATAACATGTTTCTGAATAAGATTTGGGCTCCAGAAAAATGGAGAAACCCCTTTTACTCACCGCATGCATAGATCTAAACACCGAATATTTCATTTGTGAACACTAAGATCAAACCTACGCACCGCTGTGGAAATCTTGTAAATTATGACATAGATGAAAACACTAGCACAACTCATTTTCCTCTTGTCAAGTTTCCTTCTAAAACATTTCGATCGACACGTGATCGATAGTTAATTCTTGTGAGCAGTGGATGTCAATGAAGATGAGACGGGGTATGATCAAACTAAAAGGATTAAATGGGAGGAATACTAGGACACATGATAAACCTATCACCTCGATATTTTGCACGGGTGCAATCCTTAATTGGCATTAGGGGTAGGAATTTGGATTAATACTATAATCATGGCACTAGGGGGTGGACATTTGGATTACTACTACAATCATGGGACGAAGGGAAAACATTTTGATTAATGTTACAATCATGGGACTGTAAAATCATTATTTTTTTTTGGAACCTGATTCAATTTAGGGATACCTCCTTTGATATGGCTGCATTTCCCTATCTCGACATCTAGAATCTTCTCATTCGAGCCTACCGAGGAGGAGATCCCACTTGCTTCTTCTCTTTGTCACATATTTTGTAAGAGTGGTTGGAAATTTAAGAGTCTACTATTGGGGGGGATTTTATGGCATAAATACCTTATAAGCAACGTCGTTTCCCTCGGATTCCCTACTGATTTTTCAAATTTAGAGATATTTGAAAGGAAATCTATGGAACGGCTCCATGAGAATGAGTCATGTTGAAGTAAAAGTTTTCCTAAAAGTTTAAAAATCCATATTTAAATTGAATCACTGTCCTCCCTAGTAATTCACTTCCAAAAGAAAGTAGCTCCAGGAGTCCTTGACATGTAATTGAGCTTGCTTTTTTTGTTAGTAGCTCTAAAATATTTTTAGTGGAGGACTCGTTAGCTCCAGGAGGCCTTGACATGCAATTAAACTTGGTTTGTTTGTTAGTAGCTCTAAAATATTTTTATTGGAGGACTCTATCTTCTGTAGGGGGTTGAAAAGTCTAGTTTGGCTAAAAAAAATTTCCTCCCACGCTCCCCTCAACAAAATCACAGTTTATTTGCAAGTTTCCATGGCGTGGTCACTCTAAGACCTAAGGGAGACAATACTAAACACATTGATAAGAGTCTTAAAAAACTTATCAACATCCAAGGCCTTTTCCAACACTAGATCTGTCTACTTCTCTAAGAAAACACCACCATTCATTTGTTGCTCTAGATAACACTTGGTCAATACCTTCGACCCTCTTTCTCAGTTGTGCAGCAATATGCCTCATCAAAGAGCAAGGGTATGATGAGGTGCTACATATTACTAGGAATGAGGTTGTTTCAGAGAGAAGGTGCGGGCCAAGAGCCCGATAACTAGATACACGATACTCACCCCTCAGCTGGTTAGAGAAGAAATCACTTAGGAAAAACACAAATTAGCTAATGAAAGGAACACTCTCATGAAAAGAGAGGTTCTAGTGGAAATGAAAAATCAGGTTCTGAATGCAGGTCACACTAAAGGTTGTTACAACTAGTACATGTACACTGTGAACATTTATTAGCATTTGAAATTTCTTCTTGGTAGAGGTTTTGTTGAGAAAAATAATATCAAGGAGGACATACTCCTGGCCTTGAATGAGTTATAGAGGCACATGATAGTGATGGAACAAAAGCTCGGGCATATATAGAAGCAATCAAGCATCTCTCTTGATCCTAGTTTCAATCCAAACAAATTTACTGACCAAATGAGAACTTTTACCTCAAAACGAGAAGTCTAGCCCAAAAAACCCAAAAGAAAATGAAAAACAACTTGAAAACGAAAAGTGTTGATGTTGCATCACCATTTTTTTTTCTAGGTAAGTTTTCAACTTTTTTAAAAGTGACAGTAAAAGTCAATAAAAACCCATTTTTTGGTGCAAAAAACACCCTGAAAATGAAAAGTGTTAAGGATGGAATAACGTCTTTTTTTTTGGGTAATTTTTCAAAAAAATTTAGCAACGACGTTAAAGATAAAAATATCATGATTCTGAAAAAAATTTAAAATTCTAAAAATTTTCAGGCATGGCATTAAAGATAAAATATCATGTCTCTGAAAAACCTTAAAATTCCAAGAATTTTCAACCGTGACGTTAAAGATAAAATACTTATAATTGTTTTCAACAATAACATTAAATTTAAAATATCATGACTTAGAAAAACCTTTAAAATTTGAAATTTTTTTAACAATTGAATTAAAACCAAATATCACAACTAAAAAAATCCATAAGTTTTCAATATATTTAAAAAATGGCATTATGGAAAAATTATATGACTAAAAACTAAAAAACAAACTATTAAATGAGTGTGCCCTGAGCCCCACCGGACCGAGGGTTGTTTTTGTTTTAAATTTTAATTAATTTTTTATATTTTATTTTTTTGGGTTTTTTTTTTTTTTTTTTTTTTTTTTTAATTTAATTTATTTTTTATTTGGGATGTTTTGTTTATTTTATTTAAATTATTTAAAAAATAATATTTTTTTTAATTTTTTTTCTTTATTTATTTTTAATTTAATTATATTTTTTTTGTTTCTATGTTTTTTTTTATTTTTAAATTTCATTTTTTAATTGTGTTTTTTATTTTTATTTTTTTTACTTAAAATTTTATCTGAATATTTTTTCTTTTAAAAATATTTAAAATATTATCATTTCTTTTATTTAAAATTCATAAACACTTCAAAAAATTGTTATTTTTCCAACTTTTTTATTGATTTTTTCATAAAAATATTTTATATAATATGTCATTTTTAGCAAAAAATCACTGAAATACATATTTTTTTAATCATATATAATATGCAAATTTATTTATTTTTGGTTGAATGTTTAAAATTATTATTATTTAGTGACAATTATTTTATTTTGTGTATTGAAGTATTAATTTACGATATATAAATTTATAAAAAATCTTAACTTCAAAATATTAATATTATTATTTTTTTAAACTTTACCCAAAAAAAAAAAAATCACTTTTTAAAACCTCAAAATATTGTTATTATTATTATTATTTTTAACTTTACAAAAAAAGGTAAAATTTCACTATTAAAAAATTGCAAAGGAAAAAAAAACACATGTTTGGAAAACTCTTAAAAAACAAATCTTAGGATGAAAAATAAGAAGATGAATAAGACAACTTGAAAAAAGTTTAAATAATCAATATTTTAAAAAAAAATTCATACTCATGACATACTCAAAATCTGCATGAAAATCACCAATATTTTAAAAAAGAATTATCCACACTTAATAGATTAGAAAAATTAAAGTGTGAAAAAATAAGCCCTCTAAAAAAAAGGTTGATATTGTATCAACACTTTTCAAAATCAGCATGAAAATCAATAATATTTTAAAAAAATGTTGGGTTGATATTGTATAAACACTTTTCAAAATCAGCGTGAAAATCAATAATATTTTAAAAAAATGTTCATACTTGATACGTAAGAACATTTAAAGTGTGAAAAATATGCTCCAAAAACAAACAGGGTTGATGATGAATCAATATTTTTGAAAATAAATATTAAAATCACTATCGTTTTAAAAAAAATATTCATTCTTGATATATAATAAAATTTAAAGTGTTAAAAATATGCTAAAAAAAATGTATTCTCAATTAATACTTTTCAAATTTGGTTTTTTTGCTACCTCAAAAAAAACGAGTAATTGATAAAATTATGATTTCAAATGTTTTTTACTATCTCAGGAAAACAACTAAACGAGTAATTGATAAAATTATGATTTCAAATGATTTTTTTATCTCAGAAAAACAAATAATGAGTAAAGTTTTTGTTTGATTGGTAAATATGTTTCCAAACAACAAGAAACCCATTTCAATTTTAGCCAGAAAAGAAACCCATTTCAATTTAAGCGAGAGAAGTTCAATTGAATTTATTATGTGGAATTTTTTATATTTTTTACTTTTATATTCAATTTCAATAGTTTTTTTTAAATAAATAAATTCCAACTGTTTTTTTTTGGATAAAAAAATTCCAACTATTAAATTTTTTTGTTTTTCGTTATTATGACATTACTCAAAATTCTTGATATTGAAATATTGAAATAGTTGAAATTTTGTATTTGATTGGTAAACTAAAACAAACTTCTAAAGGTATACATAGGTATACATGTATATTTCCCATTTTAATATATATATGTGTGTGTGTGTGTGCGTGTATGTGTTTTTTTTACCTGGTAGGGTGGGTTTTGAGATGACTTCACACCAAACCTATGGTCTGAGAAACCACGACCGAAGGGCATCTACATTGTCAAAATCACCTGGGATCACACCCCGCCTTGGCCACACCAGCCCTTATCATGGCTGGATTGTTTTTGCCTTCAGGAGAAATGGAACCGGTGACCTTTTCATCACAAATGCCTTAACAACACACTCTTCACCGTCAAACCAAACCCCATTAGCATACATCCTTTTCATCACTAATACCTTAACAACACACTCTTCACCATCAAACCAAACCCAGTACCATACATGTATATTTCTCCTTTGAATATATATATATATATATATATATATATATATATATATATATATATATATATATATAATAATTTTTCTCACTTAAATTTATATATTAATTAAATAAAAAAATAAATAATTTTTATTTTTTTTATAAAAGCAATTTTAATCCACAATTAAAAAAAATAAAAGCCAAAACTAAAATATAGACCTAATAACTACTATTGAAAGTATTATTTTTCTAAAACCATTAAAGAAAAATGTCAAGATTGGTAAATTTTATAACATCATTATAAAAGAATTATAATGTTACATATTTGTTAATTTCATTATTTTTTTTATAGTTGAGTTTAACCAATAATATTTTTATTTATTTATTTATTTTAATTTTGTAGTTGTATTCAAATGTTTCTTTTTGTAAGATTTAGGTTTTTCATTTTTTCATATAAATAATTAAAATTTATATATATATATACAAAAAATAATAATATTTAGGTTCTCTGCATTTTAATATAAGGAAATGTTATAGCATTATTATTACATTAATAACAATGAAGAAAAAAACATATTTATATTAAAAAAATAAAGTAAAAAAAAAAATATGATTAATAAAAATTTAGTTATAAGAAAAAAGGAAATAAATAATTGAATATGTATACGCATGTATGAATGAAAACATCTAAATACATTAGTATAAAATTATCTTAAACTTGATTATGGGCCCACCAAACTCAGCTATCTCTTGCCTAATTAGTAGCAATGGAGCCTTAGTCATCGGGTTCGACAAACCTGAAGGAAAAAGTTTGAAGTTCGGCGAATTTAATCGGCATCCGAACAATTTCGATTGTGTTCGGCGAACATAAAGCCGAACTTCATGCCGAACAAAATCCCAAACACGAACCTGAAAAAATTCGATCAAATTCGTGTTTTTTTTATTAAATTCGGCAAAAAATTCGAGTTTAGGGTTGGCATTTGGTAAATTGGTAATAGGTTTGCCGACAACCCCATTGTTGCTCGAAATGCTCACGAACAACTTACTCTCGGCCCGATGCCACAGCAGACAGGTTACGTAGACTCTCGGCCCGACGAAAAACTTACTCTCGGCTTCCAGTCTCCAGACTCCACAGCGCACAGCCGCCACAGCGCACAGGTTACAGGCTTAGAGTTAGCTCCACGAGCTCATAGTTATCATTCATAGCGGCGTTGGTCTCTTCCAGCAAACCACAAACTTAATCCAAATTTTCAAACGGTCACACTGTCTTTGTGACTTGTCCACAGCGCCATAGGCTCACATTGCCGGCCCGGGCTCACAGTCCTCACACGTAACTTGTAAGTTCACTCGGCATCGTCTTGAACCGTTTCATTTCATTTCTGTTTCGTTTCATAGGAACTTTGTACATGAAATTATCGCATTTCACTCTTTAAAAAAACTGAAATGGTTCAATGAAAATTTTCCTTTCTCATGTGCTTGAGTCTTATAATCTCAACTAGACTTGTAGGAGAAAACAATCCACTGCCTGTAACATGTTGTGTGTCCAGATTCAGAGGTTTAAGTGCTGTCAACTCATATAACTTTCGCGAGCCAATATCAGTTATTGGGGTGAATGATAGGTTTTAACTTTCCAAATTTCATAAGCCTGCTGAATGCTGGAGTCCATTGCTGCCAACTTTAAAACCTGACAAATCCAAGTTCATCAGAGAAGTAAGCCCTTCTCAAATATTCCACTCCCTTGTCTCCAACTCTACAAGAATCCAAATTTAAGTATTCCAATTTTGTCAAGCCTTTACGATGTACTGGACCAGCATGTGTAATATTGTTATAGGCCATGTTCACGAACTTTAAATTCAGAAGTCCTTCAAGCTTTTGGCATGACTTAATGTTGAGGTACATCAAAGCAACACGACCTAAAATTTTATCCATGCATGCCACAGTCACTGGACAACCATCCATGTTGAGTAAAGAAAGATTTTTCAGACCTTTCAAGGAAATGATGCCTGAATCAGTGACTGTACTTTGAGATTTCAGACATTTTATAATGGTGGTCTTTCTTACCTAATTGTTTGATTATTAGTGTACTTGGTGAGCTTGTCGAACCTTCCCTTTGATCAATTTCAGAGTTCCCTTTGAACCTTTGATCAATTTCATTTTTGTCCAGAACTTTTGTTTTCCCTAGCTCCACTACAACAGGTGATTATGGTTTAATATCTGGGCATTTTGCATCTGTTATGCCATTCAAACGAACCATGAACAAGCACAGACCTAGCTTTTCAGTTGGTTTACAGGCCATTAAATCAATTTTATCGACAAGACAAGACATTACATTTAAAGACCAATTTTGAAGCTAGGTTTCATGCCAAATGAAATTTTTTCTAAGAGATTTTTCCACCACAGATGTGATGGTGAATTTTCATTTAGAAAACTCTTCAATTGATAAATTGCAAATTTGCATGTACCAGAGCGCCATTTTCTTTTCCCATTCTCTGACAGAAACTGAACTATTGGTGTCCACTGTCGATTAATGCTATTGTGAACAATGAACACTGAATTTGTGATAGGCTAGGCCCTCAGGGTTACTGTAGACTGTATTCTATAGTCTGTAAAGCCTCATAAAAATATTAATAACATGGGCTTTAAATTTTTAAGCTGTCCTTTATTTGTAAGTCTGTTTATTAAAAAAAAAAAAAAATACAGTCTAGCATAATTACAGTACAGTCATAATGAAAAATTTAAATTATTTAAATTACAGTACAGTCAATGCAAAATTATTTAGAACTAATTCTAATGTTATTTTAAAAAAAAATTGCAGACATTTCATCCACTATGATTCACTTCAGCAATCAAGAGTCAAGACAATGGCACCCCCAAAATCAACTCAGGTAGCATGGAATTTTGTTAGAAAAGATGGGAAAATCTTGTGTGTGAGATTTGTGGGCATCAATTCACTGGCTCTTTAACTAGAGCTGTGGATCACCTTCTCAGTATTAGAAATGGCAGTGGAGGTGGTGTTGAGGGCTGCACTAAGATCTTAGATGAACTAAAAGCCGCAGTGAAAAAAAGCTATTCCTCTTCAAAGGCGGAAAAGGAAAAAAGGGAGCAGAAGAGGCAGTGAATTGAGAGGGAGGTTGCAATCTCTTCCTCAAACATGTTCACCAATAATTCAATGTCAGCCATTGGTGGATCAAGTTCTACTACTGTAAAAACAGGTGGAACCAAAACATTAACTCAATTCTGGAAACCTGTGGAGAGACAGGAAGTTGATGATGCTTGTGCAGAATTTTTTTATGCATGTGAAATTCCCTTTAATGTGGCTAGGAGTCCATATTTTAAAAATATAATTGAAAAGGCCATTGATTTTGGAAAGGGCTATGTTCCTCCCGGATCTGAAGCTTTAAGGACCACTTTGCTAAAGAAAACAAAAGAAAGAGTCACAGTAAAATTGTCTGAGATAAAAGAGTCTTGGAAGCATACAGTGTGCACAATTTTGAGTGATGGTTGGTCAAATTTGTGTCATCGCCCATTGATCAATGTGCTTGTTTACAGTCCTCGAGGGGTACTTTTCTTGAAGGTAGTTAATGCAATGGATCAGGTGAAGACATCATAATTTATTTTTGAAATTTTGGATGAAGCAATTCAAGAGGTTGGGGTGGAAAATGTGGTCCATGTTGTTACAGATAATGCATCAAATTGTGTTGGTGCAGGGAGAATGATTATGGAAAAGTATAATCATATTTATTGGACCCCTTGTGCAGCTCACTGTTTGGATTTTATGTTGCATGATTTAGCCAAATTTCCTTGGGTCAATGAAACAATACAAAGAGCCAAAACAATTGCAAACTTCATCATCAACCATCTTCTCACTTTGAGCATATACAGGAAGAATGCATCTAAAGAGTTGTTGAGGCCTTGTGATACAAGGTTTGCTACTTTCTATATTACTTTGAAAAGAGTTGTTGAGGAAAAAGGAAGCCTAAGAGCTGTTTTCTGCAATACTGAGTGGGAAATATCTCCCCTTTCAAAGAAATCTAAGGGGAAACATGTTGAACAAATAGTGTTCAATAATGGCTTTTGGGAAAATGCAGACAAGGTTTTAAAAATATGTGGCCCAATTTTTAATGTGCTCCGCATGGTTGATGGTGACAAACATTGTATGGGTTTTGTTTATGAAAGTATTGATCGTTGCAAAGAGGCCATTGTAAGTGCTTTTAATAATGTGGAAGCTGATTACCAGGAGATATGGGAAGTAATTGATCAAAGATGGAAGATGATGCATAGTCCATTACATGCAGTAGCATGTTATTTGGACCCTAGATTGTTTGGGTTACCAAGACATAGGGATGAAGAAGTCATGAATGGAATTATTCATGCTATTAAGAAGCTACATACAGATCCAACATTTGCAGGTTTGGTCAGATCTCAGTTGAGGGCATACAGGTTAGAAGAAGGGCTATTTGGTACACAATCAGCAAATTATGATAGGAGCAGAAGTGATCCAGCAGTATGGTGGGAGTTTTATGGTCCAGGGGCGCCAGAATTGCAAAATTTTGCAATTCGTATCTTAAGTCAGGGATCAAGTGCATCAGCGTGTGAAAGGAATTGGAGTTCCTTTGACCACATTCATTCCAAGAAACAAAATAGATTGTTATCTGGAAGATTAGAAGATCTTGTTTATGTTCGTAGTAACTTGCACTTGGCTTTGAAAAATGTGTCAAAAGAGTCATCCAATTCCTCTACTCCGTACATTGATCCTGTTCTTAATGCATCAAGGGATGAAGGCGAAGCTGATTTTTACAATGATAGTGACATTGACAGGGAACTGAGTGATGAATCTGATGTTGAGGCATCTAGCAGATTCACAACCCATACTGCTCTTGATGATATAGAACTTTTTGATATCACAAGTGGGCCATCAGAACATCAAGAATAAAACTTGTGTTCGTTTTAGACTTCTAGTTTACTTTTTGCTAGACTTCTAGTTTACTTTTTGCATGAACAATATTCTAAAACTGCCAAAGTACTTTAAAGTTTATATATTTTGAATACTTTTTTATCAGATTGTTTTCAATATATGAAATCTGATATGGCCCATGGTTTTGTTGAATTTTATGTTCTTATAGTGCTACTAGCCTACTGCTAATGTCTATGATGAATTTCTCACCTTGTTTACTATGTATGGAACACTGAAGTTGGTTATTTATTGGAATTTTGGCACTCACTTTCATGGTTTATATGTGGAAAATTGAAATGATGTAAATGTTTGAGCAATAATCCTATCATCTTATTTATGTGCATCATATTTATCTTTCAACATGCTTAAAATTTATATATATATATATATATATATATATATATATATATTTCAAATTTCTATATGTCAAATTTTATGCCGAAATTTATCTGAAAAATTTTCGGTGCCGAACTTTATTCGAATTTCAACGTTGCAGAACTCGAACATGAACACGAACCTGGTGACTTAGAATGGAGCTAGATACCTGCTCCTACTTCTTTATTACGTTCCTCAATCCTCAATATTCATCCATCACTTACCCGATTAGGGAACTTTGTCCTGAGGGTCTGCCTTGTTCAATGGCCCCACAGGACCTCGGTAGTGACCGACAGAGCCCTCGCTTAGAATGGACTCCTCAATTTCAACGGTCACGATTTCACGAAGAAATCTACGGTTGTTGTGAAGTGCTATGTTCAAATTATCTAATTCGACTTTTGTTCAAATAAGAGAGAACCCTTCAAAAGAACAAATTAGAAGAGATCTGAACAAAATACAAAAATGTAATAAGATAAATCATAATTGAAACTGTGAAGAAAGGGATTATGCTCCTGCATAAGAGGAATCAAAATATTTAAAGTTTTTCTTTAATCAATTTAGATAAATAGTGATTATTTTTTTAATATGTAATTCTTTTATTCATTAAGAAAAAGGATTTAATACATCGCATTAAATTAAATAAAAAAAATTATATTTTAATTTATTTTTTTTAATATAAATTTTAGTGTAAAATAAATTTGAAATATATTAATAAATAAAATAATTTAGAGATTTTTTTTTTCAAATAATTTACTATAAGAATTTTTATTCATTATTTTAGTGTTTGAAATCATTACTAATTTTTTCAAATCTAAATAAAAACAAAGAGATTTGTTTCTTTTTTCCACATAACTTACTAATAAAAAAAAATTATTCATTATTTTAGTGTTTGAAATCATTACTCATTTTTTCAAATCTAAATAGAAACAAAGTTATTTTTCTTTAATCTCCAAAATAAAAAAATAATAAAAATATTTAATTTTCATTCAAATTATTTAATAAAAAGGGTTTAAACAAAATAATTGTTTAATGAAAAGGGTTTAAACAAATAAAAATAGAAATTAATCTTAAACAATTTTATTTAACGAATAAGCTAAAATCAAAATTTAAAGGTAGTTATAAGATTATATATTTTAATTATTTTTAAATTAAAATGTTTAAATTCTTTAAGTAATTTTCATAATATTTTTTTTTGATCAATTAGAGTGTAGATCAATTTAAAATTTTCAGTTTATTTTTATTTTTTATAAGATTATAAAATTATTAATAGTTCAAAATATAAATATAAATATAAATATATATATATATATATATAATAAAATAAAGATATTATTTAAGAAAAAACTATTTTATGTAAAAAATTTAATAGTTTGTATAATGGTGTTGGTTTACAAAATTAGTGACAAATTTTGTAATGTGTGTAGCAGTGCTAAGATAGATATATCTATGTAACTCGAATGATGGGTTGTATTGGTTGTAAGCTTGATTTTATTTTAGCTCAATAAAATACCTTACAATGCCTTGTGAATGTTTCTTTCACACATTGTCCAGTTTCACAAAATAAAATTTTGTGTTGAATGAATGATTTATTTTTCTTTATGTGATTATTTATATGTAAATAATATTATTCTATACAAGATCATAAATACCAACAAGTTGCATCAAAGCTTGAGGCTGAAAGGTGATTGCGAAGAGAATATGAATCAAGAGAGATCCACTTCTAGCTAAGAAGTGCCATAGCCATCATTCAAGTGATCCAAACCCTACCCATTTCCATTTAAGTGATTCAAACCTTAATGTGCATGCATAGAACAAAAAGTGACTTGTGAAGTGAGGTTTGAAGGATGCAAAGCTACTGAGTAATGAACATACATGCAAAAGGGGAACAACAAAGGAGGTGTAGATTGTTATAAAGGAAGTGTGAGCCGCTAGTTTAGAAGCTTGCATGTCCACATAGAGGAGTAGTGGCCCATGGATCCTAGGTCAAAGTTTTTTAGTTTTATATTTTTAACAAATACCACATTCTTCTTGATTGGTGGAAGGTTGAACTATTTTCTTTTCACTGGTGGCGATGAGGGTTTGCAATAGAAGTTGTGTAGAGAATATTAATGGAAAAGATGATAAAAAACAAGTTCAAGGTGGAGAAGTTTAATGATAAAAATAAATTCAAATTATGGGAGCTCAAAATGAAAGATTTGTTAGTGCAGCAAGGATTGCATCTTAGCATTGGATGACAAGACAAAAAAAAACTGTAAGTATAATAGAAGAGGAATGGAAGATTCAATAACTCTCAACACCATTCTTTTATGCCTTGTGGATAATGTTTTTCTTAATATTATTGGGTAAAGAATAGTAGTGGGATTATGGACTAGGTGGAGAGATTTTATATGATGAAATCCTTGACAAACTGTATCTAATTGAAGATGTAACTGTATAGCCTAAAAATGAAATAAGTTAGTTGACTAGTATGGATGTTACATTTGATGAGGAAGATAAGGAAGTTACATTATTATGTTCATTTCCTAAACTGTGGGATCATTTAGTCATTACCATTAGCTTTAGTACAACTAATGCTCTTGAATATGATTTTGTTGTGGGAGCATTGTTGTATGAGGAGGTGAAAAGGAAATTCTTTATTAAAACCTTCACAGTAGAAGAAATGGTGGCAAGAGGCCGTTCCACAGAAAAATAAGAAAATTTAAGAGGTACATACAAATATAATTCAAAAGGAAAGAATAGTTTAAATATTAATTTTTCTACTGTAATAAGACATGGCATCTTAAATAATATTGTTGGAAGAGGTAGGAATCCAAGGAACACTCCAAAAATCAAGAAAATCCAAATGAATTGGGTCTACGCATGATTGCTGATTTTTTATATCTTTGTAGTGTCCCTTAATACTATGAATAATGGGTTAGATTCTAGTGCTTCTCATTACACGTGTCCACATAAAGGTTTGTTTTCTTCATATCAAGTTATTGCTGATGAAATTTGTCTTATGAGAAATAATGTTTCTTGTAAGATCGTTGGGGTTGGAAGCATTGAGATTAAAATGTTTGATGGATTTATAAGAACATTGAAACATGTTGGGGATGTGACTAAATTGAAGAAGAAAATTTATTTGGGAGTTTTGAATTTTGGAGGTTACAAACTTACAAGTCAAGGTGGAGCACTAAAGGTTTCCAAGGGTGCTTTGGTGATTATTAAGGCTACAAAGACTATAAAATTTTACAAGTTAGAAGGAAGTATCAATGTTATCTAAGGAAACAAATGAATCCACTCACGTATGGAATCAACAACTTGGTCTTATGTGCGCTAAAAGGCTCTAAGTACTAATAAATCACAAACTGTTTCCAAATTTCAAATATTTGAATTTGAATTTCTACAAATACTATATTTTATGGAAAGAAATGTCAATAGAAGTTAAAGTAGCTAGTATTATGAAGAAATGTATTCTTGATTATATCCATTCATATGTATGGGGGCCAGCCCCTACAGTTTATTTTAGAAGATCATTATATTTTGTAACATTTATAGATGATTTCTCCAAAAACGTGTGAGTTTATGTCAAGAATGATGTATTTAATATATTTAAACAACTTATATTTTTGTAGAAAATAGAATTAGGAGTACAATAAAATGTTGACAAACATATGATGGAGGTGAGTTCACATCTTTAGAATTCGAAAAATATTGTAAAGAAGCTAAAATCGAAATACACAAAACCACCATACACTCACCAACACAATGGAATGGAAGAATGCATGAACATGACTTTAATAGAAAGAGAAAATAACATGCTAATCAATTCCACTTTAAAATAAAAGGTTGTGGGAAGAAGCAATCATTACCACTTGCTATGTTGTAAATTGATCACCATTAGTTGTAATAGATTGTAAAATACTTGAAGATGTATAGACAAATCATCCTTGTGATTATTTAAAATTAATATTTTTTGGTTGTGAATCTTATTCTCTTACCCATAAAAATAAACATTCTAAGTTAGAATTTAGATTAAAGAAATATGTCTCCTTTGGATATGATGATGTAGCTAAGGGATATATGTTGTGATATCCTACTATCCACAAAAAGATCACGAGAAAATATGTAATATTTAATGAATCCTCCATAGTTAAATCAGACATTGTAAAATTTGATTTGAAATAGGAACAAGTGCCACTAAATCAACAAATTTATAATGATAAAGAATATGTGGATGTTGAATATATTAATTAAAATTTTAAATTCCACAACCAACACCAATAACATATACACAAAGTTGAAATCCTCCTAAAATATATACATATTTTGTTTCATGTATTGATTTTATCATTGATGATGGGAATTTTTTTTGTTATTAGGAACCAAAATATGATATCGATAATGCTAAATGAGTGATAGTATTGAAAAAGAAGATATTGATGTCTTGATAAAAACAAAACTTCGAACTTCGTGAAACTTCCTAAAAATATAAAAATTGTTGGGTGTAAGTGTCTCTATAAATTGAAGATAGGTGTTAATGGTAAAGTTGAAAGATATAAAGCCAATTTAGTAGCAAAGGAATATTTTTATATGGAAGGTATATATTTCTATCAGAACTTTTCACTAGTTAAATTTTTTCTCTTTTCGTATTGTATTCGCACTGGTTGCTTTACTCAATTTAGAGTTAGAGAAATAAGATGTTAAATAATGTTTCCAACATGGATCTTGGGCGAGGATATTTACATGCAATAGCTATAAGGATTTGTTCAACATCACAAAAGAAGGTTATTTTGAAAGCTCAAGAAGTCATTGTATGACGTAAAGTAGTCTCATAGGCAATAATATAAGAAGTTTGGCCTAAAGTAAACAAGTGAGTATGACCATTGTGTTTACTTTTAAATTTTGAATGGCATGTTCACTATATTGGTGTTATACATTAACAATATGCTTATTACAAGCAAAAGCATGGAAGAGGTCAACAAGTTGGATAATCATTTGGCTAGGACCTTTGATATGAAATACCTAAGAATAGCAAAAAAATATTAGGCATATAAACACACAAATATGAAAAAAATTGTATGCTAACATTTTTACAACATAAGTATGTTGAAAAAAGGCTCATGGAATTTGGTGTGGAGAATGAAAAACTTGTAAATATCCCTTTAGCTTCCAACTTTAAGCATTCTTTAGGTTTATCTCACAGTGAATAAAAAAAGGATTATATGTCTCATGTAACATATGCTAATGTAGTTGAAAGTTTAATGTATGTAATGGTATGTAAAAGAATAGATATTTCACATGCAATGGGTGTTGTCAATAGGTACATGGAAAATCCAAAAAAAGAGAATTGGTATTTAATAAAATGGGCACTTCAATATCTTAGAAGCACAAGTAATTATTGCATCACCTTTATTGATTGCAGTGTTTTTGTCTACCATTATGATGATTCATATTTGGAGTTGATTTGGATAGAAGGATATTTACTTTAGGTTATGTATTTTCTCTTGCAAGAAGATCTATTAGTTGGATGTCAAAGCTTCAAGGAATAGTTTATTTATCCACTACTAAGGTAGAATATATCACTATCTCACATGCATGCATTTGAGGAGGAAATTTGGTTGAAGGGTCATCTTGGTGAGCTTGGAAGAATGTTATCAATTATGTGATAGTCAAAGTGATATCAATTTAACTACATATCCAACTCATCATCGTAAAACTAAACATATTGACATTAAGTATTATTTTGTAAGATAGATAATTGAAGGATGTGGAGTAGATATTAAAATATCCATACTGAACAAAATTATACAAACATGTTTACAAAACCAATATTGTAAAGGAAGTTGTGGTTTTGTTTAGCCTCACTTATATCAATAAAATACATTAGATTATCCCGTGGATGTTTCCTTGATACAGTGTCATGGTTTTTCCATGTAAATTTCTTGTTGTATGAATAATTCATTTTTCTTTGTATCATTATCGATATTTAGATAATATTATGTATACACTCCTAAATACCAATAATTAGTATAAAAAATATTACCCATTATAATAAAAAAAATCCTAGTATATGTCAAGTGGGGCTCACTCCACTAGTGTCCCTTAAATCTCTCTTACCAATCTAACCTTTGACATATCTGAACTAGGTATAAGATACTGTAACATAGTGTAAGTTAGCAGTATGTATCATCCCACACAATTGGACCATAATCTAACTTTTGACATATCTGAACTAGCTATAAGATATTGTAACATAGTGTAAGTTAGCAGTATGTATCATCCCACTCAATTGGACCATAATGTTTGTGAGTACATGACTACTTAATTCTCAATTTGACCATAACTTGTGTGAGTAAATGACTACATAAAGTGTGTAAGTACATGACTATTTAATGTGGATTAGACTTAAGGTTGAATTTTACCTTAGCAATTTAGTTTTTACTACTTCTTATATAATCATTTTGTATTGTGTTATAATAAATACTTTATCTAGATAGTAGTATGATCTTAATTTAATTCTTATTTTGTAGTGTATAATCATGCTTTTATAACTTGATATAGTAAATGTATAGGTTAGAGTAACAATCTTAACAAAAATATTTAAATATTATATATTTTAATGTATATTTAATTATACATATTCTCTACCATGTATATTATTTATCAAGTGATGTAAATTTGGGTGGAAAGAATGTAAGTTCCTTAACCTAAAATTTAATGTTTTACATATTTTTTTTTAATATATTTGATAGTGAATACATATTTTAAAAAGTTAACAATAATAAGTAAAAAACATTATTATATAGGATTAACTTTGTTAGGTGGGAAGAAGAAGGAATGCAATCTTCCCCACCTACATTCAATTCCTACAAGTGACATAATAGATATTGACAGTAAATATATATTCCTCAATTGAAATATATAGTGTTGTACTTGGAAAAAAAAAGAAGAAAAAAATGTTTAAGTCCAAAGGAAACAACTCAATTGGTGATCAAAAAGATATGAAATCTTGTAAAATAAAAGTATATTCGTCATCTAAAATATATTTAAGTCCCAAGGAGCAACTGATATCAATATGTGTTACAAAACTAACCTAATTATCAATTATTCTCATTACAGAAAAAATTTAAAAAATAAAAATAAAAATAAAACATTTAAAACTGTAAATTTAACATATAAATTATCCTTAAGTCTAATAAATATATCCAAAGTTAAATATGTCCAAAATTAAACATATGCAAAGTTTTAAGAGATAATATTCTAAGTTGATAATGCTCTAAACTTTATATATAATTATAATTATAATTTCAATTCCTCTTTAAATAAATCAGCATACTAGATTAGTAGCCACTATCTCAAATATGAGGATTTATTTAAAGAATCTGTATTATTTTCCAACTTTGTTACATTTTATTATTGAATAAAAAATAAAAAATTGGTTTTAAAATCCAATGAAAAAGAAGGTTGAGTATTAATCTGTATATGAGGATATGAATATGGAGGAATCGAAGCCTGTAAAATTGTTGAGAAAGCGGATCATGGGAGTCGTGTAAAGAAAAAGGGCCATCAGAACTGTGTTTTTGCTTGGTTGTTGAGAGGTTTGAAAGATCATTCAATGAATAAAGACCGAACAATTTCACACTCACAATTCCTATAGAAAATGTCAAATGAGAGTCAACTTTAGGCAGAAAAGCAATTTGAAATTCCTAAACTGCAACCCCACTTGTTCATGTGCGCAGAGCTCTCACATCAGCTTTGGGAGATAGAAGTGAATTCCATGGTTTTTTCAAGAGTCCAGATGGATCGATGGTGTGGAAGCATTCTGACCTCAAAAGTTCTACTGCCTAATGTTGTTTGTGCGGTTTCCCAGATCTTCCATGTACCATAGCCGAAACCAATATTTATTGTACTATTGACTTATTAATGTGCTAAGTTGTATGTGCATAATATTTATATTTATGTGAATTTAGTGTTAAAATTATTATTTGTGTTTAATGAATGTTTTTTTTGGAAGTTTTTATAGTGGATTTTTTAGTTCTAATTTTTTTACAATTTGGCAAGAATTGATTGAAATCACAAACTTTATAGGTAACTCTGGCACAATTTAAACGCCCTAGAAATTTTCAGATGCTGAATCCATATACAATAAAAAAACCAATTTAAATAATACAAATTAAAATTTTACCACTCCCAACTCCTATATATATAATATTTATATTAACAGAAAATCTATTAAAATTATTCCTGCGTCTTAATAAGAATCACGACAGAAAATCGGTGACTGTCGATATGGTTTGACTGTATTAGGTTGGCCTGTTCTCCTCACTTTATAACGTTGCACTATTATTGAAAAGAATAGACACTGACGTTTATCTTCATTCAAATACGCAACGTATGGCTCAGGTTTATACCAAGGAACGAAGTCAGACTGCATGCGGAAAAAAGCAGCGAACAGACTGTCTTCAGTCTAAAGATACCGTATTCCTTTTCTGGTTGATGGGTCATGGAGTGTTTCGTCCTGTCACCACCAGGGACCAAGGCGAGCCTTATTTCCACTGCCATAGGCCCATAAATGCGCCCAGGCAGGGAATGCTCGCCGCACAATGATCAATAGCTTTAATCTAACGGCGGGCATTCCGTGCCTGGGCGCATTTATGGGCCTATGGCAGAAAGGCAGCTCATTTTCAACGGCGTAGTCTACTTATGCTACGAATTGGCTTTGTCGGCTACCGTTTTTCTTATGGTCTTCGGCAGCACGTTGACTGTCCTTGTCTCTCGGTCTCTCCGCTTCATCAATGCATGCCACCTCCACGAGTCGCCATTTTCAAAACCGGATTTCAAACTCGGGCAGCGTGGCGAGAAATTTTACAAATCAAATGAAATGGCGGTGTGAGGGACTTGATGAAGGGGCGATGATCTCTGGAAAGATGCAATGGCCGCCTATTCCACCGAGGGCAAAATCCCCAAGCCCAAAGTCACAGCCCCCAGATGATGCCCGTCTTTCTTCTGTAAGGAATAGCCAGAGTAGCAGTGGGCATGGCTGGAGCCTACTCAGCTATTCGGTGCCTCCACCTCTAACCGCGAATTTTCCCTTTGCCTTCCCAGTTCCAAGCATGGACAAAAATACCGCAGGAGTCCTCTTCTTTGGCAACTGGCCTTATTTTTTCTTTCCGAAATAAACGCCTCTTAACACCTCCCCTGCACTTCTCTGCTCAACAATCCCCACTGTAAAAGCAAGTATTTCATCGACGTAATGGCCATTCTCCTCTGAATTAAGTTTGACAACGTAGGAGATAGAAGTTTGACACTCAACCAATTAATGTCACTGAAGTATTGAAGTATAAACTCTGTTGTATTGTTCTAGTGTCACTCATTTTGGCTTAGCGTTTGCATTTTCTGGTCGAGATTTCCTTTTAATTTTTGTTTTGTTGAAACTTTGTGATGTGTATACAAGAGTTTAATGGTTAACATTGCTGTAAATCTCACAGTACTTTTTCACGGTTTGTTGTAGAGATTTCCTTTTAATTTTTGTTTTGTTAAAACTTTGTGATGCTGTGCCAACATTTCTCCTTGGACTGGTTTTTCCTGGAGAACTGTCTTCACCAACTTTTTTCCGGGACATCTACCTTGCCGGTATTTTTGAATTTGATTTCCTACTAGCTGTTAGACATGACGTTATCTTTTTGATGACAGGTCTGGCAGGGGGATATCATTAATTTTTTTGTTGTGTAAGTACTCTTGGTACTCTAATGACGTCGACGTCCATTTATGGCTGGATTTATGAGGATGTCAATGTCGACTGATTTTTAGCTGGACGTCTCCATCTCAAGGCTTTTCCAAATTATTCTCTGACCTTATCAATCCATAGGACAGGGGTTGTTGGGATTATTTTACTGATACGAACTTTCCTTCATGATCACCCATGTGACAGGCTGCACTGTGACAGGTTGCACTCTTGTTTCGGATGGAACTGGCCCTTAACTACTTTCGTTTTCCTGGTGGGATTTTCTTACGTTGACTTCCCTGAACTGTTATCCTCTGACACGTCGGCCAAGTTGCCATGACGAGTGCCACGGGGGTTTATGCACAATCTGGGCAATTGGATTTTGAGCTGGATGCTTCTATTATAGCTCAATCCATCATCGCGCCTCCAAGTTTTCATGTGCATCAACAAGAAATACCTGCTGGAAGGAATCTGAATGGGCCCAATGGTGGGTCGACTCGCAGAGGCAGACACAAGCTGAAAAAGGATCAACTTGCCTGCTTCAAGCCTGCTGTGGACATCAAAGAAGTGGTGCTGGAACATGAGGATCTTTGGGGGTGAGTCATTAGTCTGCAAAAGCGTGCATTAATCTGGCGCTGGATGTTTGCTGATGGTCATGTGAGTGATATGTTGGAATGGGCTAAGAATGTTTGGAGTCCAATTGTTGGATATGCTCCGAAGGTCAGTCTGATCCTAAATAATTGGTATAGTATTAATTTTATGAATGAAAAAGATGTTGCCTTGATTGTTAACAAGCCATGGGTACGTGGAAAGAGTTTCTTGCAACTTCTGCCCTGGTACCTCGGTTTTAATCCAATATTGGAGGCTCCAAAGAATAGGTCAGTGTGGGTAAAGCTCCTGGGCCTTCCATTGGAGTTCTGGATGGACAAAGCATTAAGGGCCATTGGAAATTCCATTGGATGCACAAAATACATCGACCCAAGTATTCTTGGTGCCACTGACAAACGCATTGCCTGGATATTAGTCGAATTGGTCTTCTCTGGCGGTTTGCCCGCGGATGTTGACCTCGTTTAGGGCTCGAGAAGACATAGGAAAAGGGTGGATTATTGGGGCATACCTTTCCACTGCTTGGTTTGTCACAGCACTGGACATTTGAAGGGCAACTGCCCTCGGCTGCATTAGAGGCCCCGTCGGGGCAATCAAAGGTCAGATGGTGCTAATAGCGAGCTGACTCCAAATGATCATCGAAATGTCCTCCCATCAGGTAATTCTACTCTTGCAGATTCTGCTATTGATTTGTCTGCTAATGTTAATACACAATTTGCGGAGTTAACTCCACCTGACAAGGAGCTGATGGCTCCTACTGTTTCTAAAAACAACAATGTATTTTCTCCCCCGGTGAATTCCAGTTCGCCCATGCAATTTGAATCCAAAGTAAACCTTGGATCGACAATCATGAGGGAGGATAAAATGCCGCATGCCTCTACTGCTCTTGCTGACCACCATCAAACCTGTCCCATATCTGCGCCATTATATACCTCCCCATCCATGCCGCCCCTAGAAAACGCATCCCCTCCCCCTTCTCCTCCCTCTCCGCATAATACCGAAAAGGTGAACTTATCGGACTCACCTAATGTCTCTACTGCTCTAGCTGACCACCATCAAACCTGCCCCACAATTGCTTCTTTATATACATCCCCATCCCCTCCCCACTCTCCTCCCTCTCCACATAATGTTGCGAATGGGGACTTATCGGAATCACCTATTGGATGTGATGTTGAATCCCTTTTAAACAACCCGAACCTTGACCTGGCTGCCCTCACTATATTTGAGAATATTCCTAGGAATCCTGATATTGTCATCTCGCCGGCTTCGGGTTGCAATATTACGGTGAGGAAAAAAACAAAGTCCGCATCCAGACACTTCAGAGGGAGGTCGAAAACAAAATCCCTCTTCCGGGATGAACTTCTTGACCTCCGGGAGGTCCCTATTTTTTCATCTGATGATCCCAGGGTGGATAGAGCTTGTGACCCTCCTTGGGTCTCCAAATGATTTTCGCCCTCTCCTTCAGCTCATGTGGCATGGGCGAATAGTTTTTTTGCAGATGGCTTTATATGATTCTATCATGTTTTTTTATGGTTCATCTATATGCCCCACTTCATTTGTTGCTACGGTATATGTCGTGGGACGTCTGGCTTATCGATGGAGTGGTTCTTGTTGTCACGACTCTAGTGGGTTCACATCTACGGATTTGGTTGATCCACCATTTCTGTTTCTTCAATTTGGTGGATTGGGGTTCACTTCTACGGTGCTGGACTGACCCCATGATATGTATATGTTTCTCATTTCTCTCCATGCTGCTTGATTACGAGTCTCATGTGATGGGTATGTTTTGCCAGATCACATTATTTTTGGTTTTAGGGGAAATGTTGCATATTTTTGGAAGTGATTTGGAAGTGATTACTCACTACACTTCTTATGCTGTATTATGCACTGTTTTTTATTTATCATGATATAAAACATCGTTTTTTCTTTCTGAAAAAATGGTTAACATCGCTGTAAATCTCACAGTATTTTTTCACAGTTTGTTGTAGAGATTTCCTTTTAATTTTTGTTTTGTTGAAACTTTGTGATGTGTATACAAGAGTTTAATGGTTAACATTGCTGTAAATCTCACAGCATTTTTTCACAGTATTATTACTATTTTTTTGAAAGCTCTGTTTTTTTATTCCTGAATTTTGTTCTAATCTATTGGATTTTTTTTTTAATAGAAAACCAATTTCAAATTTTAATGGAAACAATTTCAAATCACCCATCAAAATCTTGTTATTTTTTTTTAATAAAAAAACAATTTCACATCACCCATCATAAAATTCAAATAAGTGATGAACTGAAATTTAATTTCAAAGCGGATTAAGAACGGTGAATGTAAATAACAATAGGTTTCAAAAGGCATCCACTGCAAAGAAAATTGAGATTATATATATGAAGGATGATTGTTTATTGTCTAGTAGTTTATATTATAGATGAATTCGATGAATTCAATTTGGTTTTTATAAATGTATTTTTTTTTAATTGTGAAGATTTAAATAATTATTTATTTATTTATTTTTTAAACGATTTTGAAAAATTATAATTATGCAACTGAATTTGCTATTTTTTTAATTTCTCAATTTACATGACAATATAAAACTTGCAAAACAAAATTATATATATAATAATAGACAGATAAAAAGAAGAAATATAAGACAAGAAAACATATATTGATATGAAGTTATGAAAAAAAATTAGACAATTTTCGAAAATAAATAACTTCATTCTCTTTATTTTTAACAAATTATTAAATCATCAAATCAAGGCTTTATATCTTATGATATTTATGTAAACCAATTATTTATATATATATGGATATTCAAATTAATTTTTTAATTATTATTTATTTTAATAAAGAAATTGTTTAATTTAATTATCAAAATTCAGTAGCTTTTAATTTTTTTTTTAAATTTATATATATATATATATAAAAGAAGGAAAACAAAATCAAATTAAAAAACTAACTTATGTTTATCAATTATTTTTAAATACCAATTGTATTTAAAATATTATTATAAAAGTATGAAATTAAATGTGAAAATAGCTTAGATAAAGGTGTTTAAATATTGAAATGGGAGTTAGAAATATTGGAATGAGAGTGGTTGATTCGGGTTGGTGGGTCTTTATAATATTGTGACCTCCAATGTTGTGCTACATAATGTGATGGTTGTTCGCTAAATTTGTAATATGATTTTAAGAAATCTCAGTATTTTAAAAGAAGATTTAACATGTAAATAAAATTTGTGATAGTACACTATATAAATCAACTCATTAGAAACATTATTGTGTTCGTAATAATCATTGGTTCTATGTGGAATAACATATTTTATGTAGTTATAATTTAATCTTTAAGAAAATAGATCTATATAGATAGCAAACATTTTTAAGCACAAGTATAGGTCATGGGCAATAGACTTGCTCAATAAAGGGAATCAAGCCTTAGGACCTAATGTAAGCTTCCCTGACTTGATTTGATATTTAGAGAGTATCATATCCTTTTTAGTTATGATATGGGCATCATTAGAAGTTTCGAGATCTAGGTATCAGTCTCATTGTCTTAACCATGGTTGGGGTTGGAAACTCAAGGCTCAATCCATTAAGGTAAATTATTAGGTTAAAGGGACATGAATGCGGATTTGAACCACAACATTGGACCTTTCTATGTCTTGAACTATCATGCATGCCATATTAACTATATCATTGGCCTATGATTGTGAATGTCAATGCAAGTAGGTGGTTTTGAGTAGCAAGGATGTGTCTCTGGATAATGAAAATGATTTACAGAAGAAGGACATGCATTGGGTCCTAAATAAATCTTCAAGGCATATAGAGCATGGTCTTATTTATATGCGTAAAAGATTTCTTCGAGTTGTACATGCTCCAAAGGTTGCTTTTGGGCCTAAGACACGACCTTATTTCTTATATCATTTCCAATGTTTTGATAAATATACCTATTTCTCAAAATCATTTATTGGCATCAACATCCTTAATCATAGGCCAATAATTTCCTCAGGATGCCATGTGTGGTTGTTTTAGGTTTTCTTCTTGGCCCAAAATGGATAGAGACTTTTCTTAAACCTTAAGGTTCATTTTTTCCCATGACCATGTCTAGGGCCCTAAGACACATGTTTGAGGTGAATTTCTTCAGCCCAAATGAATTAACTCTTTAGAGCCTAAGGCTAGGGTTTTCTCCCACAACCATGTTCAAGGCATCATCACTGAAATCTACTACTAACAAACATCTTGTAAACCCCATATCCCTTCTTAAAGGCCAAATCCCATAGAAAGGTACTATGTGGTATATCAAGTCCTTGTTCATACCCCTTCACCCTTAGAAGATATTTTTAGGGTTAGGCCTAAATTTTCTGCCCCAAACATGGTCAACACTACTATGGATACTTAATACATTTCCTAATGCCCTAAGGGATGGTGTTCTTTACTACATCATTTCTAGGGCTTTAAGATAGGTACCTACTACTCAAAAACACCTAATGGCACTGAGACCCCTAATCATAGGCCATTGACACCTTTAGGAGGCCACATGTTGTTTTTTTGGGCATCTTTATTGGCCCTAGATGGATAAAAGCTTCATTTATAGTTTAACATTAATGTATCCTAACCATGTTTGGTGTCTTGGGACTTGGGTTTGAGATGTCATTATTGATCCCAAATGCTTAAAATATTTCTTTAGGGCCTAAAGCTAATATTTCCTTCCCCAACCATGTTCAAACCATCGTGACCCAAATCTAGTGTTAAAAAAATTCCAATAATGCCCATATGTCCTTTTATATTCTAAAGATCCAATATAAATGTACTAGGTGGTAGTTTAAGTCCTTATTCATGTCATCCCAACCTTAGAAGCTACCTTTAGGATGCCTTAATGATTTTTATAGGACCTAAGGCATGGCATTCTCTCTTATATCACTTCTAGGTTAATAAGACATGTACTCACTTCTTAAAAACAACTAATTCCATTCGAATCCTCGAGCATAGGCGAAGGACATCTGCAGGAGGCCATGTGTGATTGTTTAAGGCATTCTTCTTGACCCTAGATGGATAAAAACTTCTTTTACATCCTAAGATTCATGTTTTCTCTCTTGTTCATGTTCAAGGCCTCAAGACCCATTGTTCAAAGTGATATTATCGTCACATGATGAATATAAACTTTCTTTAGGGCATAAGAGTAAGGTTTCCTCCCTAACCATGTTCAAGACATCATGACCCAAATCCTTGAAAGAAATCATCACCACATGTTATTTAATCATAATGAAACTTGATCCACTAGAGATAAAAATGGAGTAACCCAACCTTGATCATATAATGAAACATATTTATGTATGTGAACTCTACCTATCAACAAGTTATGTTATGTTATGGTCATTGTTTACAAAATTTGCATTGCACATGTAATGAACATGGCTAACTCCACATTTACTCAACAAATTTAGATATTGCATTGCACAACATTGATGTGAAGTTTCGATACGTTGTTGACCATGGACCCTAAATGTTGTTTGAATAGATACCATGAACCATGAGGTCATGAAGATTTCTCTTACCTCAAAACAACTCATTAAAACCTGTTATTTAATCAAAATACAATCTAATCCACTAGATATTACACTTAAGCAACACAATCTTCTCATAAAGTAAAACAAAGTTTTCTTTATAAACTCTATCATATAGCTTCATGTATACGATATATTTTGAAGAGAAGAAATGAATATGAAGCATAGGTTGAGACTGTAAGTGTGATTAGGCATTCCAACATCCTAAAGCTCATGTTTTGCATCTCAGGTGTAGGATTGGATTTAAATTTATTGGCATTTGAATATATAGAAATGGTGGCATTGATTTCTTTCATGTGGGATCAAAATCAACTCAAGCACTGGGGTGTTTAATTAGGCATAAGATCAGATTTGTTGTGGTTAGTAGATTGTATCATTTTTATAATTATTGCAGGAAATGCAAGTGCATTTATGAAATTCAACTTCTATATATGTACTTGCACTTATATAGAAGTGCACCCATATGGAATATGACTTTTGTGTATGTGTAGTTTCTGTATATGCACATATATAGAAGTCAACTTTCATATTTTCACTTGCATTTCTACATATGTGTGACTTTTGTATATGTAAACTTCCATGTCTGTGTGCATCTATATATGCTACACATTTATAGAAACCATCTTATATATATGTACAACTTTTGTATATGTACATAGATATGGAAACATGCATATATAATGGAAGATGACTTCCATATATTTTTGAATTTCATATATGTACACTTCCATATCTATGTGCATATATAGAATTGTACATTTATAGAAGTGATCTTCCATATATGCACAAATTCTAAAGATATGCATATAGATATGGATGCATACATATATGAGTCTCACATATTTGGAAATATGGAAGTGTATATGTTAAAGTCACCTTCTATATTTTTTGCATCCTCTAATTCAAATTTTCTATTCCATATACACTTATATGTACATTGAGAAAATTGATATAAAAATTTAAAATTTCCTAGTCCAATTCAATTGAATTCCATTTCAGTTTCAACATATATGTTCAACATTAGTAAATATACCCAACATTTTCTAACTCAAATTTTCTATTCTATATATACTCGTACATGCATTGAGAAAATTGATATCAAAAATTGGAATTTCATAATTCAATTCAATTGAATTCCATCATTGGAATAGGTATAGGAAGCCAAACCTACCATCCAATTCTTATCTTTATCAATTTAGATAACCATATTTAAGGAAATTGACATGACCAAATGCATCTATTGGGGTTTTCATGTCCTAAGTAAAGAGCTCAATATTTTATTTGAGAAATAAGGTAACAAAATAATAATGTCAAGAAGATTAGTCATGCTATACCATTGTCATCATATATTGCAAGATTATGCCCTTGCAACCTTGGTACTTTTGCATGATTAGCCATCAAGAAGATTTGAATGGTTTCCCAAATTTATACCATAGTCATGATATATTGTAAGATGATGCCCTTGCAACCTTGGTACTTCAAGGAGAAACAATCTTTTTCAACTATACACATAAATAGAAAATCCACAAAAGCCCCAAAAATGGCTTCTATCCTCAACCCCTCCTGGCAAGAACCAAACCTCACACAACCCAACTAGTCTACACCTCATGGGTTTATGAGTTGTTATATGTGTGTGTGTAAATAATCTAATATTTTGTTTTCACTTCCTAAAATAATCCTACTAAGATAATTTACCTAGAAATTCTCCAAAGAAGGTTAATGAAACAATTGGTGTTGTCTAATTCCTTTCATAACTTCACATCAACTTATTCCTTCTAGTTAGGAGATGGAATGTCCTCTCTTATAATTCTTTTTATTTGTCCATTCTTTTTACTCCTGAATTACATGAATAGTGAAATTTCCTCTTTTATTTTATTTTTTAACTATCCATTTTTTTACCGAGAATGTTTTTTTGGTCCCTCTTTAAATTATTATATATAGAAATAATATAGAAATAATCTAACATTTTGTTTTCAATTAAATTATTGCAAGTTACATTCTATGTAAACTAAGAAATTTAAAAAAAAAACAGCAAATTTAAATATAAATTTATAAATTTGAAATTGAATTAATCTATGGTATACACCATCTAACTCTGAACCAACATCATTAGTATACAATCTTGATTTTCCTTACCAAAAATAACATTTTTTTTTCAATTGGAGAAATTAAATGTAATGTTACACTCAGAGTCCCAGTCCCTGTCAATTCTACCCTGTCAAACAGAAACATTCAATTAACTCAAAATTATGTTATACCATGTAATAAATTACTCTGAAATTTTTGCACATGAACAAGTTTGGTTTCTTTCAAATCCATAGAGCTTTAAATCAACCTTAATACTTTAAATCAACCTTATTTATGTGTGAGTCATTTTGTATATCATTGAACTTCAGCAATTATAAATTCAATTTACAGTGTATAATTAGTTGTGTGCAATATTTCATTGATCTTGCTTATTCTAATATCTCAATGTAGGGAATACATAATATTCCACTTAATTTGGTCATTTTTCTAATAGTTTTGCTGTGATTTTTTTTTTAAAATTAAAACCATTATTAAAAATTAATTATGGGAAGTTGTTTACACTCTTAAATCCAATACACTATTGTATATGCATATGGATCTAGTGGCAATTAAAACAATCTATTACTATTGACAGTCAATTTCTGTAATTAGATTTTGCAAAATCACAGTAAATTTCTGTGCTTGGAATTTGCAAAACCAAAGGGGATGCATAGTGTTCATTGTATTGTTATTGTTGCAGTGGATCACTCTCAGCTCCGGAATTCTTAACAAGCTTTGAAATTAAATTGTGATTCACCACTTATTTGAATCTTACAACCGGAGATTTGAAATATTGAAATTGTTTTCCAAGAGAAAACAAGATTTTCCAATAGACTACAACAAAGTCCAGGAGTAAATAAGTAGATCTTTTATGTATGTTTTTAAAAAAAATGCAGTTGAGAATTTAAGCCTTCATTTCTTTGTGAGATTTACAGCCATATTAATACAATCATAACCATTAAATTCTTACAAACCCATCACAATGATTCAACAAAGCAAAAACTACACAGAAATTTCATTTCGGCCAGAAAATGCAAACGGCAAACGGTAAGCCAAAATGAGTAACACTAAAATAATGCAACAAATTTTATACACATCCCTTTCCAAGGTTTGAAAATACTCCAATGACATTAATTGGGAGGAGAATGGGACAAATTATGAGTTACAAAGCACGAAGAGATTCAAGATCTCTTGGATCCGATCTTGCCAGTTAGTCTCCCAGCCCTTAGCCTCCATTTTCACTATAAAAACGACCTTCTTTTCTACTATCCATCATCCATGTCGCTCCTCCTTTTGGCCCATTTTCTTGTAGAGACCTTAGAGGAGATTAGGATTGGGGCTACGTGGTTTTTTGACCAGATCATTTTCAAATCAAACGGGTTTAGCATATGCCTAGGTTTGCTTGTCTAAATCCTCTGCTGCCAAAAAAAGCTCACTGGGTCTACAAGTGTATAACTAAAGCAAGATTTCTTTTAAGAGAAACTTCTTTCTTCTGTATTGTTGGTCATTTCCTTTCTTTTTATGCATTTGATTTTGCAGGTATCGTAAACAAATTTTATCGTTCATTCCTTCATTTCATCCATGTCTCTCTCTGCTGCTATGCTTTAGGCCAGAGATGAAAACCTATATTCGGATGGACATACAACTGTCTTCTCATTTCTATCAATGTCGACTTCTATGAGAAACAGGGGATGTGGATAGCGCTCCGTTGCTCACCTGAAAGATGGAATTCACTGCAAAAATGCTCCAATTAATATTGTTCTGCAAAACCAGATTGATTGTGGGCACTACGGGTCCAACTCTTATGGACAAGACAGTTTTTGCATTGAAGTAAGCATCGAAAGGCTTGACTGAGGTGACCAGCATGATGTTCCTCGCCTTAGTTTCTTTTATGAAAGCATTTCCGATCGCAGTGTCAATAGGTGTGGCAACAGTCGTGTAGGGCACCACAGAGCTGAGCTTTGTGCTGCCTTGGCCTACGCTGTCAAACTTCAATCTGCTGGTGTCGATGGAGACACTTTTTCCATCGATCTTGATGGCCATTACATTGATGAAACACTGGTTTTTATAATGGGGATTTTTTTTAGCAGAGAGTTATAGGAGAAGCATCTATTTCAGGAAGGAAAAAATAAGGTCTGTTGCCAAAGAAGAGGATTCCTGCAGTATTTCTGCCCGTGCTTGGAAGGCAAAGAGTAAATTTGCGGGTTAGAGGCAGAGGCACCGAATCGATGAGTAGGCAGAGCCAAGCGAGCCCTACTCAATCAATCCAGCCAGCCATGCCGACTGCTACTCTGGTTAATAATCGCAAAAGAAAGTCGGGCATGGGTTTCTGCCCTCGACGAAATAGGGAATTTGATTTTTAAAATTTCCCGCGGGATTGCCAAGTTTGAAATCCTGCTGCCAAACATGCATTGATGAAGCGGAGAGACCAAGAGAGGAGGAGGTAGCTACACGGTGACGGAGACGCTGCCGGCAAAAACGGAGATGGCGCGGGAAATGAGTCAACGTGCTGCCGAAGAACCTAAGAAAAACGGTAACCAGAAAGCCAATTTGTAGCATAAGTAGACTATGCCATTTTCAACATGAAGAGTTCTTATTTGAGTTAATCATATTATTCTGAATAATGTGATTAATTCAAAAGGAATTTATTTAAGTTATGAATCACCAAAGAGATCTAACATAAAGTTAAAATATATAATATTTTTATTAAAAAATATTATTTTACTATAAACTTATAGATAATAATATAATTTATAACTAAATAAATTAAGTATGTGTTTAATAATAATAATAAAACTTATAAAATAAATAATATTTTTTAATTTAAAAATAAGATTTTATTTAAATAAATACATATTTATTTATAATAATTTATTTCTATTTTGAAAATAAAATAAAATTGTAATTTTATATATAAATTTTATTTAATGAAAAAAATATTAAATAATATAATGCAAATAACTAGCACAAATTACATTAATAAAATTGATTAATATATATCTAATATTAAATTAGCTTGATATAAACTTATATTAATATAGACAAAGATAAACAGAGAAAAATGTGCCATTGTTCATAAAAGTGTTATTTTTCCTGCCAAAGTATTTAGCTAGAAAGTGTTGGTTTTTATGCTATATGGGTATTTAGCTAAAGGATCCAACCAAAAAAATCCTACCAAATCGACTGGTTAGCAAAAGTCAACTCATATTTTTTCAAATGTGTAATGCAAATGGCTAATAATAATAATGGATTAGGATAACTCAAAAACTAAGTGAAAATTAATAATAATAATAATAATTTGTTACCAAGGATATTTAAATAAGATATTTTTTCTTTGTACATTGATTGATATGATTACTACATCAAATGAGATATTTTGGAATTTAGATTTCTGTGATTTATAATGAATTATCTAAAACAATTTAGGTAGAAATCACATAGGAGATTATTTTGCGGATGCTTTATGCTTTTCAAACCATCAGGTGTGGTTCATAGTTAATACAAGATGAAGAAACAGATCGTGGCACAAGCTTAAATAGAGAGCAATGTAAAGACCCTTGGTTAAATAATTGCTATAATAAAAAACTAATTTACTACTAATGCAAATATACTTATCTTACACTCAAATAAAGCATGCATAAATAACTATGCTAATAATTTATTGTGAGAAAGAAGTTTGAGTCCTACTCAAATCCTAAGCCATCATAATTTTGATAGTGGATAGTCTAAAAATCCTACCAAATAACACAGAAATTTTGGCAAGATTATGAAAAAATCTCGTAAAAAAATTTGGATTTAAGGTGTCAAACTTTAGGATTTTGGGTGCCCTAAAATATTTTGATGGTGCTGAATCCATTTCTACCATCAAAAATACTAATCAAACACTCACACTACCTAATTTTTTAAATTTTTTTACTAAATTCCAACAAAACAAATTACCATCCAAACTATTTTGTTAAATCTGTAAACAACTCTTTTTTAATAATTTCTAAAACTCTCTCACAATTACCAATATTGAATCAAATATATTGAATCAAAAATAGGGAAATATTCAAATTCTGGTCCACATTCCACATGCTCTCCTCTGTCTGCGCATTGCACATTTAATTTAGAACAGATTAATTTATTTTTTAAATAGTCCACTATGTTGGTATCGACAATTGGGTACAGAAATGTTTTTGAGTTTCATTTGCTTTGAACTGTTCGTACTATCCGATCATTAGACATAAGAATCAATGTCCTAGTGCTCCCTGCAAAATCAAAGACTGTATTCCTATATGCTTTACAGCTTGATTGACATTACCACCTATCGTTTGTAACTCGCAGTGTATTGAAACGAACCATCCCCAGACATGCAGGAAACCGACACCGATCTCTTGTAACTATCGAAACGAACCTCGATCCATTAATTAAATAAATAATAAAAATTATCACTAAACATGGTTCGAAAAGGTGTAAAGAGATGCTTATAAGATTTTTAAATTAAAGAGGTTGTACTTTGATTTTTATGATAAATTTAATTTTTTTTTTCTTATAAGATTTTTAAATTAAAGAGGTTGTACTTTGATTTTTATGATCAATTTAAGTGTTTTTAGATTTTTAAATTAACTAGGTTGTAATTTGATTTTTATGATCAAAAACTTTTTTTGTGTGTATTTTTAATGTTTTTAAAATTATATGTTTGAGATTTTTCTTTTTGGTATTTATATCTAATGCTAAAAGGTTTAGTTAAATTTATTAGATAGTAATTTATGTTTTGACTTATTGTTTAGGAATTTGAATGAGTTAACTTTCTTAAGAATAGACTAAATAAATTGATTGAAGAGTAAAGCCTCTATTATCCAACAATTATTTATGTACTAATGTTAATGTTATCTATCCCAAAGTGTAGGGCACTTAAGAATCAAGAATTAGGGTAATGGAGTGGAAATCTAGGTCAAGATTATCTATAGAAAGAAACATGGAAAGAGCTTTGGTTTCAATTGTGGCAATATAATGATACTCAAAGCTATAAAGTGGGTTTAATCTGGCCTTTGATCTTGTGAAAAATACATGAAAATGATTAGAGTGGGTTTGAATGTTTTTCTTCATTTTTTTTAGATATCGAGTGAGATGTGTTTCTGTAGGGATACTTCAATAACTAAATCTACATAAGGAAATTATGTTGGTTGCCAATTCATGAAACTGAGTAATGCGTTCCTTCATTTTCTTTGGATTTTGGAGTGTGATGTATCTGTATGAGGGATGGTGTTCTTTGCTACATCATTTCTAGGGCTTTAAGATAGGTACCTACTACTCAAAAATAGCTAATGGCACTGAGACCCCTAATCATAGGCCATTGACACCTTTAGGAGGCCACATGTTGTTTTTTTGGGCATCTTTATTGGCCCTAGATGGATAAAATCTTCATTTACAATTTAACATTAATGTATCCTAACCATGTTTGGTGCCATGGGACTTGGGTTTGAGATGTCATTATTGATCCCAAATGCTTAAAATATTTCTTTAGGGCCTAAAGCTAATATTTCCTTCCCCAACCATGTTTAAACCATCGTGACCCAAATCTAGTGTTAAAAACATTCCAATAATGCCCATATGTCCTTTTATATTCTAAAGATCCAATATAAATGTACTAGGTGGTAGTTTAAGTCCTTATTCATGTCATCCCAACCTTAGAAGCTACCTTTAGGACGCCTTAATGATTTTTATAGGACCTAAGACATGGAATTTTCTCTTATATCACTTCTAGGTTAATAGGACATGTACTCACTTCTTAAAAAAAACTAATTCCATTCGAATCCTCGAGCATAGGCCAAGGACATACCCAGGAGGCCATGTGTGATTGTTTAAGGCACTCTTCTTGACCCTAGATGGATAAAAACTTCTTTTACATCCTAAGATTCATTTTTTCTCCCTTGGTCATGTTCAAGGCCTCAAGACCCATTGTTCAAAGTGATATTATCGTCACATGATGAATAGAAACTTTCTTTAGGGCATAAGACTAAGGTTTCCTCCCTAGCCATGTTCAAGACATCATGACCCAAATCCTTGAAAGAAATCATCACCACATGTTATTTAATCATAATGCAACTTGATCCACTAGAAATAAAAATGGAGTAACCCAACCTTGATCATATAATGAAAAATATTTATCTATGTGAACTATACCTATCAACAAGTTATGTTATAGTATGGTCATTGTTTCCAAAATTTGCATTGCACATGTAATGAACATGGCTAACTCCACATTTACTCAACAAATTTAGATATTGCAGTGCACAACATTGATGTGAAGTTTCGATACGTTGTTGACCATGGACCCTAAAGGTTGTTTGAATAGATACCATGAACCATGAGGTCATGAATATGTCTCTTGCCTCAAAACAACTCATTAAAACTTGTTATTTAATCAAAATACAATCTAATCCACTAGATATTACAGTTAAGAAACACAATCTTCTCATAAAGTAAAACAAAATTTTATTTCTAAACTCTATCATATAGCTTCATGTATACGATAGATTTCGAAGAGAAGAAATGAATATGAAGCATAGGTTGAGACTCTAAGTGTGATTAGGCATTCCAACATCCTAAAGCTCATGGTTTGCATCTAAAGTGCAGAATTGGATTTAAAGTTATTGGCATTTGAATGTATAGAAATGGTGTGATTGATTTCTTTCAAGGGGGATCAAAATCAACTCAAGCACTGGGGTGTTTAATTAGGCATAAGATCGCAGTTGTTGTGGTTAGTAGATTGTATCATTTTTATAATTATTGCAGGAAATGCAAGTGCATTTATGAAATTCAACTTCTATATATGTACTTTCACTTATATAGAAGTGCACACATATGGAATATGACTTTTGTGTATGTGTAGTTTCTGTACATGCACATATCTAGAAGTCAACTTTCATATTTTCACTTGCATTTCTACATATGTGTGACTTCTGTATATGTAAACTTCCATGTCTGTGTGCATATATATATCCTACACATATATAGAAACCATCTTCTATATATGTACAACTTTTGTATATGTACATAGATATGGAAACATGCATATATAATGGAAGATGGCTTCCCAATATTTTTGAATTTCATATATGTACACTTCCATATCTATGTGCATATATAGAATTGTACATTTATAGAAGTGATCTTCCATATATGCACAAATTCTAATGATATGCATATAGATATGGATGCATAAATATATGAGTCTCGCATATTTGGAAATATGGAAGTGTATATGTTAAAGTCACCTTCTATATTTTCTGCATCCTCTAATTCAAATTTTCTATTCCATATACACTTATATGTGCATTGAGAAAATTGATATAAAAATTTAAAATTTCCTAGTCCAATTCAATTGAACTCCATTTCAGTTTCAACATATATGTTCAACATTAGTAAATATACCCAACATTTTCTAACTCAAATTTTCTATTCTATATATACTCATACATGCATTGAGAAAATTGATATCAAAAATTGGAATTTCCTAATTCAATTCAATTCAATTCCATTATTGGAATAGGTATAGGAAGCCAAACCTACCATCCAATTCTTATCTTTATCAATTTAGATAACCATATTTAAGGAAATTGACATGACCAAATGCATCTATTGGGGTTTTCATATCCTAAGTAAAGAGCTCAATATTTTATTTGAGAAATAAGGTAAAAAAATAATAATGTCAAGAAGATTATTCATGCTATACCATAGTCATCCTATATTGCAAGATTATGCCCTTGCAACCTTGGTACTTTTGCATGATTATTCATCAAGAAGATTTGAATGGTTTCCCAAATTTATACCATAGTCATGATATATTGTAAGATGATGCCCTTGCAACCTTGGTACTTCAAGGAGAAAAAATCTTTTTCAACTATACACATAAATCGAAAATCCACAAAAGCCTCAAAAATGGTTTTTATCCTCAACCCCTCCTGGCAAGAACCAAACCTCACACAACCCAACTAGTCTACACCTCATGGGTTTATGAGTTGTTATATATTTGTGTGTGTAAAGAATCTAATATTTTGTTTTCACTTCCTAAAATAATCCTACTAAGATAATCTACCTAGAAATTCTCCAAAGAAGGCTATTGAAACAATTGGTGTTGTCTAATTCCTTTTCATAACTTCACATCAGCTTATGCCTTCTAGTTAGGAGATGGAATGTCCTCTCTTATAATTATTTTTATTTGTCCATTCTTTTTACTCCTGAATTACATGAATAGTGAAATTTCCTCTTTTATTTTATTTTTTATCTATCCATTTTTTTACCGAGAATGTTTTTTTGGTCCCTCTTTAAATTATTATATATAGAAATAATATAGAAATAATCTAACATTTTGTTTTCAATTAAATTATTGCAAGTTACATTCTATGTAAACTAAGAAATTAAAAAAAAAACAGCAAGTAAGTTTGACAATTATCTCTTCTTAAAAATAACAAAAGAGAATAAATATTTAAATCTTCCAAATAAAAGAAATAAATTTATAAATTTGAAATTGAATTAATCTATGGTATACACCATCTAACTCTGAACCAACATCATTAGTATACAATCTTGATTTTCCTTACCAAAAATAACATTTTTTTTTTCAATTGGAGAAATTAAATGTAATGTTACACTCAGAATCCCAGTCCCTGTCAATTCTACCCTGTCAAACAGAAACATTCAATTAACTCAAAATTATGTTATACCATGTAATAAATTACGCTGAAATTTTTTCACATGAACAAGTTTGGTTTCTTTCAAATCCATAGAACTTTAAATCAACCTTAATACTTTAAATCAACCTTATTTATGTGTCAGTAATTTTGTATATCATTGAACTTCAGCAATTATAAATTCAATTTATAGTGTATAATTATTTGTGTGCAATATTTCATTGATCTTGCTTATTCTAATATCTCAATGTAGGGAATACAGAATATTCCACTTAATTTGGTCATTTTTCTAATAGTTTTGCTGTGATTTTTTTTTTAAAATTAAAACCATTATTAAAAATTAATTATGGTAAGTTGTTTACACTCTTAAATCCAATACACTATTGTATATGCATATGGATCTAGTGGCAATTAAAACAATCTATTACTATTGACAGTCAATTTCTGTAATTAGATTTTGCAAAATCACAGCAAATTTCTGTGCTTGGAATTTGCAAAACCAAAGGGGATGCATAGTGTTCATTGTATTGTTATTGTTGTAGTGGATCACTCTCAGATCCGAAATTCTTAACAAGCTTTGAAATTAAATTGTGACTCACCACTTATTTGAATCTTACAACCGGAGATTTGAAATATTGAAATTGTTTTCCAGGAGAAAACAAGATTTTCCAATAGACTACAACAAAGTCCAGGAGTAAATAAGTAGATCTTTTATGTATGTTTTTAAAAAAAATGTAGTTGAGAATTTAAGCCTTCATTTCTTTGTGAGATTTACAGCCATATTAATACAATCATAACCATTAAATTCTTACAAACCCATCACAATGATTCAACAAAGCAAAAACTACACAGAAATTTCATTTCGGCCAGAAAATGCAAACGGCAAACGGTAAGCCAAAATGAGTAACACTAAAATAATGCAACAAATTTTATACACATCCCTTTCCAAGGTTTGAAAATACTCCAATGACATTAATTGGGAGGAGAATGGGACAAATTATGAGTTACAAAGCACAAAGAGATTCAAGATCTCTTGGATCCGATCTTGCCAATTAGTCTCCCAGCCCTTAGCCTCCATTTTCACTATAAAAACGACCTTCTTTTCTACTATCCATCATCCATGTCGCTCCTCCTTCTGGCCCATTTTCTTGTAGAGACCTTAGAGGAGATTAGGATTGGGGCTACGTGGTTTTTTGACAAGATCATTTTCAAATCAAACGGGTTTAGCATATGCCTAGGTTTGCTTGTCTAAATCCTCTGCTGCCAAAAAAAGCTCACTGGGTCTACAAGTGTATAACTAAAGAAAGATTTCTTTTAAGAGAAACTTCTTTCTTCTGTATTGTTGCTCATTTCCTTTCTTTTTATGCATTTGATTTTGCAGGTATCGTAAACAAATTTTATCGTTCATTCCTTCATTTCATCCATGTCTCTCTCTGCTGCTATGCTTTAGGCCAGAGATGAAAACCTATATTCGGATGGACATACAACTGTCTTCTCATTTCTATCAATGTCGACTTCTATGAGAAACAGGGGATGTGGATAGCGCTCCGTTGCTCACCTGAAAGATGGAATTCACTGCAAAAATGCTTCAATTAATATTGTTCTGCAAAACCAGATTGATTGTGGGCACTACGGGTCCAACTCTTATGGACAAGACAGTTTTGGCATTGAAGTAAGCACCGAAAGGCTTGACTGAGGTGACCAGCATGATGTTCCTCGCCTTAGTTTATTTTATGAAAGCATTTCCGATCGCAGTGTCAATAGGTGTGGCAACAGTCGTGTAGGGCACCACAGAGCTGAGCTTTGTGCTGCCTTGGCCTACGCTGTCAAACTTCAATCTGCTGGTGTCGATGGAGACACTTTTTCCATCGATCTTGATGGCCATTACATTGATGAAACACTGGTTTTTATAATGGGGATTTTTTTTAGCAGAGAGTTATAGGAGAAGCATCTATTTCAGGAAGGAAAAAATAAGGCATGTTGCCAAAGAAGAGGATTCCTGCAATATTGCTGCCCGTGCTTGGAAGGCAAAGAGTAAATTTGCGGGTTAGAGGCAGAGGCACCGAATCGATGAGTAGGCAGAGCCAAGCGAGCCCTACTCAATCAATCCAGCCAGCCATGCCGACTGCTACTCTGGTTAATAATCGCAAAATAAAGTCGGGCATGGGTTTCTGCCCTCGACGAAATAGGGAATTTGATTTTTAAAATTTCCCGCGGGATTGCCTAGTTTGAAATCCTGCTGCCAAACATGCATTGATGAAGCGGAGAGACCAAGAGAGGAGGAGGTAGCAACACAGTGACGGAGATGCTGCCGGCAAAAATGGAGATGGCGCGGGAAATGAGTCAACGTGCTGCCGAAGAACCTAAGAAAAACGGTAACCGGAAAGCCAATTTGTAGCATAAGTAGACTACGCCATTTTCAACATGAAGAGTTCTTATTTGAGTTAATCATATTATTCTGAATAATGTGATTAATTCAAAAGGAATTTATTTAAGTTATGAATCACCAAAGAGATCTAACGTAAAGTTAAAATATATAATATTTTTATTAAAAAATATTATTTTACTATAAACTTATAGATAATAATATAATTTATAACTAAATAAATTAAGTATGTGTTTAATATTAGGAATATGATTTCTGTGATCCATAAATTAATTATCACATCTTTCGGTGAAAATCACAATAGAGAATTTTGTGTCGACGCGTTTCGAACCAGCCAGTGTGGTTCATCATCAGGACAAGATAATAATAATAAAACTTATAAAATAAATAATATTTTTTAATTTAAAAATAAGATTTTATTTAAATAAATATGTATTTATTTATAATAATTTATTTATATTTTGAAAATAAAATAAAATTGTAATTTTGTATATAAATTTTATTTAATGAAAAAAATATTAAATAATATAATGCAAATAACTAACACAAATTACATTAATAAAATTGATTAATATATATCTAATATTAAATTAGCTTGACATAAACTTATATTAATATAGACAAAGATAAACAGAGAAAAATGTGCCATTGTTCATAAAAGTGTTATTTTTCCTGCCAAAGTATTTAGCTAGAAAGTGTTGGTTTTTATGCTATAGGGGTATTTAGCTAAAGGATCCAACCAAAAAAATCCTACCAAATCGACTGGTTAGCAAAAGGCAACTCATATTTTTTCAAATTTGTAATGCAAATAGCTAATAATAATAATGGATTAGAAAAACTCTGAAAATTAATAATAATAATAATAATTTGTTACCAAGGATATTTAAATAAGATATTTTTTCTTTGTACATTGATTGATATGATTACTACATCAAATTAAGATATATGAGATATTTTGGAATTTAGATTTCTGTGATTTATAATGAATTATCTAAAACAATTTAGGTAGAAATCACATAGGAGATTATTTTGCGGATGCTTTATGCTTTTCAAACCATCAGGTGTGGTTCATAGTTAATACAAGATGAAGAAACAGATCATGGCACAAGCTTAAATAGAGAGCAATGTAAAGACCCTTGGTTAGATAATTGCTATAATAAAAAACTAATTTACTACTAATGCAAATATACTTATCTTACACTCAAATAAAGCATGCATAAATAACTATGCTAATAATTTATTGTGAGAAAGAAGTTTGAGTCCTACTCAAATCCTAAGCCATCATAATTTTGATAGTGGATAGTCTAAAAATCCCACCAAATAACACAGAAATTTTGGCAAGATTATGAAAAAATCTCGTAAACTTTTTTGGATTTAAGGTGTCAAACTTTAGGATTTTGAGGCCCCCAAATTGATGGTATGAATCCATTTCTACCATCAAAAATACTAATCAAACACCTTACACTACCTAATTTTTTAAACTTTTTACTAAATTCCAACCAAACAAATTACCATCCAAACTATTTTGTTAAATCTGTAAACAACTCTTTTTTAATAATTTCTAAAACTCTCTCACAATTAATGCCATTGAATCAAATATATTGAATCAAAACATAGGGAAATATTCAAATTCTGGTCCACATTCCACATGCTCTCCTCTGTCTGCGCATTGCACATTTAATTTAGAACAGATTAATTTATTTTTTAAATAGTCCACTTGCGTTGGTATCGACAATTGGGTACAGAAATGTTTTGAGTTTCATTTGCTTTGAACTGTTCGTACTATCCGATCATTAGACATAAGAATCAATGTCCTAGTGCTCCCTGCAAAATCAAAGACTGTATTCCTATATGCTTTACAGCTTGATTGACATTACCACCTATCGTTTGTAACTCGCAGTGTATTGAAACGAACCATCCCCAGACATGCAGGAAACCGACACCGATCTCTTGTAACTATCGAAACGAACCTCGATCCATTAATTAAATAAATAATAAAAATTATCACTAAACATGGTTCGAAAAGGTGTAAAGAGATGCTTATAAGATTTTTAAATTAAAGAGGTTGTACTTTGATTTTTATGATCAATTTAATTTTTTTTTGCTTATAAGATTTTTAAATTAAAGAGGTTGTACTTTGATTTTTATGATCAATTTAAGTGTTTTTAGATTTTTAAATTAAAGAGGTTGTAATTTGATTTCTATGATCAAATTTTTTTTTTAGTGTGTATTTTTAATGTTTTTAAAATTATATGTTTGAGATTTTTCTTTTTGGTATTTATATCTAATGCTAAAAGGTTTAGTTAAATTTATTAGATAGTAATTTATGTTTTGACTTATTGTTTAGGAATTTGAATGAGTTATATTTTCTTAAGAATAGACTAAACAAATTGATTGAAGAGTAAAGCCTCTATTATTCAACAACTATTTATGGACCAATATTAATGTTATCCATTCCAAAGTGTAGGGCACTTAAGAATCAAGAATTAGGGCAATGGAGTGGAATTCTAGGTCAAGATTACCTATAGAAAGAAACATGGAAGGAGCTTTGGTTTCAATTGTGGCAATATAATGATACTCAAAGCTATAAAGTGGGTTTAATCTGGCCTTTGATCTTGTGAAAAATACATGAAAATTATTAGAGTGGGTTTGAATGTTTTTCTTCATTTTTTTTAGATATCGAGTGAGATGTGTTTTTGTAGGGATAGTTCAATAACTAAATCTACATAAGGAAATTATGTTGGTTGCCAATTCATGAAACTGAGTAATGTTTTCATTCATTTTCTTTGGATTTTGGAGTGTGATGTATTTGTATGATGGTCTTTTAGTAACTAAAGTTTCAGAAAGAATTAATGACTATTTTCAAAGTAACATTTCCTCAATGTATGCTATGGTCTATTGAAGATTACTTGAGAAATGAAGGAACCTTCCAATACAAGAAAAAAGCTTGAACGAGCTTCCCTCACAACCCTTGGTAGATCCAAAGTTAGGATGGATCTATGTTGGTTTAATTTCCTCCTTTAAATAGGCTATATTCCACATGAATACCATGATTTCTCATCAACCAAGAGCTCAAAAACCACAACTAACTTAATCAAGTCAAGTTTACCTTATTATTTTAGTTTGAAGTTTTTTTTGTTTTTTTGTAGAGTTATTTTTAATTTTCTTTATTTTATTTTTGACCAAGTAAAAATGTTTAAGGTAGAGTTATTTTTAATTTTATTAATAAATAAAATTGTTTTATTTTATTTTATTTCTATTTCTATTTTATTTGGCAAAGTAAAATATTTACATTACATAACATAACAAGACAACACCTCTTACATATTGAGATAGATCACCTCAGGAACACAATAATTAATTCGAACTATACCTAGACTTTATAAACAATTTATCGTTGAATAAAACAACATATCCTAAAAAATATTTAATAAATGACTACTTAATATTGTATTTTTAAATGTTTTAAATGAAAATTTTAATTAAAATGAAATTATTTTTACATTCTTAAAAAAATAATTAGAAATTTTTGAATGGTTATATATTCTTTAAATAGAACTCTATAAACTTTTAGTATACAAAATATTATTGAACAATACAAAATTTCCCATAAATATCTAATAAATGTGATTAATACATTCAAAAACCAAATATGGTAAGTGTGTTATTTCAAATTTTCTTTATTGTGGAAATAGTCATGTTTTATTTGTGGTTCTCAAGTAATAATTTAACTTTTGCTTTATTATGACTAGAAATGATAAGTGTGTTATTTCAGTTTTTCTTTAAGGTAAATAGTGATGTTGCATCTTGTGCTTTATCGTGGATGGTAATGTATGTATCTAGAAAACATTATACGACCTAGCACATGCCACATGGAATGTGGAGTGGTTTTAGTTGCTAATGTCCCCCATGGACCACCAACATTACAAAACATAGGTCAGTATAATAATGAATCTTCCATGATGCAACAAATTATGAAACTTCCCACAAATTCTTCAAAGGAGCTTTGAACAAAATGAATTTTAATTCATTATTGCTTTTGCTCGTAGCATAAGCCATCATGAAACTTCCAGCGGATGCTTGAAAACTACTTAACAATGAAAATTTGTTTATTTCCTTTACTCCATGTGTTTATGTGGTTTAAACAATCACAAAAATTGTATGAGGATTCGTTTAAAAAAAAAAAAAACTTTACAACTTGTTGCTAACTTACTCACGTTAACACTCTTAACATTATCATTTCACCTGTTTTAACTTCTTCTTGCTAATTTACCCACGTTAACACTCCTAAAATTATCATTTCACCCTTTAATTTTAGACGAGCTAACCTTACCAACTATTTGAAATGGGAAAAAAAAATGAAAATGTTGAAAGATGAACCCACAACTACAACTTTGCATTCATGAAAGTCACGATTAAAGGAAAACTAGTTCACGAATGCCACAACTAAAGAAAAAATATGGCATATATATGTTATGATTTATAGAAGCGCACACCAATCTCAGCGACAAACATGCATAAGATATTTAACACACTGCAACTATACAAGAGACCCCTAGTAGAGAAGTTCATGCTACACTTGTCTGAACCTATAATATAGGGGGCTATACTAATAACAATAAGGTACTACACTAGTAATATAGGGCCCTAACATGCCCCTCTCCTTCAAAAAAGTGTTTTCCTCAATGCTTGAGTAGTTATGGATGCTTCTGTATAAAATTATTATCCTCCCATGTGGAATCTCCAATGGATAAGTTCTTCCACTTGATGAGATACTCTCAAATTGATCAATTTGGTAGCTGTCAAGTTCTTGTTTCCATGACTGCTTTAGGTTCCAATATGATTTTTCCTTCCTCACCAAGTTCTGGCAATATTGTTTGAACCAGAAATTTGTCACATATAACCTTCTTTAAGCATGAAACATGGAAAACTAGGTACACTCAGGAAGATGCAAGAAGCTCAATTTGTATTCCATAGTACCAATCTTTTGCAACACCTTGTAAGTACCATAGTACATTGGCGATAATTTATTATCCTTCTTAGATTGCTTGACTGACATTTGTTCGTATGGTTGTAGCCGTAATAATACCCATTTTCCTACATTAAAAATTCTCTCGCTAATTGATATGCCTATTGTTTCATTTGATTATGTACCAAATTTAGGTTATCCTTTAAGATTTGGAGAACTTGTTGTTGATGCTCGATGTGATCTTCCACTACTTGAACCTTAGAATTTTCTCTTAAATATGTTCCTCTCGAATATTTTTACCCTTATATTCAATTTTTGGAAGTCCTCATTGTGCTCCATCATTAAACCATTTTGTTTTAGATTTATCAATTGGCTAAAGAAGTTGTTTCTCTTTGTATCCTCATAATGTGCTATCATTTCCTCCGTAAAAATTGACCAAGTGACTAGTGGTTTACGAGAACAAAGCCATTCATACCATACAAACTGATTTTGTTCTAAATATAAGGTGCAATGCATACATTTTGTGTGTTTTGCGTATAATAGAGCTCAAATTATTGCTCCATTTGTAATATCCAAGTTATCGGATCCTTACCATTAAACTTCCTCATATCTATCTTTGGAATATGGTGGGTCTTAAATCCAACATTAGAGTCTATGAAATCATGATTAAAATCTCTTTTGTCTCATCATGAGTTTCCTCTACTACCTTTTCACCATTAGGAAGCTTTTCTTGTAGCAACTTTGCCAAACCTTCCATGTCTTTCTTCAAATCTTCCATTTTTCCTTCTATACCATCCATATTAGCTTCCACATGATCCATCTTAGCTTCCATGCCATTATTAAAACCATCCATATTAACTTCCACACCTTTCTTCAAACCATCCATCTTAGTTTCCATGCCTTTCTTCAAACCATCCATGTTGCTTTCTATACCATCCATCTTAGCTTCTACGCCATCCATCTTAGCTTCCATGTCAACCATATTAGCTTGCATGCCATTCTTCAAACCATCCATCTTAGCTTCCACACCTTTCTTCAAACTGTCCATCTTAGCTTCCATTTCATTTTTTTTTACTCTTTGCAAGAGCGAAATTTGTTGCACTTCTTCTTGTAATTTTGATATATCATATTGCAGTTCTTCCTCTTCATGAGTTATAGTAGAGCCTTATGAGGGCTTAATGGGTGTTGAGTTCTTTTTAGGGTGTATTTTAAAACCCAATACTGATATCTATGCTTCAATATTCCCTTGGAATCACTTCAAAAAAAAAAATTCAAACAAGACTTACGAAATTAAAAAAAAAAATACACACATTTTTCTTGCTCTTGAGGAGCTCGATATTAAACTCGATGTATATCTATAATTTTCGATCCCCAATATTTTATCTTCGGTCCTTTAGTAGCCCTCTACATATTCTTTCCAAATCCATAGGCCAGACCTTATTTGGATTCATTAAATCACACTTGCATAGTGTGCCACGTGTCATTGTTTCCTCCTTCGGCTCTAAAATTGATACACAGGAAACTGAAGTCCGTGTAAGTTTAGCCATTTTTTACAGAATTCCAATCTGATGCTTAGGGAGAGTTATGAAAAATTTTCCAAGGTCACCCCTTTGAGATGAAATTTGGGAGCCTGCAAAAACCATAACTTCCATAGGTCATATCTCCGAAAATATTGTGAACCAAGATCTGAAATTTTTCCACGAAGTTCCTCCAGATTTCAACTCAAATGAGTTTTTTTTAGCTTCTGAACCTTCGTCGAAAAAAAAATTATAGCGAAAATTCCACAATGACATGTTTGATGCAGCAAAACCCTATAATCCAAAGATATGATACCAAATGTTATGAAACAGCTCAAAAAATAGAAGAAAAGATAGATCAACGCCTTATAAATCAGCCTTTTCGAGGGGGAAACCTCCTTTACATTACGTAAATGAAAAATTATTGGATGACACAAATGAAAAAACCTCCTTTCTATATATAGGAGTCCATGCGGTCACAATATAATCCTAGTCGACCTAAAAATAATAATGTAAGGGAACAATAATAACAATATGGGGAATATACTTTAGAGATTAGGTACTTCACATTATATTTTGCACTGATACATGCAGCCTACTTGCCTCCTAGTTGAGGATACTAAACCATGCAATATGATGGAAATTATATGTAAATGTAACATGTAATTTTTCTTTATGAATGAAAAGTTATGAATTTTTTTCCTGGGAAAAAAAACAATATGGGGACTACAGGGGTACAAAAATAGCAATAAGGAGGCTACAATAACAAAAATAAGGGACTACACTAGTAATATAGGGCCCTAATACTCCGCCCTTGCTGAATTGACTCAAAGGCCAAGTGATATGAGAGAAACCCAATGCAAACCTATGCTCGAAATTGGAAAGTCCAAGAAATATGCGTAGCTCTGTTAGAGTGGTTAGGGTTGGAAAATATCAAATAACTTGTATCTTGGCTAGGTACACATGCACCCCCCCTCCCCCCGCTCATCAATTATGTACCCCATATATTGAACTTGAGTCATACCAAAAGTCAATTTCTCCAAATTGGCACACAACTTGTGTTGTTGTAGTCTTTGGAGGACTTGTTGAATATGGTGTAGGTGTTATTCCCAACTCTGGTATAAGATCAGGATGTCATCCAAATATACTACAATGAATGAGTTGGGGAAGGGAAACAATATGCCACCAATTAGCCTCATGAAGTTTGTGGGGGAATTCGTCAACTTGAAATGCATGACTAGCCATTCGAAGAGGCCCTCCTTGGATTTCAAGGAAGTCTTCCACACATCAGAGGGTTTGATTGGCACTTGGCGATAACCAGAATTAAAATCAATCTTGCTCAAATATTTGGCCCCATTGAGTTGGGCTTGAAGGTAATCAATCTGTGGTATTGGATACACATTCTGGAAAGTGATCTTATTGAGCACTCGATATTCAATATAGAGTCTCTAGGTGTTGTATTTATTTTGTACCAACACGATCAGGATCCCACAAGATGATGAACTTGGCCTGATGTGCCTTTTCTACAACATCTCCTTAATTTCCCTCTTAATTTAATCATTCTCTATAATAGAGCATTGGTAGATTGGTCTATTGGGTAGAAATGTGCCTAGGGTCAGATCAATTGAGTGCTTGACCTGATAGTGCAGGGTTACCCCTATGGGTGAGGTGAATATGTCCATGTATTCCTCCATGACCTTGTCCATCTACTACTGTCATGCGGAGGAGCCCTTCATGGAGGTTGTGGATGTGGCCATAGTATTCTTCTTGTGTTGAGGGTGAACCATAAGGAATTCAAATTTCCCGGTCTGGGAAATTATTTTACTACATTGCTTTGCAGAGATCAAAGAGATGGTGGTAGGTGGTGCTACCTCTAGTATCTTCTATAACATATTTCCCAAAGAAATAATAACAGTACGGGGCCTATAATGGCATACATAGAATGTCGCTTCCATAAGTATTTTTGGCCTAATAATACATCACAAACTTCAAGACGAGCAACATCACATAGTAACTCATCTATGAAGGGCGAAATGGTGTACGGCTGTGGGCATGGTGTGGTAAGTAGGCCCAACTGCTTCATGACCTCTACTGATATGAGGTTCTTTTGGCTTCCCCTATCAACAATGAACTACAGTGGATAACCCTTCACCCACATTTGAGAGTGGAAGAGTCACTCCCCCTCCTCTTGATCTTCGAGCTCAATTTTCTGGATTTTGGTGTGGAAATGGTGGCACTAGGCTCCACATTAATAATATGTTTCCATTTTTCATTCCCCTTGTTAGGTTTTGGCTCAGAGAAATAAAATTCATCCAATTCAGAAGCCTTTAGCTCATCCACTAGTCACTTCTTGGCTCAACATTCACTTGTGTTGTGAGTGGGGATCTTATGGAACTCACGTAATTTCCCTCTATCCTTCTTTGTCTTCGTGGTGTTTTTCTTTTATTGAAGCTTTGGTGAGTTGTCTTGGGTCACCTTGCTTTGGATTTTACTTTGTTTTTTGGTTTGGTGACACCTTTGCCTTTCTACATATTCATAGATCCAAATTCTCACTTCTTCTTCTTAAATTTCTGCTCAATCTTGTAGCATAGTGGTATTCTACACCAAGCGAGGAGATTTCTAGGAACTCCATTTCCTCCTTAATGTATTTGTGCAAGAAACTGTGGTACTTGAGCACTAGATGTTTTTCTAAACATTTGATACCCAACTTTGTGCGCAGGGTATGGAAAATATTCACCAGCTCGTGCACAACTTGGTCTCTTTTCTTCTGCAGCGTCATCCATTATATTAAATTGTTCTCTTAGTCCCCATGGGGTAATATTGTTCCTTGATGGCGTCTCAGAAATAATTCCAAGTGGGTGTGGCTGAAAACAATGATTTTTCTCTCTCATCCCTTTGTTCACAGTAGGTTTCCCACCAGTCCTTGACATGGGGGGAAGCTTTGAGGAATACAAAAGTATTATTTTTCCCAATTGGAAAATTCATGAACCAAAAAATATCCTTCTAACATATTTAACCATATATCTACAACGTCTGCATCTATCTAACCTTAAAATATGGAAATGTTAAATTTGACGTGTACCTTAAAGGGAGTGGCGCCTCTAGAGTGGCTACTGGATCAAGATGTGTTGCATGTGGGTAGCCGTTGAAGGATCTGGGCAAAGTTTTCCATAATCGCGTTCCTCTGTCGCTTGAGCACTTCCTCGAGTAATATTTTGAAACGATATAATCCTTCCTCGTCTCTATTTTCTTCTACCATGGGAGGTCATTGGGGTTTGTGAGTTTGTTCTTGAAAAGGTTGAACTGGTTCAAGCCCTAACTCCTTATACCCTAACCTCCTTGGGGACATGCAAAGAAAAATAGAAAAAGAGAAAACCATTATGATCCTAAATTATGAATGAATGAAACAAAATACATATATAAGCATAAACACAAATATTCAGCAGAAATAAATCTTCATTTCATTAATATCAAAAACTGAAAGATGCTTACAAACCAAATGGAAATAAACTAGCTAGGGTGATCGTAGCTTACCTCTAAGGAGAGATGTGGCAGCTACATGCCTTTGAAATGTGTTACAATGAGGCTAAAAGGCATATTTATTATTTAGAAATAATGGAAAACCCTGAGCATCCAAAAGCCTAACCCTAGGAGATGAAATGCCAAAACTGTGGGCCCCGTTGGGGTAAATTGGTACATCAACTTCCCGAGGTTGTAACTTTGGCTTACAATATTCGTTTGATGCAAAAAATACCTTGTTAGAAAGATATATCTAAGTAATAAAAATTTATTCTGTAAACATTAGTAAAAAAATTTCATTTTCCTTTTTCCCAAAAAAAACGTTGTTTAGGGCCGCAAAACAACTTTAGAATTTCATGATCCAAAAAAACTACCAAAAATAGTAAAATGCGCTACAATTAAGGAAATGAAAGAAATTATGGTACAATGGTTAGGGTTCCAGTTGAATAGGCAGGTGTCCACTAATATCCACCTGGATCATCTCGTGGCCTCCAAGCCTGATAATATTTCCATTTCAAGGCCTATTGGAATGTCACCATGTGGCCCGACGCATTTCTCCCAGTGCTTCCATTTTGTTCCCCCTTTAAAATCCTCCGAGATGCACCCGCGGAGGTAACTCCAACAGGATGGTGCCATATTTTGGTGTAATATCACTTATTCTATTTGAGCGCTATAACAACTCTTTTGGGGGCAATGTTGTCGTGGTATTATCGTCGAGTAGGCTCTGCATGTCATCTAATAAAATCGCTTCTCGCTGCTTTGTTGTCGTGCCACGTATGCTCGGTCCTTTTGATGGAGGAACCACTAACCATCCTCATATACGTTGGAAATGCGCCAAGATTAGCTTCATTATAAAAGGGCCTCCAAGCATCTAACTCTGCAATAGTTTGACTTTGGGGCCTTAGAACTTTGACTAGCTCTATCTCTCAAACTAGGAGGCCATTTGCGTACTTCCACGTACCATTGTAAATATATTTGCAAGCATTGTATAACTACGCCACATCTAGGAGCATCTAAGCTCAAATTCATATTCATAATTTCCTTCAAATAGGGGACTCCCTAACCATCATATTCATCATATTATGGATTCTCTAGTTAGCCTGCTACTATGATGATTTTCTATAAGAGGCGGTAGTAACCATGGGACTCCCCATGAGCTTGACACACCATGCACATCAATTCTAGCCTAGTTGAAATCAATGATAACCTGGTTGCACTAGTAAAAAATGATGAAATCAATGACCAAGTGACTAAAAAAGTTAGTCACTGCAATTATTTCAAGTGAATTACGACTAAATTTGAGCAATTTTAAGTGACCGGACTAAAAATGACTAACTTAAATGACTAATTTAGTCTTGGAATAAAATATACGACTAGATAATAAGTGACTAAACTCAAAACGACTAACTTAAATGACTAATTTAATCTAGGGATAAAATATATGACTAAATAATAAGTGACTACGCTAAAAGCGACTAACTTAAATGACTAATTTAGTGAGGATTAAAATATATGACTAGATAATAAGTGACAAAATTAGTAATGATTAATGTAAATGAGTATTATAGTCCAAGAATAAAAATATGACCAAATAACAAGTACAACAAGTATATGAATTAGTCATTTATGTTAGTAATTTTTAATTGTGTCACTCCATAAATGGAAAATTGCAATTTTGATACCGAAGTGTAACATTTAGAGACAAAGGGGTCTCTGAAGGGATTAGAAGAGGATAATGATTGATTTGGAGCTTTCATTGTATTTGTTTATAAAATACAAAAACAAAATCCCCATATGGGCCTCCACTCAATTCCCTACTTTCGCAACAAACGAATCAATTGTCTCACAAATATATAAAGCGGTGTGCCGATGGTGTCTGAAAAAACTAAGAATTGTGCCGATGGGGAAGTAGCATTGTGATTACCCACGGTGCTTGCTAGAGCCATTGAATTTCAATTCTCTTATGCATTAAAACTTGATCATCTTTAGAGGAAGTTTCAATTAGTTTTAAGCAAGTTTGTTTTGGATAATGCATTAATCTTTCTAACAATTTGCAAATTCAAAACACAATTTCACAGCTTAATTTATTTGTTTTTCAACCCTGCATAAATTTAGGCCTTCAAACAAATGATTGATGGCACAATGGAATTGAGGTTACAAACAAACATTATGGTTTTCTACCAATAGAGGATTATAATTATTTGGGAATCTAGGTATCCAATCCAGTGCAAGCTCTCATGCCCTATAATCTTAGCCACAAACCGACCATATCAATATTATGTGGCCCATCGCAGATTGATGATGAGTAATTTCAATTTGAGTTGAAAGTAAACTTCACACAATACATCCATCTATGTAACATGTTGATTTGGATGTGTATATATAAAACCACAAAGAGCGTGAGGCTACAATGGATTGATAGGATCTAGACAGTACTGCTACAAACATTTTGGGACCAACTTGACTAGGGACCCCTCCATGTGCACGAAGAGAACATTATAACACCAATCTCTCTGCTATCCCCCTTTGGTGTTTATCAGATAATATGTGGGAAAAATTAAGGTCACTAATGATATATTTTCTACCAATGATAAAGAGGTTTAGCTGGCACCCTTAAATCATGAATTCTATAAAATTAATCCAGTTACAATTTGGTGGAAGAAGTTACAATTCCTTGCCAACCTAAAGCTGTTGAACTCATTTCAATGGTATATTTAGGGAATATTCTGAAAACTTAAGAACAACATCGAGATCAAACAATTACTTATCCAAATTTTTATAAATTCCTGGAACATCCTAAAATTCCAAAGACAACAACAAAGTCAAACAATAGATAATGGACGATAGATGGGTGGGGAGGTATTTACTCGTCTTGCTTTTTTAAGGGCCATAATGTTGTGATTGAGGATAAAGGAGAGAAGCACGAGTTTCCAGGTCATGGTATTTATTTTACATTGATCTAGCCAACATATTGGTTGTTCAAGTGTGCACAATATGCTTGGTGTGATGCAAGGCTTTGTGGGGGAGATGGCAAGGTGAAATTTAATTTATGAAAAATGATTTTGAAATAGTGAGTGCCTGACCCAACTCTCATCATGGATATTGAAAGGAAATTTTAAATATATATTAGAACTTTCCTTTCCTTGGCACCCAAAACCTCCAATCCATAACCCTTTTTTGACCCAATATGTCCTTGCACCGAGTCCTTGCCTTTGGATATATGGTCTTTCGCAGAAAAGGGAAGCTCATAGTTTTTAGCTAGGTGCAAAACCTATGGCAATGCCTACACATGAAAGAAATTCATTCATAATCAAGTATCTGAATACACTCCACCCGAATCTTGAAATCCATGTCTTCTAGAAGCACTTCCCTAAGGTCCATATTAGCGAAAGTGCGAGAGCATGTCTTAATACCCATCTCCAAATATGCAAATTCATGGTCGAGATAAATTCATGGTCCAGATAGGATCCCATTGAGTAACCTCTATATTTGAAAATTATGGCATCCCAATAGTTAGGAGGGAGACCTGGAAGATGAAGCCTCTCCTACTTTGCATCGAAGAGGGGCATCCAAAAACTAAAAATGATAGGAGATGAATCAATTTTCCAAACCATCTAATGTACCTTTTGGGTGTCAACCGCATCTTTGAAGCACAAATAAATCCAACCTTGGGCTAGTAGTGAAACCTGTGGAGGACATTTAACAATGGGTGAGGTTTCCTTATCCACCCATGCTTTTAGGGTTGAGGACTTGAATTTTCGACCCCTTACTCACCCCACTAGAGATTTTTGGGAAATTTCCTCAATCTCCTGATTGACGATGTCGACTCCCAACAACAGAGAAAGAAGGAATTTGTTTTTATTCTCGAAACTACAATTTATTTTCCTCTTCCTTGCTTTCTAAAATTCCTTCTGAATCACAATTCATTTTTATTCACAAGAGTGTTTATCCTCAAAAACCATAGCACCATTCGCGACGTTAGTTCAACCTTCCTCTGTTGCCAAGGCAAGGATCTCCTTCACTAGTTCACCCAAGGAGAGCGAGGCCAATGATACTTCATGAGATTAAGGACAGACAATAAAACAAATCAGAGAGGCTTATGAGAGCGAAGAATCCCCAATGTGTTCAAATTATGAAAACCCTAAGGAAGTCATAACACATTGTATGTGTTCCTTTGATCTCTAGGATGGTAGGGAAACTAAACTCAGAGCCAAAGAACCCCAAGAAGAGTTCTCCAGTCTCTGGAAAATTTCCTTGGGCCCTAGGTTGACCAAAACTAAAGGACCCGAATAGTGTGTGGCCGGAGCAAGGGTTAGGGCCTCCGAATTTCAAGATGGTCTCCTATTGAATTCTTCACTTTTCTTTCTAAAAACCTGATAGGCCTAGAAATCACAATATGCTAACCTTCTAACATGACTTCCAAATGTGAATGTATAAAATCCTCGGGACTAGCTTAATTTTTTTGAACACTCCTCCCCCCTCCCTTCGGTTCATATTCCACTAACTCCTCCTCCTCCATGTGGTTCCAATAGTAAGAAACCGACATCTCATCTGGAAAGAATATTTGACGTGTGGTTTTGTGTCTTTAAAGGGTTTATCATGGTGGCCATATCTGTACTTCAAAACTATATATTACGTGGATAAAAAAGTCATGATTACAACTTAATATTAATTTGTGTTTTGACAAGGATATTAGAGCTTGACATTGTCCAAAGCTCGTTTAGTCTTCGTCAAAACTATGCCCTTCTCTACTTTGAAACTCCACGACCCTTTCTTCACCTGCAATTTTTCTGTGGGCCTCTAGGGTTTATCCAGTGTTAAATTCCTCTGCCATGGTAGAGATGTTGTAATGTCAACTTTAACATTTTAACTCCGTCAAAATAAAATAACAATACTAAAATTTAAAAACGTAAAATAAATAATTATAAATAATTATAATTAATAATTAAATCAATCTAGATCTATCTTAACTCTAGATCTACGTCCAAGTGAGAGGAAGGAATCAAATATTGAGATGCAAACATCTTTTAGAGGGAAAAGGGATTTGATCCCTTTGAGAATTTGGTAAATCAGAAGTTAAAATGGATCTATATTTTGGTAAATCAGAAATTAAAATAGATCTAAATAGGTTATATACAATGAAAAGAATAAAAAAAATACTATAAAAAGAATACAAAAATTTAAAAAACAAAATGACTTACAAACTCAACATAATTACCACCTTTCTTTTAAAAAAGATAAATATTTATAATATTGGAATAACTTAAAAAAAATATTTATTATATTTGATTAACTTTTTTTTTACATTATGATAAAAGTTTTTGGCCTTTGTTAATTTGAATATCATTTTCCCACTCATTTAAATGTCAACAAGGTATATTCCATGGAAGATTGGCGGGAAGACTTAACAAAAATAATATAATGTTTCTTTTCGAAGAGAGAAAGAACGTTGTTTGATATTAAAACATCGTTACCAACACAGTAGAGAAGAGTTACAGAGGGGATCTATCGATATTGGTAATGCATTGGAGATTTCAACTCAAGCAATGATGATGAAGCAATTACTCGGTTTCAAAAGGTAAGCATTTAAGAAACTGTTTACTGATAATCTAGCTGCAATAGATGATCAGACATAGTAGCCGTGATGGAATCCGCTGTGTAATTTATTTTTTGGTTGGATTAGATAAACCAGAGAGCGATGTGATTAATAAAATATCATGAAATTGGAGGTGGGGCTTTGCATATAGAAAGAGAAGTTTAACATGACTTGATCTATTCCTTCTCCGATCTTATCATAATTCATCTTGTGCTCTGGCATGGACAACAAATATTTGATGCTTCGCTCTTATCCCTGTTTTTTCTACATCTTTCAATAATAACAGACTTCCTCTTTGTTCTGACTCTAACTTCCTGTGATGCGTCCTCTTGACTACATTCTCTTCAACACCCACTATCCATCTACCTTTTAGCATACCCAACAAACCCTAATGAGAGAAAATTCCCCAAAATTTTCTTCCTACAACAATTTATGGGTTACTGTGCTGCTAACATGACATGAAGCCCACGTGGTGTTATTTTATACTTCTAAATAATTATTTCCAGGATCAGTTGTAGCCACCTCACAACAACACCCATACCAAAGCGTATCATAGGAAGTGAAGTAGTGTTGAGGTTGCAAACTTAAGAAAAACTGAGCTCAGAACAAAATAAAATGTTTATCAACAATGGCAAAGCAGATGTCGGCTATGAGATACTTAACAGATTTAGTCCATGACATGGTTTTCTTGCATTGTAGGAATCTCTGGACAGTACACAAGATTTCAAGATCAAAGACAACTAAAATGGTGTAAAATAAAGAACTACCTCTGTGCAAGCTATCAGTCAGACTAGTCAAGCCCTTGTTATCTGTATGAGAAATATAAAAGGTACTGCAAAAAGGCAGTTGTAAACATAGATCATTGTAAAGTGACTACAGTGAAAGGGTTTTGGAACTTATTTTCAACATAAAATCCCAAATTTGCCTTAGACTACATGAGAAATCAAATTTGGGTAGGTTTCGCATGAGTGATAAGCTATAAATTTGAGAGAACTTTATAATTCATAAATTCTACTTCTCTCTGAGGCAAGGGACAAAGGACCCACTTCCACCTAGTTATTTGACTGCAAAAGTCTACTGAGGTGTATATATTCTTATGAAACACATGTTCGTTACTGTCAGGCCCACTCAAGCTCTACAACCTCCTAATGGTCTACTTTACCTAACCCTAAAGACTCTTTCAATTTACAACTTTTCATTTGGTATCAATATGTGACCAAATGAAAGCACCAGACTACAAACATATTGCTTTAATGAGGCCTGGATGAGTAAAAAACGTAGCAAATAGTAGTAAATAATAAGTCTAGCTAATCCCAAAATTATGTTAAAAATATATTCAAGGCTTAGGGATGGTCTGTGTTGTAAGGCTCATGAATGATTTTGTGCTTTACTCATATCCTCTTTAAACCTATCTTTGTTTTAGAGTTTTTTGTTATGTATTTCGAATTATATTGAATTTGAACTTTTTTCACCAACATGCATTATTTTTGAAGAATTTGAACTTTTTTAGACTTCTTGGATTGAGTTACATATGCTACACTTCTAATTGCAACTATACTCTCATAAAAAAAAGGCATTTCAGTAATGTATGCCATTCATTCTCACATGTTGGTCGTCTTCTAAATACTAGAAAAACGAGAACACTGAGCGTTGCATGTTTACCTTCTAATGTAAGAACTCAAGGTAATATGGAACTAATATGAATACAAAGTCATTATTGAACACCGATGCACCAGGATCTTGTCAAAATTTACTTTTAAAATCAAAACTTAAAGAAATATAGGCTAGGATTGTTGTACTTAATAAATAATTTACAATGACATTATATCCTCTTGCTAGGATTTAGTTCCTTCTCTGATATTTTGTTTATGATGAATAGGATATGGTTGGTTAAGAGTAATGATTCATAGAAGGAAGTTTCATTTTTCAAATATGTTTAATTATTACGTGTTTATATTTTTTAAATGTTTCTCTATACCAATAAGGGAAACAATCCTTAAAATCTACTTTAATTACTTTGCTTGCAGGCTTTTGGAGCTTATGTTTTTGGTCCTAATAGTTCAAGATGATTCCCTATTGGGACTTCTAGCAAGTAGAGCTGTGAGATTTGACCCTTTCATTGGTACATCAACAACATTTAAGTAGAAGAAATGTTGCATCATCAAGGATAACATGCACTGGGAGGATGAGTTAGGTGCGTTCTTTCTTATACAATAGAATATTCACAATCATATATGATCTAAACTAAGTTCCAACTAGAAGTGTATTTTATGTATGTAGTTGCAGCTTGAACTTTGAAAATGCTTTCAAAACTAAATGAACTATACTTTACCTCTCGAAATGGGTAATTTTAAGGCATGGCTCTCCCCATCTTAATTTTAGTGTTGCTAACAAGTGGTGACTTTTAACAACTTTTATGAATGGACAGGTTATACAGTTAGTTATAAAGGGAGATCTAGTGAGTGAAGTGCATCAACAATTTTCCCCATGGGCATCATAGGTTTGTTTCGAAACTGCATATCATTTAGAATCTTAAACATAGAATGAGTGTCATTATGGATCCATTGTGATGTTGGTAAATCATAGGACATTATAATATTGGAGAAATTATTTAAATTGTTTTTCAACTTTAAGCTAGATATACATTCAAAGATAGCAATAATTGAAAGTATAAGTTCTCAATGGAAAGATATTAGCAATTTATAGCTATAAAATATCAAAACTCAGAACACTACTTTTTCTTAGTTGTGGGCTTCATCATCTTCAGTGGGCATTATTCTTTGTTGATTTGTATAAGAATCCATGGTCTCTCAAAGTGAATTTTTCTTTGCTCCTAATCCAAATTCAGAGAGGTAGTATTGTCAATCACTTTTTCCCCTTGAATAAATCCCAAGGGGTTTGATTGGACAGTTTAGGAAAGCTACAATTGTCGCTGACAATAATCCTCCCGTCAAAGCTAGTGAATGCTAGTTCTAGGGCATGTATCTAGGATAATTGGTTGATCCAGAATCCAAAATCTGTCACTTAACCTTCCAAATTAGTGAATCAGAAGCATGGATCTAGTCTTAAATCCTTCAAAATATGCAATAAATCTACCAACATGTTCATTAAATTTTGACTGATCTGTGAGAATAACAATTAAACATGTGTGATAAATAAATTAAAATCAATGAATGCAACAAGTAAATTTTCCATATATTTGAAGTTTTTTTGCGAGGGTATGTGTTGGGGGAGAGTGATGGGGAACAAGAATGACAGTAGGAGATACAAGGTGATGGGTAGGGAGGTTGTATTGATGCGAATGGCAGCAAGGGAGCTGGATATGGATATTGTGTAGATGCATAGGCCTAGGAGAAAGGGCATAGGTAGAGTTTCACTAAAATGAGGAAAGTTGTTGCCTGAGGAATAGTGGTGACACTTCCCTTTTCCACTGGGCTTATCACCTTGTGAAGGATTTGAGATAGTTGTCCCACTGACCTATTTTTGTCATTTGTGGGCATTGAAAAAATTGTTTTCTTTATTTCCACATGTGAAGTAGAAAACACTAGTTTGGGATTAAATTCAAAAGAAAACGTTAGGGATGATAATTGGTATGGGATGAGGAAATCATGAAAGTGAAGAAGGGATTTTGATCAAGAGCCGCGTTGCTGCTACAACTGCCTGTGAGCCCGCACACGCCCAAAGCTAGGGCTTCTCCACGCTTCCATGGAGGTTCTGGGCTCGCCCCAAGTTCCTCCTCCCCCGCCTCCTCCGTCTGCTGAGGATGCGTTCAACTCGTTGCTGGATACGCTGCCGAAGAAGAAGAAAACTGAAGCAGCCAAGTTTGGGAAAAAGCTGTTATTCCATAAATCTCCCTTCCCCTTGAGGGTTCGATCCCGGTAGCTTTGTCCATGGTGAATCACGCTCTCGTGGGACAGTTCACGAGTCTTTGGCCCTCCCCAAAAACAACGATGAACTGGGTTGTCAAAAACTGGACGTCGTTGATCAAGAACAGTGTAACCTCGTATTTCTTGGGGAGAGGCTATTTTCTGTTCGAATTCATCTCAAAAGAGGATAAAGACCTGATCTTTTGGAATGGCCCCTACTTCATGGGACCTCAAGGCCTGTATCTCAATAAGTGGATGCCAGATTTCGACCCAGCAGTGGATGTACCAATGGCTATTCATGTGTGGGTTAGGTTGCTGAATCTCCCAGTGCATTGTTGGAAACGGGATTCTCTGAAGCACATAGGTAATGCCCTGAGTAAATTTATTGACCAGGCAAATAAAAAGGATCAATACGACTGTGCTCGAATATGCATTGAGGTAGATCTAGAGGTGGGCCTTCCAGAGGCAATAAAAATCAATGTCGGCAATTGGACTCATGTGCAAAAGCTAGACAATGAGTATCTTCCCTTCAAGTGCCGGAAATGCCATGTTTACGGTCACTTTGCTAGGGGTTTCTCGAGCAATGGAGAGGCGGAGAAAGGGAAGGAGGAGGGATGGAACCAGATAAAGCAGTCAAAGACCTCCCATAAAACCCCCAAATCTGGGGTCCTGTTGTACTATACAACAACCCTCCCTTTTTCTTAAAAAATTTTAGAAATAAAATTCATTTAGAAATAGGGTCCCTTTCTTTTTTAGAAATAAAATTCATTGTTTTGGAAAAATTCATTTTTTTTACTAAACAAATTCAACATTCAAAACTTATGATCCGATCCAATATACAAGGCCTTATCATAAAAAAAAAATCAAATTTAAAAGTTCAATCGCAATCAGAGAATCGGAGATAACCCTTAAAAGAAGTTTCATATGCTTATTTCAAATATTTCGATGCGATTAGTTCGATCGGAAATTTTCAATCGCTAAGAGTTTAAAACGGTTATTTATAACTTCCGATGCGATGCGGTCAATCGCAATCGATTAATCGGGATAGTCTTTAAGAAACTCTTTACGGTTAATTGAAATTCCCCGATCCGACGCATAAACCGTTTTCAAAAAGAAAATCAAGCATTTGTTCGAAGTCTTATATGGTAGACCCCACCAATAGAGATCGGAAAAGTTTTCAATCGGGATCGACCAATCGGGAAAAACGTATTGTAATCCTTACAAGCCATTCGAAAACTCTCGATGCGATTCATAAATGTCATTTATTGCATGCGAAAAGTTCAGAATGAGTGAATATTTTAATATTTCACAAGCGCCAAATCTCTATTGGTACGAGGGCATTCAATAACGAATCAAATGAATATGGTTAATGATTTGGTTTTAAATACGTGAGTGTGACCCAAAAGGAGAATTTACGCGATATACGAAACAAATAAATGAAAATCATAAGTTCATAAATCATTCCGTTTGAGTTGCTTGTTTATCACGACTGAGAGTTTATTGTCTTGCAGAGCCAAAGAACACCAAACTCTTTCATTCACAGACAAAGGGAAGCGGTAGCAAACGCAGAAATGTCAAAGAGAGGGAGAAGAAACAAGACTGCTCTTCCAGTGAAGTTTGTCGAAACTCCTACGGTCTCAAAAGAAAAGCCCATAAAACTAAGACTAGTCACAGATACATCATGCCAGGGGCTTGGGAAAATGACATGGGAAACAGTCTACAACCTATTGGAAAGAGAAGACCCCAAGGTCACAGTGGAAAAGGCATCAGTTCCAGACGAAGATAGCTCAGATTCCGACTCTGAGATCACTGAAAAATCACTTGCAAATTCGTTTTTACATCGAATTGCAGCCAGAGCGAGCATCATGCCTTATTATGATGCAGTTCGATGGGTTATTGACAGTGTAAAGATACAAGACAGAACGTTTGTTTCAGCATCTGGAGTGCCTTTTGGCTCGTTTAAAGCAGAAGACCTGAAAGCAATGTATCACCTTCCAGACCCGCAGAAGGTGTATAACAAGGAATTTATCAAAGATTTTGCTGATAATAACAAAGTCCAATCTGACCCTATCAAAGATTGGAGGAAAAACCCAGAGAAGCACCGAAACGAAGCATCCGGTATGTATTCTGTAGATTCCCTTCTGCCTCCATATTGCTATGCAGTTGCCATGATGTGTAGGTTATTTGGCAATGATAATTCAGCTAGGTTTTCTATACAAATGGTCCCATTAATCCTAGCTGCTGTGAATTCCGACATTATGGATTGGGCTGTTATTCTTTCTGATAGAATGGCCAATAGGATACTTGAATATAGACAAGAAAAAACCGCTAGAAATTCCACTCCCTTTTTCTTTTGTGCCTATATTCTTGATGCTCTTTGTTTCAATTCCGAATTTTCCTTATTTGGATGGAAATGGACTCCCAAAGACCCTGTCCCAATTCATATTTATCATAAACTGCTTTGGAAGGTTCATTTCCAAGATAATGTATATAGAATCTGTCATGGTTTCCTCATCTCTGTTTTCCAAACCATTTTTAATCGCTTTCCTCCTAGATTTTCTGATAAAGCTAAGGCCGACCTGTCTGCAATTGGAGATTGGTTTGGGGAGGAAAAATTTACATACATCAGGGTTTTTGGTAGTATTGTGGAACCGCATGTTCTTCCGCTTTTTGTTCCAGACAAACTTCTTGCTCAAGAAATTTCCTATCAATTGACAGTTGAAGGAATATCTAGGTCTTTGAATAATAGTAAGAAGAGAATGTGGCCTCAATTCCCACTCAATTGTGGTCAGTTTACTCTAAATGATTTCAAGCATGCAGAAAAAGAAGTCTCCAAGATAAAAGGTTGTAAATTTGCAACCATTCTTGGAAGACAATATGATCCAAAAAAGATAGCATTTGATGTCACTGCTTCAGTTTCAATTGCTCGATTTGAGCATGATCCAGATCCGTTCGATGATTTGTTTGTTTCATTAGATAATTTTCCTCGAATTTATGACTTGGCCAAGTCTAGATTCCAACAGGAGGAAATGAATAAATTTTTATTATTCAGAAGCCAGAGATTGTTAAGAGTTCCTCTGGACCAGCTAAGAATTCAAACACAAAATTTAGAGACAGAAGGTACATCCAGTCAAACGCCAGTAGAAACATCTACCGGCAAGGTCATTACACAATCGGCTATCAACCAGCCAACTGTACATACTCAAAAAGTGGTCACTATTGACAAACCTGATGTCCCAAAGGGAAATACTGATGATAAATCCGGTCCAAATACTGGTCAGAAGTCTACTGCTCAAATGACAGAGAAATGCACAAGTATCAATGATGATGTGCATAATCAAAAGGGTGGATAGGATGGCAAAAGCACTGAGCAGAACATAGATACAGAAAAAGGAAAAGAAACAACTAAGGAAATTATGGTTTCTACTGATCTTAATGTTTCTCCTTAGCTATTAAAACAATATGATCAATTTGCTCAACAGCTTGGATTGCAGGATAAAGATAAAGAACAAATAGAGCAGGATGTTGAAGTCATTCCTGAACATCCGACAGGGCATATTGTATTAAAAGTTGAGGAGATCCCTCCTCTGGATGTATTTTACAGCCCTAAGCATAAGGCTGTGGTTAAAAGACAAAGAAAGAGAAGAAAGACAGAACAGGACATATTTTCTACTCCATCAGAGGAATTTATGAATATTGTCTATAAGAACAATGAAGTGAATCCATTCGAAGACCTCACAAAATTGTCCCAGTATACAGGAGCTTATAGTGCTGCAAAAGTGGATAAAGTTGTAGAAGTTTCTCAGCTGATAACTCAGAAAGATCTCCACATAGCTTCACTGGAAGAGCAAGCTAAAGAAAATCAGCAACAGATTAGCCAATTGCAACAGCAACTACAAGATCAGACACTCAGGTCCAAAGAATTGGAAAAACAACTTGCTGAAGAAAAGAAGAAAGTTGATGAACAGCTCTTAGGCAAACAAAAACAGCTAAATGTAGAAATTTCTAAGTTACAAAGTCTGTTACAAAATGAGAAAAATGCAAAAATGATTCAAGAAAAGGAATTTCAAGCAACTTTGGATAAGTTTAAAGATTACGCAAAGTTGAATGAATTCAAATCAGAAGCCCTTGAGGCTAATAAATTATTGTCTCAGCAATTAATTGAATTTTGCTCAAAGCTGTCACAGGCAGAACCTTTTTGTGATATTACTTCATCTTTGATCCAAAATGTCATTACTCTTAGACAAGAAATAGATGATGCCGATGAAAAGATTTCCGAATTTCTCAATTGGCAAGACACAAAAAAGGGAAAAGAAGCCAATCTTCCTAGAATAGAGGAAAAACACAAAGAAATCTTGTTTACAGAATGGGAACATCAAATAATGAAAGCTGAGAGAGCAATATCAAGGGCCAGGAGTATGATGAATAATATCACGCAATTCATAAATGACAGCTTATACTCGATCAATCTCATTTCAGACTGTGTTCCTGGCAGTTTGCCAAAAGTGAAAGAAACTGAAAACAGGTGGAGAGAAGAAATGGAAAAGAAAAGTCAACAAATCAGCAAACTTCAAACAATATCCTGGGACATTATGTGGACTCATTTGATCAAACCAAACAATCAACAGACAGCTATCAAATTCCTATCAAACGCTGTCGATTGTTTAATTCCAGAATTTTCCGATGCCACCTATGCTGGACAGTTGCATTCTGAGATGAGTCATCCACCGAGACTCCAAGATATGTTGAGTATTTGCAACTTGGCTTCGTCAAGCGAGAGAGAAAAACAATGAATCAGTTTCATTCAAGATAGCCTTTCAGTTTTAATTTGATAGATTCTAGCAGTAGTATTAGGATTTTGTTATGTAATTTCTTATTTAAATCCCTCTCATGCATTTAGAGAAGGATCTGAAGTTGTAATATTTTTTGGACTTGGAGCTAACATTTCTGTACTCCACTCCTTATTATATTTGATGAAGGATCACATCTGGTGATTTTTGTGCTGAAATTATCTTTGAAGTGTTGCATTTCTGTGCTTTTGGATTTAATTTTACATCGGAGTTACTAGATCAGAGTATCACATTTCATTTGACAGTCTTCAAGATGAATGAGGTATTTATATCTGTTCACGGTTGATTTTCTTTGTTATATGGTATTCGTTTGAAGAATTTTCTATCATTTATATATTTGGTTTTCATAACATTTCCTTTTTATATATCATTTCTGAGTATAATTGGAATGTTATCATTTATAAGCATATATGAATGGTATATACATGATGAATGCAATATGTTAATACAACTCTGTTTAATTTCTTAAACAGAGTTATCTTTATTCATTTTTGCACATTTCAATTTGATTAATAATACATTTTCATGGTTATTATTAGATTGAAACAATCTTAAATTGTATTCACATATAATTACCCGGGTTAGTAATAGAATTTCTTTATCAGTATTTAGCTTAGATTAGATAGTTTTATTTCTGTTAATTTAGTCCCATTTCCATCCATCCAATTCAATCCATTTAGTTATAAGGAAACTGGTCCTTTAAATCCAGTCGGAGCCACCATCCCAAACGGAAAAGGAGCTGTCTTAAGGTCCCGACCGGGTGGTTTTCCCCAATGTTTGAAGCAGAGGTTTTCTAGGCTTCAACAGGTCCCAAATGGTAAAGTCCCTCAGCCGGCTACTGTTCAACAAACCCCTCCCTCGAATGGTCAAGAAAACAAATTCGGGCCCTTAAGCTCAGCTTTAGAGGACACCCAGGAGGTCGAGATGCAAAAGAAAGTGACCCCAGACAAAGGGACCCCTTCAGGCTTGAGGCAAGGAGAAAGTGCCTCAGATAGACCTAAAGAAAAACATGCAGAAGCTGAAGAGGAAGAACAAGTCTCAGGAGGAATCAAAGGAGGAAGGAGAAATATGGGATTCACAAACTTCGGCTAGAAGATCGACAAGAGGCCGTAAGTCTGCCCGAGAAAAGAGAGAACAGGAAACCTATAAAGATAAGCTCCAAGGCAGTCAACCAACCCTCGAGAAACTCTTGGCAAAAACTCCGAAGATGAAAAGAAACCAGACACAGGGCTCCAAGGGAGCTCATCACACCCAAAAAATTAAGTGATGAAGGTTGTCTCCTAGAATTGCATAGGTATGGGGAGTAGAGTGAAAGAAGAAGCAATAAGAAGTCTTCTAAGGATAGAAACCCCAGACAGACTTCTTATTCAGGAGACAAAAATGGAGGACAAAGACTTCCTCCAAATAAGTAAGAAATTTTGGAATAAAGGTGGAGGATAGGCAGTCTCTGCTCGAGGAGCCTCGGGCAGGCTGGGCACTCTTTGGAATATTAGCAAATTCTCGATGGTCATTGAGATCCTAAATACTAATTGGCTGTTCTTGAAACTTCAACATCTTGATACAAAGGAGGTCATTAGTCTCTTCAATGTGTATGTCCCAGTAAATGCAGGGGAGAAAAAGGCCTGCTGGGACTCCTTCAGAAATCTGGCAGAAATGGAGAATCTGGAAAACACCATCATTGTTGGCGATCTTAATCTCACCTTGCTCTTGTCAGAGAATCGAGGACACAACATCATAAGGGATCCTGCAAGGGAATGGGTGGAGGACCTCATGCAGGATTGGGACTTGCTTGACATCAAGCCCTCTAATGGTAAGTACATTTGGTCAAACAAAAGAGTCGGTCCGGGGCATATTGTTGCAAGGCTAGATAGATTTCTCGTTCAAAGTTATTTTCTCCTTTTAGGATTAGAGGCTAGAATGCATATTTTCCCTTGTAGCGTTTCAGATCATAAACCTATCAAGCTTGAACTGCAGGCCCAAATTGATCACGACCCTATTCCATTCAGATTTAGTCCTTTATGGGTCAAGGCGTCGGACTTCATGAATAAGGTTAAGGAATGTTGGAGGCTGCCTGTCAAGGGCTCCTCCTTCTTCGTTTGGGAGGAGAAGCTCAGAAGAGTGAAAGCTGTTCTGAAAAGTTGGGCCAAATCCCTCCCTAACCTTGCAACTGAAAGAAAACAAGTCCAAGACAATCTAGAGCTCCATCACTTGCATTCGGAAAATTCAGAAATTACAAAAGAAGTTCTAGATAGGGAGGCAGATTTACAACAGAAGTTTCATAAGGCATGCCTATCAGAGGAAGAATATTGGAGACAAAAATCTCACAGTCTTTGGCTTAAAGCGGGAGACAGGAACTCATCCTTCTTCCACAAGCAAGCCCAAGCATGGAGAAGCTTTAACTCCATCTTAGAAATCAAGGAAAAGACCATAACTCACAATGATTTCACTAGCATTAAAAGGGAAACCTTCTCTCATTTTAAAAATCTTTACAGTGAAGAAGGGGTGATGGTCCAGAATTCTAAATTCCTAGGTGTGGTTCCTTCAAATATTACCTCCAGGATGAATCAGTTATTGGAAGCAAAGGTCTCTAAAAAGGAAATAAAGGCTACTCTCTTTGTTATGGAGCCTGACAAAACCTCAGGACCGAACGGTTTTACAGCCATATTTCTTCAATCTTGTTGGTAGATAGTGGAAAAGGATTTGTACAAAATGGTTTTGAAATCCCAAGCCTGTCAGAAAATTGGGGGCAGCACTAACTCTGCCTTTCTTGCCCTCATCCCTAAGGAAAAAGGAGCCAATAATTTCAACAGATTTCGCCCTATTTCTCTATGCAACATAGGCTACAAGCTGATAACCAAAGTGATTGCCAACAGATTGAAAAGTATCCTTCCTAGTATTATCCCGGAGAACCAAGGTGGTTTTGTTCATGGAAGGTAGATTGTGGACAATTTCATCTTAGTTCAAGAGGCGATCCATTCAAGCCTGCATCGAAAAGAAAAGGGTATGGTTGTCAAACTAGACCTAGCAAATGTCTTTGATCGTGTTAGACACAACTTTCTCTTGGATGTTATGCATAAGCTTGGGTTTGGGATTAACTTTACCAACTAGATTCAGGCTTGTATCTCTGAGCCTTGGATCGCCCCTCTGGTGAATGAGCGAGCAGCAGATTTCTTCAAAGCTATGAGAGGGCTTCGGCAGGGGTGTCCTCTTTCCCCCCTCCTATTTGTCCTTTAAGCGTATGTTCTTAGCTATTATTTAGACAAGAAGCAGTAAGACCAAGAGATTATGAGTCTCAACATTGCAAGAGGAGTCAAAAATATAAATCATGCTTTGTTTATCGACGATTCTCTATTGCTGGGCGCAGCCTCTATGCTTTCGGCATCAAGGTTCAAAGATGTGTTGGATGATTACTGTGATGAAACTGGCAGCAAACTAAATAAGGAGAAATGTCATATATACTGTTGGAACATTTCAGCCAATACTCTCAGTTCCATTTCCAGATGTTTGGGCTTTGCTGCCTCCTCCAACTGGTCTTCGTTCAAGTATCTTGGCCTCCCAATCTTCCACAAGATCGCCTTTAGCAGAGATTGGCTCCCTTTGTTAGAAAAATTCAAGCTCAAGATCCAGGCCTAGGGTTTCTCTTGGCTCAACCTTGCAGGTAAGTCAATGCTCATCAAGGTTTTTCTCAGCAGTCTCCCAATTTTTCAATTCTTTGTTTTGCTGGCTCCTTCTTGCATTCTTAGGAAAATGGAGGATTTCATCCGAAAGTTTTTTTGGAAAGGGGGTAAATAGAATGAGAAGAGAATCTCGTTTTTTAGCTGGGACAAAGTCTCCAAGCCCCAGATGGAAGGTGGTTTGAACTTCAAAGACCTTTGCACTCAAAACGTGGCTATGGGAGCAAAAATCATTTGGAGGATTATATCTCCTAATCCTGGTTGGGCACAAAATACATTATGGAAGAAATACTTCTGCGGCCAAAGGAAACGCTGTCTTGATAGACCCCTCCCAAAAAACAGATCGCACTTTCTCAAGCTCTGTGCTAAAGCCACTCTGTTGATCAACCACCATGTGTTCTGGATCCCGGGGAATGGAAAAAAAATTTATATCTAGGAGGATTGCATTATGAATAATCCTCCACTTGCTGAAATCAGATCTCTGCATGCGCTGCGGTCTTGGATGTCCAATGTTGGCTTCATAACTCTGTGGAACATCTTGTGCTGGGATAACTGTAATTAGCAGTGTTGGAAGCAACTTCAGGTGCCAACGGAGTTGAAGTTGGACTGTGCTAACTTATTCGCTCATTTGAAGGGCATGGCCCTGATCCACGCTAGGATACTTGAAAAACGCGGTTGGGGTTCTCATTCAGGCAGCTATTATGTGGTGCAGGGATATATCAAACTGCTGGAACAATACCACGTCCCTCCTAATCCTGTGCCTTGGAAGGGGATATGGAGCGACACATCCATTCCTAAAATCGAGATTTTCCGTTGGCTCTTGTGCCACAACAGAATCCCGACAGAAGACAGATTGAAGAAAAGGGGCTTCCATGGGCCTTCCAGATGTATAATGTGCAGAGAATATGGAGAGAAAGCCTACCATCTATTGCTGGAATGCAAATTCGCAACAGAGATCTGGCATGAGCTTCTGGGCCCTTGGAGAATAAATTTCACATTTCCCATCTCCATCACTGATTTGTTTGCCAATTGGCTGCACAGATATCCAGGAGTCATTCCAAAAAGAAATGTTTTAAGGCTGCCTGGCTTTCCTTGCCAAAGATCATTTGTTGGCAAATCTGGCTTGAGAGGAACAAGAGAATTTTCAGAGATAAAGTGCAGGATGCAAAGATTGTCATGATCAAGATCAAATGCCAGTTGAAATAAAGCTTAGGCGATCAACTTGAGGGTACAAATTTAAGTCAGCGGGATTTTGAATGGGGCGTCATGATGGGCCTCCAGTTTTCTGAAGTAGTAAGGTTAAGCAATCCAAGCAAAGAATGGAAAATTAGAGTCAATGAGAAAGACTTCTCAGATTGGATTAACAAGCAATCCAAACACTCCTTATTCTTTGACGGGGCAGCCAAAGCCAATCTAGGGAAAGTCGGTGTAGGAGGTGTCATAAAGAATATAGAAGGCAGAATTGAACATAGTTATGCCTGGGGCTTGAGACACAACACTAGCATCCAAGCAAAAGCGTTGGCTTTGTTCCAAGGCCTCAAGCAAGTTAAAGAGATAGGCATCAAAGAGGTAAATGAAATTGGCAATTATCAGTCCATTATAAAAACTATAGTGGACAATTCTGCCCCTACAGATTTCAAGTTTGTAAGATTGATGACAAGAATCAAAACACTGGTTAAAAATTTTCAGAGTTTGAACTTCTTCCATGTGTTTTGGGAGAATAACAAGGATGCAGATTCGGAAGCCAATAAAGCAATCCTCCTCTCTGTCGGCACTCTTCTAAGAGACAGGGACGAAGCATGGGATCTCATTCCTTAAAATTTTTGCTTACATGTTTTATTGCATTTTACTGAATCAGTTTGTTTGTATCCACAAGCTTGGGAAAATTACGGATATTGATTCGATTGCTGTATGTAAGAATCACCGGTTTATAAGTGTCCGAGCCATTGAGCTCCTAGTAGGAGAGGAAAAATGGGCTTTGCCTTCATATTATGTAACCTGATTAGAGGCATTCATGCCAAGGCTTTAATATAAACCAATATTTGTTCCTGTAAAAAAAAAAAAAAAATTAAACTGAAGAAGCATAGAACTCGATGTTGCATAATTTCCAACTTAAAAATAAGGTATTCAAACTGCATTCCAGAACATTTGGGATCAACCTCTTTCATTTTTAGTTGTTGGTTGATTTTCCATGTCTTAATCTAACAAGTTTGTTGGACATAAATGCATATTGTACTCAATAAACTACTGGAAATATTCTAGTTCCACTGCCTATGTGTGAATGTGGTTGCATTCAATAACGGGTTCAAAGTACAATCAGAGTGTCATTGTCAAAACTTCGTTTTCCATCTCCATTATTCCAAAATATGATGGTTCACAGGTTGTGTTCACTTTCTATTGATTCATGTATAATATTCTACCATTCCAAAAACTAGAATATGCACTTCCTATGCATCCATCTGTAGAGTTTGTTCATGCCTAAAAAATGGATTCTTCCTCAACATTAACTTATAATGGATAGCATGTTAAGATGTGACAAGGGTGAATTGGAATTATCTACAACTACATAAGAGATCCAGGATGTAGAGAATGATGTCGAAGAACTCCTTTGTAAAATGGTCAGGTTGTGAACAAAGTGGTCAAGCGTCCTTTTCCAACTCCACTGTCAAAACACTATAAAATGATGATGTTGTGTTACCTGCGAAGGCTTATCTTATGGATAGGATAATACTCTGGAGTTAGTTGTACATGAAATGTCATTAACTAATTCTAGTTCCATTCATGAAGATGTAATGGGTTCATGGTTGAACTACCCTATTGATGATTCATTAGAAAAAGGAATATTGCTCTGAATTGTTTGGAGGGTTTTGCTTTCTATATCTCGAAATCTAGGTCTCTAGATCCAAGGTTATTTAATTTTATATGTTTTTATTTCACCCATTTACTTATCTTGGATCTAAGACAAGCACTTAATTGAGTTGTCATGCTTGGGAAAATTGAATATGTATTGATCATTTGAGGTCAATTTACAATGACTTGTGCCAATATTGAAATATCTTTATGATCTAAACACTCAAAGAAGACTAATTAATGTCAAAATAGGGTGAACAACCTACTTAATAATAAGTGGAACAATTCATGCCATCTGAGATTGATGTCTAGGGTTAACTTCAAGCCTTCAGATCTAATATTGTTTTTGGTGGATATTTCATGATCCATGGTATGAACAACTTCCTGGTTATTCATTTAACACCTCAATGCATGTGATTTATTTCTTGTATGTCATTTTACTCACTCTGCAGCAAGGTCTAAAATGTGCCATGTTACACCTTGATTATTTTGATGTTTTTTTTGCACAGTGAAGTATTAAACACCTTCTAATGCAAGAAAAACAATGAACTCAACAGCCTACTTTATAATTCAACAACATACTCAGATTTGTCACTGACATAAAAACTTTTATTTGGTTCTCACTGTTTCTCTATGTATTTTATGTGGTCAATTCCTGAAGTTTATTGCACCATTGCTTGATGATCTATATGCTTTGAAAATGAGTCATATTACACTTAATTTCTCATCTCTTAGCATTGGTGATGAGGATTACATCTTGTGACATTGTTTAAAGTGTCCTTAAAACAAATCAATACACAAGGTTGACAAAGTTTGAAGCAATTCAGGGTTTCAACTCCCTCTAAAGGAAAACCAACAACATAATAAGTCCAAAAATCTAGACTATAAGGCTAGTGCCACACCTGATATCAGACTAAAGCACCCTTAATCTACACCTAGCCCATCTAACACAAATTTGTGTGTTCAAACTTAGTTTCTTCACTTTTTGAGCATGACAATGACTCCTAGGCTAGAAAGATTGCATGCTACAAATTATAATTTGCCATAACATATTTATCATATTTGAAGATTTAACAGAAAGCATCATGAACTTTGTCTGATATGGGTTTCAGAACTGTACAGGATATGTTCGGTTGTGCAGATATGCTAGATATGGATAAAGTGGTTATAGACAGTAATAAGAAGCTTGCAAATATCGATCTTTCTTTGCTACTTTGGCCTGCAGCAGAGATTCGCCCAGAAGCTACTCAATATTGTGTTCAGGCACAAGATCATGGTTTGGATATGGTACATTTGTGTGGGGCTCCTCCTTGATCCTGAATCAAACATTAGATAATCCATGCTCCCCCTTGTTGTGGCTCTTCCTACAATTTCTCTTCTAGCAGCCACCCTTTACATAATTACTATGTTCTGTATCCTCCTTTCATGCAGCCGCCCTTCCACATCATTAGAACTTCCATTGCTTTCAGACACAACTTTTTGTTAATGAGGGGGGTTTTTAGCCTTGGTGGTTTTGAGGGATCACAGGCAGGAGGGGTTCAAATATCCATCCCCCACTCCATGACCTCTTTACTTTCGTCTCTAGAATTTTCTTCAACATGATGTATTATTGCTTATAATCTTCAATCACAAGGTACTTGTCAGCGATTGAACCAAACTGTTAAGAGAAACAAAGGATGCTGAGGTGAAAAATCTGTAGACAGTGCACTGCAGAAATGACTTTGATCTGAATAAAAACTCCTTCCATTCTTACCCCATAAGGAGTCACCATCTTGCACACTCATATAATTAAGAGAGGCCTGAGTTTAAGCCTTGCAAGTGTAATGCCCCCAGTCACCTACTGTGGTGTTTAACTACCTATGTAACCCATTATTTTGTGATTTGTTTTTCTTCAATTCACCTCCTGTAACATATGTTATCTGTGTTTAATGCATTCTATGATGCATTTCAGTCATATACAGGAATGCAATTTCATAATAACACCATTTAGATTACTATTCACATGTAGTACATAATAATATATAATTAATTATAACATAAGTCATAAAAACATTAAAGATAAACACTTATCTGATAAGAGACACGAATTGGCTACAAATCTTCAAATGTTCCAACTTCCACCCAGCCATAGACCACGATGCTCACATTTTCTCAACAACGGGTCACCCCCGGGCTGGGGCTTTGACTCCATAGGACAATGGCTTATCTAAAGCTAGGTACATACCATTACTTTACATAAGCAGTTCAATGTATCAAACCCAACAACATCCAACCAATAAGCTCATTTCCCCATTAACCCCACAACCCAAGTAGTGCAACCCCTTTTCTACATACATAGTCCATTGGCACATGCCACTACCCTTCCAAGGTGTCCAACTCGACCATCCAGGGATGTTCCAAAGCCTTGTGGTTTCCAGGAGTTCCAACAGCCTCACGGGTCACCAGCCTAAACATAATATGTACATCACACATAGGGGTCATCCTAGGGGTGTTACAACAGGCTTCATGATGAGATTAAATGTGAAGTACCTTATAATAGTGCCATTTAAAACTTTGATGCTTTTCCTTGATATTATGAATAATAATTACTCCCAACCCTTTATTCAAGTAGAAGAACATTCCCATCTTTTCCAGCATATCAAACCCTTATTGGAAAAGCAAATCAGTTGCTATGTTTTGATGTTTCGAGTAATGATTTACGTTTCTAGATGTGAACCTGCTTGTAATTTCACCAGCTTCGTCTATAATGCAATTCAATCTTGAATGCAACATAAGCCCCTTGACTACTCATCCAGGCTCTGATGATTATGGAAAATTCCTCTTCCAATTCAAATGAGAAAATCCTATTTGAAAAGACAGTTTTAATCCCTTGGTCATGCCTCTGTCTTAGCTAGATTGTTATAGTTTCCCATAGGTCTATTGTGTCTTAAATATCCTCCCTGTCTCTTAGTTTGATTGTTACGGCGAGTACCACTTCCTTTGTCAGGGATGGAGGATTCAAGCTACCTTGGTTTTTAAATTCAACAATCATCTACTGGGGGATTTTGTCTCTCTAGACGCAATGGATTTTACTATTTCAATTATAAATGTCCCCACGCTTGCTACTAGTCTTTCTCAAGGGCTTCCTCATAGACTGATATCTGAAAATCCTTATGTTTCTTTCTAACCAAACTTCCATAGCTGGCAACATGTTTCCAAATTTCTTTAAGCTTTGGGGATTGTGATATCATATGCCAGTTTTGAAAGAGATCTGGTAACAAGGTAGGAAATCTCCAGTTGAGGTAATGTTTCTCTCTAAAATGACTTGAAATACAACAGGGGTACTCACACATAAGGAGCAGAGGCAAAGGGGGCATTAAGAAGGTCCAAGGAAACATTTTCCTCAGGATATGATCCTGTGTTAGGTTGTTTTTCAGTGGATAATTGTAATAAAGTCTTTGCTTTAGTCAAGTCCTCCTTCATCCAAACCTTCTTCCAGGTTTTGTTGAAGTTGCACCTTCTTTCATGGCCTCTCTTTACCGTGTACAATCCAATCTTGGAAGCTCTCCATTTTCAGTCATCATGTCCCCCCTCATTGGAATTCTGAAATTTATATGATTTTTTTTTAGTGTTTTGTTGCATCTCTATTGATCTGGGCTCTAAATTCCTCCAATATTTTCCTATGTCTCTCCTTAAAGGTGTCCATCTTCAGCTTCATACCTAAAGTTCCAAACACTAGATCCCAAGAGTTGTTGCAAGGTCCTCTTTGGACTTGCTAAATCTTCCATGCTAGAAAGTGTTATCTTCAAGTTCCATGAGTTCTCACAAACTTAGCCTTGGATCCATCCTTGCTATCCCAAAAAATATAATACTCAATTATGTCCAGGTTGTATCAAATGAGGCGCAGATGAAGGAGCAGGCATTCTGGGGATATGGTGCCTGTGTAGTTTGCCTTAAAGCTTGTTTTCTTCCTTGCAAATATGTTGGACCATCTTTTCCATTAAAGCCTTATTAATCCAATCCCCCATAACATAGACCCAAGCTGCTGCAAGCCTTATACACTATTCAAGGCCAACAAGATAATATTTTTTGGTCTGTTATGTTCCTTATCGGACTACACATTTGCTGATATTTTTAGAATTGGCCAATTGTAGAATAGACTTTGACAGTTGTAGTTTGCCAACTAGAGAGTCATTTCCCTTTCCAAATTGTTCCTTTACTAGATAATCCTTTAATAATATTTTGCCAAAAAGGCAGATAGACACACTGATTTTGTCATGACATACACACTACTTTTGTAATCTCAAAGACACTTATCACTGTTACAAACACCCTGAAATACTTAAAAACATCAATTTCTTTGTAAACTGTAGCCAAAATTTCAAAAGTTTGTGGTTCAAAATTCTTTTCCTCTGTCTCCTGTGGTTCAAAATTTTAATTAAAGTTGTCTTCATTCAATGTCACTTGGAAGTTGGCACATCAAAGATGCTCTGTGACTTCTCTATTTTGTGCCTGAGCTTCCCGATATTCTGTCCACTCTTATCAAGTTTCAAGGTCTACAGGATGGGTGGAAAATCTTTGCATTCATGTGTATATGTGATGGATGCTGCTCCATTGGCCATAAAGTCATTGGTGATATTGATGTTACAAGAAACTCAACTGCCAATGTGGGACTTATTAGCCCTCCACATCATGATATTTATTCCATTGAAGATATAGCATAACTTATTTATGTTTTTAAGGAAATCATAGAGTAACGACTTAAATGAAATTATAGAGTAATTCGGTCTTCAAAGATATTCCTCCTCCTTAAATCACGCGAGCCAAACCCAATTTCTCTTTAAATGGTGAATGTAGGGATTTTAGACTGGGCATTCCAGCCTTCAAGGGGAATATACGAGTTTGTACATGCCTGCAGATTTTGAAAGAGAATAAATGGGTTACCACATACAATATGTAGTCTATGAAATATAAATGAAAACTCCATGCAGGGGGCTTCTCCTCAAAGGAGGCCCACAAACCAAGTGTGAAATCTCCATGTCATGAATACCAACACTCCTCGGGTTCCTCTAATGGAATTGTAGGCAAAGACCCCACAAAAGGTGGGTAATCTTTCAAATTAGATGAAAAAATAATTTGTAATACATCCATAGCAAGGTATACAAGTTGGCTTCCAAAATGAATAGGTTGGTCTATTCCAATTTTGTAGGTTGGCTCATCAAAACGTTTTCCAATGTGGCACATGTACATATACTTATATATACACCCTAAGTCCCCTTATCACCATAATTATGGATCAGGATGGGAGCATTCCTCTCTCTTTGAGGTCTGTGCTATTGAACAAGGGTTGTTTGGGATCCATTTTCCTTTGGATTATTCTCTCAAAAGCAACTAAAATCTGCCAACGAGTCTGCCACTTGACCTGTGCTAAATGTATGTAAGATGCATCAGTTTCATCTTTTTAATCCTCAACATCTTTGAAAACTTATCCTTATTTCACATAGTAAGATGAAGGCCTTTCAAAATTATTTGTTTTCTGGTAAGCATATTCAACAATGCCAGTATTGCTTTTCCTAAGAGCCTCAATTCCAAGTCTTCTATAGGTGAAAAATCGTTGTTTGTCTTGGAACATCAAGTATTATAATGATGCCACTATCTCCACTTGGAAGGAAATACTTAATGTGATCTAAGGTTTGTATAAAAATATCGTTTCCAAACACCACTCTTAATGCGAAGAGTATCATGTAGAGTGCATCTATGTACAAGTTTCTTGATTCAATGATGAAAATCTATTTTCTCAACAAGGCTTTATTTTCCATATCATTGGATAAAACAAGGTATTTCACAAATCGAATAAGGAGGTCCCCAAGTATAATCCCATCTCCAACTCTTGAAAGTAACGTTGCATCACTTTACAAATTGTAGCCTCATCATCAACTCCACTCTTTCCAATAATTATTTGGACTTTCAAAATAGTTTTCTCCCCTTAGAGTTCTCACTTCCATGCAATATCCTCTGAACACAATCAAATTCCTTCACAAGGGTTTTCCTATCACAAGCAAGTGCACATTGCTGAAAAACATCCTTTACCCTAATAGTTCTAGTGTTCTCTTACAAGCCATACATATGAAAAGAATTTTGGATGACCCTGCACAACCCTTAATACTGATACCCATGCTTATTTCTCCTTCACCGATTGCACAATATTTCTATGTCTAGTGGGAAAAAAGATCACAGACTACCCATCAGTAAGTAGTCACTTGAAATTCAATTTTGCTCCAAATAACACACATGTAAAGGCTACATAATCCACTCTCCGTGCTACAAACTTCACGGCTGCAATCATACATAGGAAGCTAATTCTGACATGTTATATTTCTACATTATTTGTGGCCAAAGATCTCAAGGAATGCTTGAGTGACAATGATATCTGTATGAAAAAATTCCTGAGTACTTCTAACTAATTATATGTGCCCTGGAGACAGGTGTAATATCCCTCCTACCTTGTACAAAATTTTTCAAAAGGACGAATTCTTCCGCACATTGAAGACTTATTGTGCCTTCAATGATTGTTGTCCTTTTTGAAATTTGAATCTGACTACTGTCTTCTGTGATCTCGTACTAAGGATTCAAAATAAACAATCACTGTTATTTGTCACTGATTTTCTCCATTGTTGATGCATAGAGCTACCTTGTTAACTCCATGGGATCAGCCAACTGTGAAAATACATGAAGTAGAACCCTTATTCCCTTCATTTTTATATGTTAGATTTTTTGTGCAAACCCTAATATAAACTAGTGGATAGCACACCTCACCCATGGGATTCAAAATTGGAACCTAATGGCATGAAACTAGCAAAATGCCTAATAAAATTGGAAATGACTAGTTATGCCAACTCTTTGACCTTGAAAATGCAAGAGACATATTCAACCATGGACAATAGGCCTAGAAGAGGTTGTGTCATCTATTCAAAGGCTATAACAATTTTATATCCTATCTTTTCCAATACTATAAATATGCATGTGTCCCCGGGCCATTTGTGTTGGAGCCTTCCCATATGTCCATGAGAGCCACTTTTCCTAACCCAACCCAGTAACCCCAACTGATTCAATGAGATTATCATGGGTAGTATGCCATATAGATCCTGAACCCGGGTCATCATCAATTATCCGGCTTGCTGCTAGATCACAGCCCCACCGTGGAAATTACTCATGGCCTGTGGGAGAATACATGTGTGAGGATGGCATTAAATCAGATTCAAAACTTATAAATGTGAAGAATAAACAATCTGAATCAACAAGTGATAATGTTAGACAAAGATGCAACAATAATTTTGTTAATTCTGTAATTGGAGAGAAGCAAGATCTTGGAAATGTTCTCCATCTTGAGCATGGGATTGTTGTGGTTTCTGATTCCCCATGTGAGTTGTCAAGTTCACCTGATGCTGACATTAAAAAAGAGCTGACTTATTTTTCCAATTCTATCATTGGAAAAGAAAAAGCTAGTTTGCATGCTGGGGAGAGCAAAATCAATGGAATGCATGAGAGTAGGTTGGCATCTCAACTGGCTACACATGACAATGGCACAGTGGCTGTTGATCAAAATCTGCTCAAAGAGAAAAAGGGTGAAGTGTTATTTGTATCTGAGCAGTCAACAGCAGATACAGGCAAGGTGTCTGAATGGGAATTACAATCAGAAGCTACAACAGGGCTTCCTAAAGCTGATATGGCTATTTTGGAGGAAAAACCAGGTTTTATGTCTGGTAACAAAGTTGTTGACTACAAAAAATCTTCTGGATATAGAAACAAAGGTAGGGTTAACTATGATAGTGCTAAATTACTTGGGGAAGGTTCAGCTGCCAATGTGAAGGCAGTTGACGCACAAGATAAGGGTCAAGTATCCACCACTAATAGTGATATTTGTGAAATGTCTGCTCAACTCCAGGTGCCATCTTTTCCTGTTGAAAGTGAAGTAAAGCAGGATTTAGTAGCTAGATTGACAGAAAAGGAGAATAGAATTTCTTCCAATGTTTCTACAAAGAATAATGTTGCAAATATTGGTGATGTTTCCAAGGTAGTAGTTGTCAACAAGAAGAATAAAAAGAAGAATTTTTTAGTAAGGCAAATGCTACAACTCCCACAGGGATTTATATAATGCTTATAAGGTTCTAGAGGAGGAGGAAGATGTGAACCTTCCAGAACCATCCAAAATAGTAACCAATGTTGTCAAGAGTAAGAATTCTTCAAAAGAGCTTGAGAAGCAAGTCCTGAAAGAAGTGGATGACTGGGAAGATGCAGCTGAGCTTTCAACTCCTGTGAATCAAGTAGCTAATTTAGTTACTAAATGTTCAAGAGATAGAAAGTACTCCAGATATTTTTTGTTGGCAATCAGGGATCAGTGCAAAGATCTACCAAATCATTTTGAAATTTGTCTAGACACTATTGAATTACTTGGAAATTCCCAAGCACTTGCAAGTCATGTAGGAAAGGCTGATGCATTAGCAATTATTGCAAGAGGACTTGATAGGCAGGTGAGTGGGAATTATCTACTTGAACGTCGTGGGAGCAATATGGCTAGTTTGGATGATGATAGATGGGCCAAGCCAGTGGATTCTTTTTCTGATGGCTGTGATATGCAGATGGATGCGGATCTTAGTGGTTCCTCTGCTGTGCTTTGACCTGGCCAAGGTTATAATTCTGACTTTTCAAGAAATACCTATGCAACACAAATGAGTATGAATGCCATCCTTCTTGGAGGGCCTTATGTGCAAGCACCACTTCCACAAGTTGGAGTAGTGAGAAATAATTCTGATGCTGATAGGTGGCAGCGTGATTCTGGTTCGCAAAAGGCTTTGATTCCTCCTCCACAGCCTTCTCTGCCCACAATTCATATATCAGAGAACTGATATGAAGTGGGCAAGGTTTCTAATGAGGATCAATTGAAACAAAGATAAATTAAATCCATCCTTAATAAATTAATGCCCCAAAACTTTGAGAAATTTTTGAACAGGTCAAAGAAGTGAACATGGACTCTGAATCATGTCTTCATGGTATAATATCTAAAATATTTGACAAAGCCTTGATGGAGCCAACTTTTTGTGAAATGTATGCAAAATACTGTTTTCAGCTTGCTACGGGAATACTAGAATTTTATGAAGAAAATGAGAAGGTTGTTTTCAAGCGAGTTCTTGTCAACAAATGTCAGGAAGAATTTAAAAAATATGAAAGAGAAGAGGCAGAGGCTGAGAAGGCAGAAGAGCATGGTGAAAAAATCCTTTCAGCAGAAGAAAGATGAGAGAAGAAGGCTGCAGCACGACAATGAATGCTAGGAAATATAAGGTTTATTAGTAAGTTTTATAAAGAAAGTATGCTGACCGAAATAATTATGCATGCATGCATCAAGAAATTAATTGGTGAATTTCAACATCTAGAGGAGGAAAATGTTGAAGCTTTGTGAAAACTGATGAGCACTATTGGTCATATGATTGACCATTCAAAGGCTAAGGAACATATTGATGCTTACTTTGATAAGATGACAAAAATTTCCAATAAACAAGGGCTTCCCTCTAGGCTGAGGTTCATGTTGAAGGATTTGATTGATCTGAGGAGGAATGGACGGAAACAAAGGAGGAAAGTTGAGGGCCCCAAGAAAATAGAGGAAGTGCATCGGGATGTTGTGCAAGAACTACATGGATAGGGAGGCCTCTCTCGAGGTACCAATATGGGACATTCAGGTCAGAGACTTGTGACACCACTTGATCATGGTGTGAGAGGACCTGCGATGCCACCTTACATGGCAGGTGCACAGATGGGTTCGCTTCCACATATGGGTGGGATTAAAGGGCCACAACCCCATATGAGACCACGTGACCGTAGATTCACTAGTCAAGATGCTCGGATTATGGATAGGGCTCAATTCTAAATTAGTCTATGCCAAGCCCTTCAACACACAGAGCTTCTGATGATGGCCACTTGACTCTTGGTCCTAAGGGAGGTCTTGGCAAGGGAATAGGATGGAGGGCTCAAATTTTTCCATATGCTAAGAGTGCTCTAGCAGATATTCCACCATTCAAATCTCTGAGTAATAAACGAACAGGTGCAGGTCCGATTTCGGGTTGCAGTTATGACCGGATGCCAGTTGGTATGAGAGATGAACTTTTGACAAGGACTTATGTTGCAGAAAAGCCTTTATTTGAAAAATTATGTGTCCAGGAAATAAATGTTTTGGATAATGACGTAAGAGAGTTTAAGAATTCATACTCATCAGGTGACAGAGGTGGGAAGACTGCAAATGTTAAATTTCAACTGTAAGAACATTCTTCTCAAAGAACTTTGAGTTCACAACTCATTGAGGTTCAAATTAGGAAAAAGGCTGAAATGTCAATTAAAGAATATTATAGGTGCATTCCTTTACAAAGCTTCCATGCATTTTCACTATGTCTTTTAGAGAAGTCGACATGTTTCCCTAACTTTTTCTTGATTTTGCATGACATACCATCCAGTGTGAGAGATTTGAAGGAGGAAAATTTTTGTGTAGATGACCTTAAAGCACCTTTGTTCCATTCAACTATGGTTTCACTTTGGATATTAGATTATTTTGCCAGGAAAGATGTTGAAATTGATTTTCTGGGGAATATACTTACACATTTATGCAAGTCTGAGCCTTTCTTGCTAAATCAAGGACAACTTACTGAAGGGTAGTGTGAATTTTGTTTTTGTTCTTATTCAAGTTTGAATTTATTGTAGGACTGCTACAGTCTATGGTCATTTGAAATTATGAATTATAACTATATATATTTTTGATGTTTCTAGGTTGGATACTATACTATTTTCATTGGAGGATGCTATTGTTGACGTGCCCAAGGCTCTTGAGTTCCTTGGTAGGATTCTCACAAAACTGGTTGTTGAAGGGATATTATTTATTGAAGATATAGCAAGGGAAATCAAGGATGGGGGTACAAAGCCAGGAAGCTTATTAGAAAATGGTCATGCAATAGAAGTTCCTGGAACTGTTTTGGAAGATATTAAGAGATTGAAGGGGGAGCCTGTATTATTTTCTTTGTACAAAAAATCAGGAGTTCATTTAGAAAGCTTCATGCCCAAGAATTGAGGCGATTTTGAGGGATTTCTGAAGAAGAAAAACATTCAATGTTTGTATCCAGACAACATTATTAGACATGTGTAATTAAGAAAATTTCAAGGTAGACCGCTCACAATTTTGCCTGATCAATTTTGTGGTTTATCTATGCTTTCTCATGTTGACAAGTGAATGGTTGGTTAGTTTTTAGCTCGTGATTTGACTAAATATGCATAAAAATCTCACCGTCAACTTTTTTCCTGCACACGTTTGTCTTTCCATCCTTTACATGAGTTTTGATGGAATAAAAAAATCTCTACCATTAGATAGTTAGTAATACATTATTGGCCTTAAAGGAGCTTCTTGTAGAGATATACATGAAGTAAACAAAAGGCTTTGAAATATTACTGTTACACAACCTATTAGCTTTGTAACCTATCCTATTTTATATGCTTGAACAACCCTGCCCTGTGTCGAGCATTGTTAAGCTTTGCACTGATTGATAGGAACCTACTTTTGTCATATATGGGTCTTATTTGTTTTTTTCTTGCAAGATAATGTGTTTTTTGGAATGAAGTAAATCGGTTGTATAGTGCCCTGAAGCAATTTTTTTTTTTTTAAGGATTGAAAAATGGTCATATAGATCAGTTTGTATGTTGTATAGGGGTTGAATAAATTAACACAAGTGACAAGGCTGTGTCAGTCATGGAAAAAATAGAGTGGTTGAAATAAGGGTCAAACCCTGCTTCAATAGGAAAAGGAAACTATGCGAAGAAGGGGTGGCCGACTTTCCGGTTGGTAGAAAAGGATCTACCAACATCACCTCGAAGAAGTACGTAGTTTCTAGTGTATTTTTCCAGGAGAGGTGGGAAGGTATGGTCGAAAATCGTTGGTGGAAGAACTTTGGCCCGCACACAAGCCCACACTTGACAAAAAAAAAACCACAAGAAGCATACGGTGGAAATCACTAAGAAGGAAGCAACACGGGCTAGACTAGTCGACACCACAAAATTGTTTAGAAATCGCTAGGGAAAAGACACACAAATGACCGATAGAAGGGAAACTGTCAGCATAATTAGTTTGTGGATGGAGTGCTATAAGAGCTAGCTAGACTTGTGTCAGTGCATGTTTAATAACCACCACACATGTGGTCGAGTAGCCTAGTTGAAGCCGTAGTGACGGTCTGTTAGCCACAATATGGCTGAGAATCGGAGCAACTGCAGTTGACAAGTGGGGAAGCACATAGATCACAGTAATAGGTATGCAGGTGGGCTGTCGGGTCAGGTGTAAGAGCCTGCGTCAAACTTCCCACGCCTACATCCAAAATAGCTTTGCCTTCAAAATGGTGCATGTTCTCAAATATAGTTGTTTAATAAGCATACATCCTCACGTGTCACATTTGGGAAAAGAGTTATAGGGAATCTCCACAATTCCCTCATTTCTCATGTCTTTCCTTGTACCAAATCACTAAAATTCGTGCATAGCCTTTACTAAATACCAAATCTTTTCTCTCTTCAACATCTCATAATTATAATGAACAATTGCCTCAAGATGTTGTTTATCAACGAAATTTGCCTCATGAGAAGGTGTCTCATCTCGAGGAGAAATTTGCTCATCAACAAACCATTTTGAGGGAATTTATAAAGAGGATGATAGAATAAATTTAAGAGAGATAGTTGAAGATGACTTCATATTTCCCCTGTTTTGTAGGTGAGGTGGGTAATGAGGCATTGATGGATTGAATATCAAATGAAGAATTAAAAACAATTTTGCATTGTTTCCAAAAGTATAAGAACCCTCAGCTACTTCGCAGGACAATAGAATTCTTCTAGGGGTTCTATGACTTCCTTCAAACAGACCAACTAAGAATTGCTGACAAATTAAAATACACAGGTAGGATTTGGGAGCTTTCAATTCAACATTTCAGACTTTAATCCCAAAAAATTAGACAAGGATGAAATGATTTCAGACCCATATCACTATGTAATTGAATCTAAAAAATCATTGCAAAAATTAGTGCATTTAGGGTCAAAATCCATTAAGTTGATTCCATGTCATTAGAACAATTTTGCATCCTTCCTGGGAAACAAATCCATTACGGAATAAGAGTAGCCCAAGAAGGAATTTATAACATCAAACCAAAAAATTACAAGCAGATAGTGAGTTTGTGTTTCCAAGGCATATGATAGAGAAAATTGGCTTTATTTAGGGCTACTCATCCATATAGGGTTAAATGTGCAATTGGTTAACTAGATAATGAATTGTCTTTCCTCTATATCTTTGCAATTCTAATTAATGGCTCAGCCTATTCTTCTATCATGCCTACAAGAGACCATGGGTAGGTATGACTAATGGCTCCTCTGCTATTTTTTTACTGTACAGTAGGTGGTCTCAACAGAGTTATAACAGAGTCAAAAAGAATTATAAGCTTGAAAACTATACAAATAGGAATTGCCCTAAACTTGACATATTTACTCTTTATTGATTATGTTTTGCTTTTGGGTGATAGGACCAAGGCAAATGCAATTATGCTGAAGGACCCCACCCTTGAAGAACTGAAATTCCTACCTTAAACACTACCAACAACTAAGGAGCTACAAGAATCAACACCATCTTTGATTTGAACCTAAATAGTCTTATTATCTCCGAGTATTTCCCTAATCAAAATGACTAGTAGATTCTCCTCATGGATTATTTCTCTCATTCTATCTATTAGTAAAATCCACAAAATGTGTCCCTACATTTGAATCTTGGGAAAAAACATATAATTGTTATCATTTACATTATCCATATCTCTTGGAGCCCAAAAATCCATTTGCTTTGGATAAGCTTTATCTATAACTTCAAAAGCAACCCTATTATAAGCTAAGGACCATTATGTCCTCTTAAGTCTTGACAAAGTATGATGGAATGAAATTGGGTGAAGACCAGATCTAGGTTTACCATGTTAGAACCTAGGTTCATCGAGATGACAACCTTGGTTTGAAGATATCCACCATACAAACTAGGAACACCCATACTTATCGTTGCCATCTCTCTTTCATCATCAAGATTAACATCCTGAGGACCTATAACCCATGGAGGCCCATGGTAGTCATTGCAATGTAATTTATTAGAATACAAGCCATTTCTTATTATGAGATTTACCACATCCAAAAATGGCATTATTCACATCATTTTGAAGAAGTCTACAAATTAGGTCAACATAATTTTTTTCATATTTACGACTTCCCTCACATTTGTTCGGTCCTGAAGCTCGAGCACTTTCATAACAAAAATAGGTAAAGTCAAACAACAAAAATGGTCCACCCTCTTTTCGTTTTCTAATATTATAATGATGTTTTATTAGAGACATTGTTTGTTTGTTTGTTTTGGTTAGAAAAGGGTTTGCTCTTGGTTTTATGTGACTTTCAATTTATCATATGTAGCATGTTGAGAAATGGGAAAGAATAATGTGTGACATTTATCTTGCAAAAATTGATGTTGAATGAAAAGATACATAGTTTAACCAAGCTACAATTCACTTTGGTAAAGGCGGAGGAACATTTTAAAAAATTGCTTAAGAATACACCATATACAACGTTTGACCATAAGTAATATATGTATTTTTATTTTGTAGATATGTTCTTTTTTCTTCCCAAGATATCACAACAAGAAAAATATTGATATTATAGAAAATTTTTGAGGATCTCATTGAGGTTTATTTTTCTGATGTCCTACTTGATTGATACTTTCTCATATGTCAGAAAGACTTTAAATATGAATTAATATTTTTATGAAACAAATCCGATTCAAATTTTATAGATATAAAAGATGAAAATAAATGTTAATGTCTTTGTTTGATTGCTACTTGTCTCTGTTGTGGACAGGTTACAGGAAATGTGATTGGAAAAAGGATGGGGAGGCAATGCATATCACGTCTTGGATATGGTTCATTCGCTGTTAGAGATCACTTAGACACCTGAGCCATTGACTTTCGAAATTTTTTTAGTAGGAATTCCTATGGTTTTTAATGTCGTGATTATTTCACCTCATGGTTATTTTGGGCAAGAAAGTGTTTTAGGAATTTCAGACATGACATCGATGGACAGGTAAACAAATTTTTTATAATTGCAATTTCCATTCCATAATATCCACTTTTTATTGTTTGATTGTATTTTGGACATTTATTTTGATTTTGTTTTGTCTTTTAATTATGAAATTGAAAATACTTAGTATCATGTTTATTTAAACAACAACCAAAGTTTGAAGATAAAATTAGTATTACACTATATTGATTGGAATCCTTATTGCTATTTTGTGTTAAAATGTTTTCATGACTATCAGAAAAATTTACTTTCATGTTGTTATTTGAGTACATGTTTATATACTTGACTAATTTCATGCTTTAGAAAATGAAATTTTGTTGTCAATAAAACGACAAGGATTAAACATCACACCTCATATTATTTGTTTTCACAAGTTATCTACAACTTGACCTTTTTAGCATATAACTCAGTTGACATGATTGTTCCTAAGCTTTCTTTGAAAGTTGAATACTAAGTTACTAAGGTGTTATTTTCTATATATGGTGACATTTTATTTGCTTTGTTTATACAGGTTATCTGGCCACATTATAGTGACCATTATCGCCCTAATGAAGAAAATTTGTTCGAGTTTCTTACTTGTATGGGGAAAAATCGCTTTGACATTGTTGATGTTGAGGTATATGTCGTATAAACTATTTATAGTCTAATTTATTTTATATTCTAGTGTTCATTGTCTTTCATATTTTTTTGTAACCAGCTCCAAAAAGAGAAGAAAAGAGATATCAACACCTTAGAAATGAGCCACTTCGAGGGGGAAACCTCCAATACATTACATAAATGAACAATTCTTGGATGATACAAATGAACAAAACCTCCTTCTATATATAGGAGTCTATGGGGCCACAATATAATCCTAGTGGGGCCACAATGTAATCCTAGCCGACCTAACAATAATAATGTAAGGGCACAATAATAACGATATGGGGGTTACAGGGGTAAAATAATAACAACAAGGGGGGCTACACTAACATAATAAGGGGCTACACTATTAATATAGGGACTTAACATGCCCCTCTCCTTCAACAATTGTTGTCCTCAACGCTTGATTATTTCTTGATGCTTCTGTATAAAATTCTCATCCTCCCATGTGAAATATTCTATAGGAAAGTTCTTCCACTTGCTGAGATACTCTGAAATTGATCGTACTTGTCGAGTTCTTGTTTCTATGACTGCTTCATAACTTCTTTTGATGTGATGTTGATCTTCCTGTTGTTTCATTAGATTCTGCACCAAAGTTGGGTTATCCTTTGAGAGTTGGAGAACTTGTTGTTGATGCTCGTTGTGATCTTCCACTAATTTATCATCCATATTAGCTATTATTTGATCCTTCAAACCATCCAACTTAGCCTCCATTTCTTCTTTTAAACCATCTATTTCATCTTCGATTTCTCTTCGTAAGATCGAAACTTGTTGCACTTGGTACCGTAATTTTGATATCTCATACTGCAACTCTTCCTCTTCATGCATCATAGTATAGATTTTTGAGGGATTAATGGATGTTGAATTATTTTTAGGAGGCATATCAGAATCCAATACTGAAATATATGCTCAATAGGCCCCTGGAATCACTTCAAACTGATTTTTCAAACAAGATTTATGCAATTCGAAAAAACAAATAAACACCTTTTTCTTGCTTTTGAGGAGCTCGATATTGAAATTGGAATATCTCTATGATTGAGAATATTAAATATCTAAAATTCACTGCTGTAGTAGCCTTCTAAACTGTCTTTCAAATTCCACAGGTATGATCTGATTTGGATTCTCCAAGGCAAAGTTGTGTCCAATCTCCCGCAATGACCTAATTCTAGACTGGTTCAGTAGAGCGAACTTGTACGACTTGCCACGTGTCACTGTTTTGTCCTTTGTCTCTGAAATTGATAGCCAAGAAACTACAGGCCGTTTACTTGTGACCAATTTTTACGGTACTCCAATCCAATCCCCAGAGAGAGAGTTATTGAAATTTTCCCACGATCACCTCGTTGAGATGAAATTCAGGAGCCTGAAAAAGCACTACCTTCCACAGATCATATCTCCGAAAATATTGCGAACCAAGATCTGAAATATTTTTACAACTTTCCTCAGGCTTTCAGCTTCGCACCATATGAATTTCAATTTCTGAACCTTCGTAGAAAAAACTTTATAGCGCAAATGCCACGATGACCTGTTTAGGAGCCTGAAAAAAAACCTGATTTCCACAGATCATATTTCCGAAAATGTTGCGAACCAAACTCTGAAATTTTTATACAAGCTTCCTCAAGATTTTGGCTTCGCACCCTAAAAATTTCAGCTTCTGAAACTTCGTAGAAAAAAAGTTATGGCAAAAATTCCATGATGACCTGTTTGGAGCAGCGAAACCCTAGAATCCAAACCTCTGATACCAAATGTTGTGTAACCAGCTCCAAAAAGAGAAGAAAAGAGATATCAACGCCTTAGAAATGAGCCACTTCGAGGGGGAAACCTCCAATACATTACATAAATGAACAATTCTTGGATGATACAATTTACAAAACCTCCTTCTATATATAGGAGTCTATGGGGCCACAATATAATCCTAGTGGGGCCACAATGTAATCCTAGCTGACCTAACAATAATAATGTAAGGGCACAATAATAACAATATGGGGGTTACAGGGGTAAAATAATAACAACAAGGGGGGCTAAACTAACATAATAAGGGGCTACACTATTAATATAGGGACTTAACACATATTTTACAATCTACATTGTATCTTCTTTTGTTTTCAGAAAATGAACTCAGTATTGATGGTAAGAAGCATGAATTGAAAAAATAGGGGAGCAATAACATTTGAGCGACAAATGCAAAAAGAGGGAGAGAAGAACTGGTCCGGTGATACCCTTGGAGCCAATATCTCGCATAAGACACATACAAAGACTGATGGTCAAGTCTTCAGAGTTGGTGAATTCACCTGCAATGCCTTGAAAACACAACGATAATTTTTTGAAGTGCTTAAACACCATTTCATGTGTAAATTGTAGTCCAACCAATATTAAGTTGGAAACTCATATTGTAATACTTCAACATTTCATATAATATAATCAATGTAGTTGAAACTATTTATAGTTGCACTTATTGTTTAGTATTGTAATTAAAATATGCAAAATTGTGTTTTCATATTAGATGAACATGCGCATTGTATGACATTTTTTAAATCATACAAATTAATTTATGTTGATTAATAATGAACACAAAATCAATTTAAAACTACTAAATTAGTAATTTATATTGATTAATGATGAACACAAATAAAATGAATATACGACTAAATTAGTCATTTATAATGACTATTAATGAAACTAAATAAAATGAATATAAACTACTGAATTAGTCGTTTATATAATGAATATGAAACTACCAAAAAAAGATAAATGACTACTGCAAATGATAAATTTGTGATTACAAATGACGACTAAATTTTGCATATATACGACTATTAGTAGCTAATTTACAGTATCTTATAACACGACCAAAATTTAGTCATATTTCTTCGGTTATTAATTGGTTTCAAACGATGACTAAAATTTGCATATATATGACTATTAGTAGCTAATTTACAGTATCTTATAACACGACCAACATTTTGGTCATATTTCTTTGGTCATTAATTGGTTTTCTCAGGTGATCATATAGTAATATGTTTTGTTGTATATTTGGTCATTAATTGTGACGATTAATGACCAAATCAAAGATTAAATAAATGACTAAATTAATGACCAAATCAGTGACTAAATTAATAATCAAATCAATGACTAAATTAATGACCAAATCAATGACTAAATTAATGACCAAATTAGTGACTAAATTAATGACCAAATATACTACTAAACAACAAAATTGAGATAACCAATTAACGACTAAGTTAAAAATGACCAAAAGTTGGTCGCGTTATAAGATACTGTAAATTAGCTACTATTGGTCACCCACCGAAAAATAGTCGTTTATATGCAAAATTTAGTCGTTTTTTTAGTAACTAATTAGCCATTTTGTACTAGTGTTGACATTAATCCCAACACATTTGCTGTCACTGGCCATTCATCCAACACCAATTTTCCAACAATCTCACCCTTTGGAATTAATGGGAACACCTCTTCACTTCTTCCACATTAATGGCCAATCCTCATGTTGGTTCCACACTTCTCCCTTGCATGATCCACCAATGGATTTCTCTTCTCTTCATGGGTCATCATAACTTACTCTCTCTGTTTTACATTAATATTAAAGGTCTACAGGTTTCTCCTTCTTCTCCCTCTGACAATTAATGACCAGGGGTCTCGCTACTGATGTGCATTCTTCTTTTCATAATTCTTATTTTAGTTGTTGTTACTACTTTAGAAATTGTAAACATGTGATATGCTCCCCCTGAAGATATACTGCATCTTATTTAATGCCTCTAGTTTTGGACACCTTATGGTTGTTGACTGAATACTCTCTCTTCCAATGCATCTTTTGTACCAATTAAAAAGAAATTGATACCAATAAAAATTGCTCATGGTGTTTTTGCTGCTGCAAATACCAATAATTAGTGATGAATTTTGGCTTTCTCTTCACCTTTTCTGCTACTGTTGGGACTATGCTCACTTCACTTGACCCTCCTAATAGTCACTGCTCCCCCTAAGATCATACTACTTCAAATATGGATTGTTTCTTAGATAATACCAGTTGCACCAAAAAGTTGATACAAATTGGACAATGTACCAAGAAAAATCTTATAGCTCCTACTCAGAAATACATTTCCATTCACACGAAAATCTAAATCCATATGATCCTATACCACCTATTGACATAGCAATCCTAATTGAAATATATGGTACATGCAAAGCTTATACAATTTTTTTTCATCAACACAAAATTGCTAGGCATAATAAAACTCACAACTTAAATGAAATAAGGGTGTTTCACCCAAGATTGAAACCTTTTATTTCTTGAACAATCACCTCTTCCTTAGGATAATGATCATTTCCTGCTACTGCTTAATAAAAAAGCCCCCCCCTGAGCCAATTCTCTTTTATATCTTTGCCTCTACCTTCTTGCATTTGTGTGGGAACTAATCTTGTGGACCTGACTTAACCATGGGCCTCTTGTCATTCCACAGTTCAGTTACAACCCATATTATTTTCACAACATAAATTTTTGTTTTGTTCTCCCCCTGAAACCATGTTAGCGAATCTATCCTTTCTCTTGCAATGTTGATACATAAAATAAGTTCAAATTCATTATTGTAATCACCAAGGGGACTCGACCATACCTCCAAAGTTCAGATGCACCTCTCTAATTATTCTTTATGATTTCCTGCATCTAACTTATTCGACCTCTCTTCAGGCCATTCTCTTTTGTCACTGAAGAAAAACTGAGGATATACTCTCCTTTAGTAGAGATTCCTCCGTTTTCTTCCACGTTTTCACTGGTCGAGTCCTAATCGCAACGTTTCTTTCTAGCTTTTCCTTTGCCCATGTTCGGGCCTTTTCTTTGTTTCATATGAGTAGAGAACGCTCCTCTTTCTTTACCCAAATATTTTTTCTACTCTTTCGATTCATTTTTAATAGAGAATTGATTGGGTGATTTATCCCATTCTTCACTTGAGGTTTGGGATCATTACAGCTGACACTTTGAAATGGTTTTACCACAGGAATCTAAGAATCATCCCTCATGATTTTTCTCTGGTTTTTTTTCTATGAAGATTCAACTCCTTAATGATTTATCCTTTCATTGTTCAACATGGCCCGTTTACATAAAATGCTTAATACAAACTCAACTTCCTTTGTTTTCTTCACTAATCATGTTGCTCCATCAGGATGCATATTCTGATAGGCACACTTCACGCTACTATAACTGCAATTTTTTCACTTATGCCCAAAAAATTCCATAATTCTAGTGTTTTAAATCACTTAATAATGGGGAAAAAGGATTTCTATACTTACCAGCATTCCTATCAAGGCATCTACCAATTCCCACATGCTTTCTCCTAGTGCTGCTCTACAAACTATGTTTTCTTGCATGCCATCTACAATCCATGGCTTTATGTCTAAAAATTTTGCAAGAAAAATAATACCCACGAAAAGGATTTTGATAATTGAAGATACCTTTTATTTGAGAGCTTTTTCCTTGAGGGGGAAAGGAACTTTGCTTGTTTTTCATGTGCTTTCCATGGAATTTTGCATCACTGCCTTGTATTCTTACTTTTTTTTGCTTGGCTCTCTTGTGTTGCTCTTCTCGCTGTTGCTTCTTACCATTTTGCTACTACCTTTTCTTCTCTTGATATTGATGCTTTCCTCGTTGTTGTTGTCCAACAATTTTTTTTTCCCTTTTTTTTGTTGGAATCTTAAACTACCTTTGTTTGAGTAGTTTAGCATTCATCCTTTTCTTTCTTGGGGCTTGAATCTTCTTTGATCCCAACACCATCTTTAATGATAAGGGATCCTTGCTTACCGAGAATGTTGTCTAAGATCTAAAAGACCCTTTGAAGCTTCTTACATTGAGACAATTCCTCATTTTCATTTTCTAGGTCATGTCTCAATAAGACTACTTCAACTTGTAATCTCTCAAAGTGGGATTATTTTTCATTTATCTAGTTGGTAAACATCCCATTTAGTTTTTTATCCTCTTCTTAATGAGCATTGAATTCAATAATTATTTCACTCAACTTATCATTCTCAAGCTCATATTCATGCAAATCCTCCTTTTGTTTGAGATTTTACTCTAACATGTCCTTGATATCATTTAGATAAGAGACTAATTTCTTTCTAAAGTAGATCCTTTCATCTAGATCCTTTTCTTCACCATTACAGGTGTTAGCTAAGCCACCACAAAGATCTAAATTCCACTCTATGTCCATGGAATATTACATGGGTCTAAGAAGTATTTCATCTTCATCACTACCAAGGATACTCCTATTGTCTTCATGGGATATACTATCATCTTCTTCAGAATATCCCTCATTTTCTATTGCTACTAAAGTAGGTCTATCTACATCACTACTAGATGTATTTATATAATTTTCTTCAGAAACTTCTTGTGAACATCTAGAAGATAAGTGACCTATTTCTTTACAATTATCAAAAATCAATAGCTTACCTTTTGACCTACATGGTCTCCCATCTGAATCTTTATCATCCTCGAGAGTGATGAGAAAAAATTTGTGTATTAAGAGAAATATCTTAAATATTTTCAACAACCCTTTTCTAGGATGCCCTCTTCTTCTTATCATCAACAGCTACGTGTTCACGTTGACTACATGAGAAACAATTTTCTTCAGCCTTCTCTTGAGCCACATTTCTAAATTTTCCATACATACATTGCAATTTGTCCAACATTTCCTTTGTTGTCTCACAATGCATCATCTTATCAACATCTTCCTTTGACAACCCTTTCATGATAATCATCTTGGCTTTTGTATTAAACCCATTCTTCTCTAAATATACCACAAACAACCAAATATCTTCATTCATTACCATAAAATAGGCTTCCATTTTAATCCTCTAGATCTCATACTTTGATCCATTTAAGCATAGAACTCCCTCTGGTGTCATCTGAACTTGATTAGCCATTGTTTCCTTTTTTTATCTACCTTCAAGTGGTTAATTTGTTCCTAAAGGAACCATGTTATGATACCAATTGTTGGAAACAATGTAAATACTAAAAGGGGGGGGGGGGGGAGTGAATCAATATTAAGGTTAATTCATTTTTTTTTCAAATTTGTATTTAACATTCAAACTTGGCAATCAGAAACCATTAAAACCTCATAAAAAAAACCATATGAATCAATACAAACACACACATCATGAGTAACAAACACATGAGACACAGAGGTTTAGCGTGGAAACCATTCTGGGAGAAAACCCAACAAAACTTGTTTTTTATTATGATGTAAATAATAGCACCTAATCTATTACATAAAATTTTGTTTGTGAGCCACCACTCATAGGAAGCACCAACTCCCCTTGAATTTTTGCTAATGCCTACTAGCAGGAAGCACCAACTCCCTCCTTTTGTAGACACCTAATCAGGTTACCAGAATCATCACGTGAAGCACCAAATTCATGTATTTGTTGCAAGCACCAACTTACAAGAGGCACCAACACCCAAGCTCTACTTAGATGTCCACTATGATGAAAGCACCAACTCCCTGTTTTGAGCACCAACCCACACTTAATAAGGAAATATCTACTCTCTGTAATTCGTAGCCACTTTTCCTGATTTCAGCTCTCTGTTCCCCTCCACCTTTGGCTCTTTTTTCTTCTTAATATCCTTCACTCTCACTCAAAAACATACTTTCATACTCGACCCTTGAAGCACTTTTCTCTCTTCTCACTCTTCTCATTCTACAGAAACATACATTTAACTCTAGACTGAGATGATTTCATGATTATGTCATCAACCACACATGGTGTCTCCTGAGTGGTGACAAGTGACACCCGGATTTGGCCCATTAGATCACCCAAAAGTGTTAAATATGTCTGCCACGTGTCCCCTGCACATCTACATCATGTCGACACCATCTTCCAACATCATCTCCTAAGATCCAATCAAATACTGACACTTTTCCATATCATAGAGGAGAGAGAAATGGTCCCTGAGCCCTTATTTTTCGCAGATTTTTCTTTGTTAAAGTCGTTTATAAAAAGCCACCGAGTTCAAGAACTCGACACCACTCCATTATAGTTTGTGGAATTTGGAGGAGAGGTCCCGGGTTGATTCTCCACCATTGATCTACACGATCGGCATTTTTGGAAACCACCTCCTATGGCCTCCAAGCCTGACAATATTTCCATCTCAACGCCCATCAAAATCTCACCACATGGTGTGTTGCCTATTTCCCAATGCTCCCATTTTGTTCCCCCTTTGATATCCTCTGGGATGCACCCACTGAGGTAACTCCACTAGGATGGCATCATATTTGGCGTAATCCCGCTCATTCTATTTGAGTGCTATAAAAAAATTGTTGGGGCAATGTTTTCAGGGTATTACCATTAGGTGGGATTCGCATATATATTCAATTTTCATATTTATTTTTCAAATTATAGTTTAATTAAATTACTGGAATAAAATAATTAATTAATTTTATTTTTTTATAAAAATAATTTTAATACTAAGTTTCATAATTTAAAAAATTAAAATCCAAAAATAAAATATAGAGATAATAACTATTGAAAGTATAATGGGGAAGTTAAAAACTTTTGATTTTGTTTTATTTTTAAAATGGATGGAATTTTAAACTTGTTTTTCATAATAAAGAAAATTGTTAATTTTTTTTTCTAATTTCTGCTTAGAATTCCATTAATCAAAAAGAATTTACATGGAGTTTACAATACCCACTTGAACGTGGGGTTTTCACATACAAACTAAGACCAAAATGTAAGGAGAGATCAAGGTAAACATAGTAAAAGAAACAAAAGTATTACCTATTTTTTTGGATTTATTTTTCTCCTTTTCTGTTTGATTACTTCCACCCACCTATTCCGAGAAGGAGTAACCATGTCTTGCTAAAAAAATTCCTGACAGACTTGTATTGCATCCTTTTTTTATTATGAGGAAACTGATACGTGGGCTCGCTTTACTGCTCCCAACGAAGAAATATTACTATCTATCCATGTGCAAAGTGTTAAGATTTATTTCTATACTCTCCTCATGATCTTCAACTAAAGAGATAATTTCATCATTTGATTCATTTTCCTCTTGATTTGAAGATGAGGAGTCCTCTTTGGAGTCCTCTTCCTCCTAGGAGGTGGGATGCATGGCTTCCAAGATTTATATTTAGTTTTCTTTTTTACTGAATTTTAAGCATAGGAGTTTTGTATGTGTCATGTTTGATGGCAGAGGCGACAGCGAAAATCCATGTTCTCATAGTCCAAGAGTCGGATCCAATGGAAATCACCTACTTTTAGGTTGTTTTTGTCCAGAAATCCTTTACTAATTTCAAGTTCTACACAAATCCTACCGAAATTATAAATCCCAGTTTGGCCTAGCGTAAGATGTGTGGCTAGGAATCAACCAAGGGTATTTCTGATGCTTGTAAACATTGAATCATGCCCTAGATGAGCCTACAAGTTTGGAAGACAAACCCAAATTGGGAGATTTGTAATTACTGTCGTAGAGGTGTCGAAATATGGGAACCAAGGGATCATGAAAATACATTCTTTTCCCCAGAACGATGGGCCCTTAGATAGAGAATTGTGATAATATTCCTGGCAGGAAAACACAACTATGAAGAAGCCCTTAGAATAGAAGAGAACCTTACAGGATTTGGTCCAATTAGAGTGTATCCAATTGTAAATACCTATTGTTCGAGACCACAACCCATTTAAATGTCAGATGAGGCCATGCTCTACTATTAAATCGTGAAGATCTTCAAGATATGGATGGGAAATGTCAACAGGGGGAACATCTTCTAATTTTTCCACAATAACCAGACTAGGTGCATCCTGAGAAGGAACTGTTTTTCCTGGATTTTGAGGGTTAGTTGAAGGAATATGAACACCCTAGGGAGTATAATTAAGAATTGCATCTTTATATGAGAAATTCTGGGAGGATGAGGGTGTCCCCAAAGCACCCCCTCGCAGAAAAAGAGTCAAAAGTATAGTGGAATCCTTACAAATATGATAATGAGAGATAGGAAGAGGGTCTTATAATTGTTTAAATTCGCAAAGGAAGTGTTGAACCCTGTGAAAAAACCCTAATTTGAGCTGCAACAAAATTTTGAGGTCTCTTATGAGATCCATAAATCTCACCCAAAATAGAAAAGAGTGTCTAGAGATCATTTTGACTTAAATATAGAAGGGATTCTTACATATACAGCCCTTTTGAAATAGAGCTTTCACATCAACCATGGTTTTTGGAAAAGGCGCTTTCTATGCAGTAGCCTCTTGCACCATAAATTCTTCTTCTCTGTCACAATATTATTTTTTAGTAGTTGGGCCTTTTCTTCCACTCGTGAGAAAACCCTCGATGGGGAAAGCTCCAAAAATTTCATCGAAAAATTCTCTAGCTTCACTGCCAACGTTGATAATGATAATAGCAGTTCGGGTCTCCCACTCAATGGGACCCGAACACCCCTCTAGAGAGAAAGTGTTCTCAGGGTTTCAGCATAGAGGGTAGTGTGATTCCATTCGCAGGGTCTCAACACTGATATTCGACTCTCGACACTCATATTCAACCACAGAATTTAGTGTATACTACACTTATTACAAGTTGAAAAGGTCGAGTGGTTTATTAATGTGAGCCTTAAGAAAAGTGTCAATTAAATAGGATTGGTAAATTTTATTTTCAATTATAACATCATTGATTATGAAAGAATTATAATGTTACATATTTGTTAATTTCATTAATCTTTTCTTTTTTAAATAGTTGAGTTTAAAAATATATATATTATTTTATATTTATTTATCTTAATTTTGATAGTTATATTCAAATGTTTATTTCTATAAGGTATAGGTTTTTTGTTTTTTAATCTAAATAATTGTAGTTTATATATATACTAAAAATAGTAATATTTAGTTTCTCTACATTTTAATATAGCGAAATGTTAACTTTTTAAAAGTAAATTTAAATCTATGGTTAATAAAAATTTAATAATTTACTTAATTAATGTGTAATAAGAAAAATAAGAAATTTCATATGTATATACATGTATAAATGATAACATCCAAATAAATTAGTATAAAATTATCTTAAACTTGGATTATCAAACATTCTAGGGGTTCATTCAAATTAAACCCATAATGGTTTAATTCCTGAACCTTGAATTATGGGCCCACGAAACTCAGCTAGCCTAATTAGCAACAATGGAGCTAGATATCTGCTCGTAATTCTTTATTATGTTCCTCCCCCATGTTCTAACTCTCTTTTACAACGTAAACGATATTACAAAATTTTAAAAATTTTCTAATTAATTATGGGAAAAAACCTTAAGTTTTACAAAAAATTTATGGGTGAAATGCTATTAATGGGTTAAATTTTTTAAAAGAAACATAAAAAAATTGGACCAAGCATCCAATCTCCAAGTTTATATGCCAAATTTCATTATTCATTGGTGTTAGTCCACCAAAGTAGCGCTTAATTCCACATGCCAAGCCATGAGATAAAGAGAGCATAAAAATGCAACAAGAAATAGAGAATGAAATGTATTTGGCTCATGAAATAACCCTTGCATATTCTTACTTTTACAATGGTATGAAAGAAGTAGAAGCAAATAGACTAAAACTTACTCCAGAATATTTGGAACTCGAGTTTATTGAGGCTATTGTGAATAATATCTCAAGGAGAAAAATATGAAAGACTCGAAGATTCACATGAGGTGACTGTGAAATATAAATCCAAGCGTGAGAATTCTATGCTTGTAGAAAAATCCCTAGACGAACGCATGGAGTTTTATGTCAATTATGGACACTTTTGTCCTGCTATTGTCAAGGTAGTCAAAACAATAAATAAAAGACAAAATGTGACTCTCACCATAAAATTTGTGTATGCCATTGGTGAGCAGGGTAAGGATGTTGATTAAAGGTCCTACAAGTTTCAATGGTGATAATTGGTTCACAAAATATCAATGAAGATCTATTGTCAGTAAAAATTTCGGACCCCTCATTCGAAAGCTACCTGATAAAAGAGGGGGGGGGTCTAAAATAAGTTGTTTCAAAAAACACCTATGATTACGTGGCATGATTTGGATCATTTCGGTCCCCCCAGGTCAAAAACCACTTACAATAATGGACACCCCCTGAAATCCACGTATGGTTTCAAGGAAAGCACACAGGTTAATTATGCAAAGTAGGGTTTAAGGTGGAAATTAGATCCTTATGTGTTGTGTGGGAATTATAGTCTATTGTGGTTTATATTTTGGAATGTATGATTCTCTGAAGCCATTGGATCTCTAGTCTACACTCCAAGACTATCCAAATATGGGCTTGTAAGTAAGGTAGGGACTTGTACATCCTTGAAGTCGCATAGGGCTCTGAGTAGGTTTATTGAATCTGATCCTCCCCACTCAAGAGAGAAGCTGGACCTATTAAAATGTCTGGATGGATGCCAAGATGGTGTTGAAGATGATGGATATGTTGATAATGGGGTGCTACCCAATGCAGTGCAGAACAATGTGGGGAGGTATATTTGTTGGGGTTGCAAAGTGAGATCAATAAATCCAAGGAGGCGTTGTTGAAAATGGATTATGCGGAGCAGGGAATTTTTTATAGTGATGTTCATGGCTTGGAAATGGTTACTGGATTATAGGAAAATACGGAAAGAGATAACCATGAAGAACGACCATTTGTTCACAAGAAACTGCAAGAGGAGAAGAGATATTCCATGTCCAAGTTGCACTCACTTTCCGCTCTTGCTGAATAAATCATTGAATTGAGAGGTTTGGCTATGTTTGGGATTCATTGATGGGTAGCACATGAACACTACAGATTCTTCCAAAAATATACCAAATTTCATCAATTTTTTGAGGATCGCATCATTGTGGATGAGTTTAGATATCCCATTTAATATTACAAGACATTCAATGAGTTCTTTATCGGAGAGCTTAAGCCAGGTGCTCGACTTATTGCTTATGAAGACAAGGATTATGTTGTTGTTTGTGGAATTAATTCATAATTAATGGCATTTCAGTAGGAAGATGACAGTAAACATTTCTGGATAAAGGGCCATAAATTTTTTGTTCGAGGTCTCTTGGGGAGATGAAGCATATTCAACTGGTTTTGGTGAAGCATCTTTGGTGATATTTCGACTGGCTCCATAGGACTATCATCATTTCCATGTTCCTATCAATGTTGTAGTTGGGAAGTTCATTGAGATTCTTGGCCCTCTATATACAATAAATCCTATAACAAAAAATAGTAAGGAAATGGTGCGATCAAGGGTGCCTCTATTTTCCAAGGACATTCTACTTTTCAAAATAATGCAGCGAGTGATGTTGGTTCCATAGATCCTCACTCATAAATGTGGCCCATGAGATATTTAATGTCTAGTTTTCATTTGTAAAACCCTGTCGAAATATGGGTATTTCTCTCAGCATATTAGCTAAATGTTACATGTTAGATAGTTTTTCTTTTGTAGTTACAAAGTATGAGGATTTCACGAAGGCTTTTACTTACCACAGAAAAAGGTTCATATGATGATCCTGAATGAAAATACCCTAAGATTATTGGGGCATATAGTGGAACTTCTTATGATCATTTCATCTCTCAAATTTGCAAGTGAGAAGAAATTTGCACTCCCCTTGGTTGATTTTGTTTCAAGTTCACTGGCTAAAATATTTATAATTAATTATGGAACCTTAGTGGATTATTATGATGAGATTATGGGGCATTCATATGCCTTACTACAACATGAATATAAATGGAGTGAAAATTTAGAGGCACATTGTGAGTTCATATCTAGCTTAACAATGCCTACAAGTGGGTTGATTCCAACATCAACTGAGAACAGTCTTGCTTGACCAAATTTTCAACATTTCAGGGAACCAATATCAGACCATGAAAACATATTAATAGTTTCAGTAGTTCATCCATGCATTACTAATAAATGTCTCAATATCGTAATATTTTCCAGTGACGGGTATAAAGCATCTGGAATTAAAAGTGCATATGACTGTCACTGGTCCTAAAACAGATTTCATATAACACCATGGAATAAACAACTTTTCAATTCTCCTCACATGGGTAAAAAACAAAATTACGAATATCCTACAATTGAAGATCAAATCCAGATCTTCGAGTATGATGACAAATCATATACATTAGTTTCAAATACAAGAAAGAATCGAACATTCAAGAAATATACCCTAGATTTTTAGGGAAAAGGATCGGTTAAAGCAATTTGTTCCAAACTTGCAGATATTGGATAGGGGTTGCATTTAGTATTTTTAGGCAATACTCAGACAATAAAAAGGTCAACATATGGTTGCAGTTTAGAATATCATAGACATTGAATTCACCATATCCACATTCCAACATTGGAGGTTTAAAGCGCTCCTAGCAATAAAATATCAGCAGATTAAGGATCATTTTGCAGATTTCCAGCAGTTAGTAAACCAATTCCACATTTCAATGCACGATACTCGCAAATAGTTCAAAGCTTCTAGTAGATAAATTAGAGATATTATTTTATTTTTATTTATTATTCGAGATTTTATTCTAGAATTGTTATAACATTTTAGGAGAGATTTAGTCTATATATTGTTTCATTTCTAGTAAACAAGGGTTGGATTTTGATGCCAAAACCCTATTAGCTTTGTAAAAAATTTGATTACAAACATTTTGATTGAAGTATTCTAGCTCCAAATTTTTACATAAATTGTGTTTCCTGTTGTTTTTCCAATACTTTCATACTCTATATATGCACATATTCACAGTTAAATAGGATATTCTGGGTAAGAATAGATTGAGTATCAATCTCTCTGAAATCCCCTACAAAGTTATAATCATTTAAAGAGATTATTTTATTGGGTTGTTTGTCTAAGATATCTCCTCCACTTGTTTTAATTGTTTCCTTCGGTCATCCCCTGAATGTGTTTTGTTTGGTTGTTGAAATCTTCTACATGCATCCAAATTTACCTGGTTGATTAAGTATTAAGTATGACTACTTAATTATCAGAAATTACCTTATGTTCTTCTGTCAAATTCTTTAAAAATAATTTCATTGTGTCAAATTTGGATGTTGGCGCACTGATTAAATTGTTGCAAGAGAGGGATTTATTCATGAACATAGATTGGTATTCATCAGTAACCACCCAAAATAAATTATAAATATGGACACTGTGCTTCATATGTTGTTGTACAGTTACTGTGAACAATGTTAAAAAAATCATCGTAACAATTGAGGGATCCCCCTATGGTTCAAGGGCCAGCTTGAACCTAAATACTGGCCGAGTTGGTTTCTAAGCGTAATTTTTGCAGCCAAGTACTGCCTAAGAGAAACAGATACAACATTTGGCATCGTTGTCGGGGAGCATAGTAATGAAGATATATTTCCCTGGAGAATGATAAAGATTATATATATTCCTCGTTGGTGAACAAGGATTATGCATTTGATATTGGTTGTAATTATTTCACCTAGCGGCTCCACTTTTTCATATGGCGATACCATTAGGTTACCGATTCCACTAGTTCCATATGTCAGATGTTTTTACTATTGTGCTTGTGTAAGGTTCAATGATGGTCCAATTTAGCATCATATTTTTCTTCCTCTCAATTGTGTTAAGAAATCTCAAATCCCTACAGAGGAAGCAACCTTCTAAGTTCACATGTAATTATAAGTTTCCTATGGAGTTTTAGTTTCAAATTGCGAATATTTTTCAAATTTTCAGCTGCATGCAAGGTGATCTACCAGTCAATCCAATCCTCACATGGTTGCACAAGAAGTCAGATTAGACTTACTAGATATACTTGGAGTTCACTATAGTAGGAGTGAGTAGATTAGTGGTTGGTGTGCAGTGTGTGGATTGTTTTTAGTTTGAAATGGTTACTATTTTGGGCATGTTACTTATAAGAATACAAGTCATAGGTTACAAGTTTTCTCATAGATGCAAAATGATTTAATATGTTACCACAAACTCCATCCCTAACAATTTGCAACATAAGGATTTTTTCGTTTTAAGCAGTGGGTAGACAATGAATGAGTAATTATTTTTGAGTAACGGTGTTTGAGGTCTTGGTGATATTTTATTAATTATTTTAATATTTATATTATTTCTGTTGGGAATAGTCAACAATGGACAGAGGATGGATACATTTTTATGTACCACAAAACACTTAAAGGTATGGGTAGCAGGTCAAATATCAAGCTATTTTTAATGAAGCTTTGAAGATCGTTTATCAAACATCTCGTAGCTAATCCAAAGTTGAAAAAATTACTGGTTAACCAAAGGATTATGAAGAAAATTGGATGGGAACAACGAGCTATGTTGACAAATGATACAAAAATCAAGATTTTAAGTGATCTGATGTTGTTTGTCATCATTCACTTGGGATGAAAATTATTCAGTTGGAAACTCTATTTGTAGGAACATGCAGAGCTTTTATCGGACCTATATCTCATTTTCTTGAATACATGAATAGAGAAAACAATGTTCATCTCAAATATCATTGTTATTGGGAATGGAGAAATTTGTAAAAAAAATTTATTTTCAAATTTTAGTTCATTTCAACTTTAAGTTTGCAAAATTACATCTATAAAAGGATTTGGAACATGTCAAAAGTTACAATGGTCAGATTGTAAGTTGAAGTTACAGTTAATGATTGCAGTGTTTTAGTTGGCCCTATCAGTTTGATTATATCAAATTGCAGCTTCAGGTCACTGTTGTACAGTATGACTCCATGCCCAACACTTACAGCAAGTGGTCTACTAGTTCTATGCATCCCATAGGGGGAGGCAGTGCCCATTGGAGCCGATGTTGAAACTCTCTTTTACACCCTAAAAGATGCTAAAAATTTTCAAAATTTTGCTAATTAATTCTGGGCAAACACCTTAAGGTTTATGAAAATTTTATGGGTGAAATTCTATTAATGGGTTATATTTTTTAAAATAAACATAGAAATTATTGGAAAAAGCATACAATCTCCAATTTTATATGCCAAATTTCATTATTCATTGGTGTTAGTCCACCAAAGTAGCACCCAATACAACATGCCAAGCCATGAGATAAAGAGAGCATAAAAATGCAACAAGAAATAGAGAATGAAATGTATGTGGCTCTTGAAAGAAGCCTTGCAGATTCTTAATTTTACAAGGTTATGAAAGAAGCTAAAGTAAACAGACTAAAACTTACTCCATAATATTTGGAATGTAGTTTTATTGAGACTATTTCGAATAATATCTCGAGGAGAAAAATATGAAAGACCTGACGATCCACATGAGGTGACTTTGAAATATGAAGCCAAGCTTGAGAATGGTATGCTCATGGTAAAATCCTGAGACGAAGGCGTGGATTTTTATGTCAATGATGGAAAATTTTGTCCTGCCATTGCGAATGCAGTCAAAACAATGAAGAAAAGAGAAAATATGACTCTCACCATAAACCTTGTGTATGCCATTGGTGAGAAGGGTAAGGATGTTGATCAAAGGTCTTGTAGGTTTCAATGGTGATAATTGGTTCACACAAAGTCAATGAATATGTATGATCAATAAAAATTTCGTACATCCTCATTCAAAAGTTGCTTGATAAGAGGCGGGGGGGGGGTTCTGAAATAAGTTGTTTCACAAAACCACATGTGATTACATGGCATCATTTGGAGAATTTTGGTCCTCCCGGGTCAAAAACCACTTACCATTATAGAAACATGATCTAGGTGGATTTTGGTGGCCACCCGCCTATTCCATGTAGTCAGTTTCATCAGTTTTCTTATTTACTATTTTTAGCAGTTTTTTGGGTCCTGACCTTCCAGAGCCATTTTGAGGCCCTAAATGACATTTTTTGGGCATGATTGCTCAAGAGATTTGAATCAAATCACAACAGCAGCTGTACTATCATATGAGGTATCATACGTGCCAAACGGAGATAATATGACCAAGTTACAACCCTGGGAAGTTGGCTGCCCAACTAACCCCAACGGGGCCCAAAAACTCTTGGTGTTACATCTCCTTGGGTTATGCTTTTGGTTGTTTAGAGTTTTCTCTTATTTTTCAATAATAAAAAGGCCCTTGAGCCTCATTGTAGCACAATTCATAGGCATGTAGCCACAACATCTCTTCTCAAAGATAAGCTACCATCGACTGGGCTAGTTTGTTTTCCATTCTATTTGTAAGAATTTTTCAGCATTTGATATTAATGAAATGGAGTGTTATTCCTGCTGCATCTCTCCGTTTATGTTTATTTTCTGTACTTTATTGCATTCGTGCATAATTCTGAATCAGTGTAATCAGATCAGTCTTCTCTTTCTCAATATTTCTTTGCATGTCCCCAACGAGGTCGGGGTATAAGGAGTTAGGGCTCGATCTAGTTGAACCTTTGTAAGACCAGCCTCGCAAACCCTGACGACCTCCCGTGGCAGAAGAAAAGAAATTGAAGAGAGTAGGAGATCTTGTAAAAATATTGTTCGAGGAGTCCCTCGAGAAACAAAGGAACGCGATGATGGATAAATTTTCCTAGATCCTTCATGGATTACCCACCAGCGGCACATCTTCATCCAACAACCACTCTAGAGGCACCACTCCTTTCAAGGTACAAGTAAACTTTTAAATTTCCATATTTGAGAGCCAAATAGATGCACATGCAATAGATAGATGGTTGAATTTTCTGGAAGGGTATTTTTCGGTCCATGATTTCTCCGACCGAGAAAATATTACCTTTGCGCTCCTCAAAGCCACCCCCCATGTCAAAGTTTGGTCTGAAACCTATTGTGAATAGAGGGATGAGGAAGAACCCTCACTTTTTTCAGCCGCATCCACTTGGAATTCATTCTGAGACAACATCAAAGAACAATATTACCCTGTGGGGAGCTATGAGGACAAGTATATCCAATGGACCACGCTGCAGCAGCAAAAGGATCAAGATGTGCATGAGCTGACGAATTTGTTCCATATACTGTGCACAAAGTTGGGTATTAAAGATTCAGAGAAACACTTGCTGATAAATTACCATAGTTGTTTGCATATATACATTCAGGAGGAAATGGAGTTCCTCGACATTACCTCGCTTGGCATGGCATATCGATATGTTACCAAGATCGAGTAGAAATTTAAGCAGAAGAAGAGAGACTTCGGATCCACAAATTTGAAGCCAATGAAAGGCACTCCCAAATCGTAAAAAATGGGCAAAGCCAAAGCGAGGCCACTCAAGACAACCCACCGAAGTTGTTGGGCTATATTAATCATTGTTGAATGACTAAAAAAGTACACATAAATTATCAATCTAGGGATGTCTTTTATTTCAATGACAGTTGCATTATCTATGCTGATACACTCAACTAGAATCAATTCCAAATAAAATAAATCGTTGCTGAAGTAAATGCTGGAATTAAATCACTCATGCAGAAATAAAATGCTCTACAAGACTGTAATCAAACTTCAATTAATCTGCTCTAGCGCGCCACACAACAATTATCTAGCTGGTGTCTCTAATCTCATATGTGTAACAGCATATAAAATACTGAAATTGAAGCGGATATATTCACAATTGAAACAACAACAACACCTCTACTGATACATAAACTGAAATACAAACACATATACACAACTACCTTAATCACTACAATCCCCGCTAATAAGGAGGGCCCTTCCTCCCTAGCAGGGCACAGGTAGAGAAAGAACTTAACAGAAACTAAATTGAATAACGCATGTAACAACAATAACAGGATAATCTGTATTAATATGAGAAAAATTACAGAGCCAAAATAATGTTGTTCTCCACTCCCTTTCAACCTCTAGGGATGAGAACTATATAGTGGTTACATCTTAGAAAATCAAGGGATAGATCAGTCATGAGAATCTTATGATTCTCATGCTGATCCAAATAGAATACATATGGTTATAACCACTTCTTAATAAAAGTCTGAATAGAAAATTATAGATTACAATTAAAACCCCCCATAGGTTATTATCTAAAAGTAAAATGCTAAATAACTTCTACAGTTATCGCAATAAACCACAGTTGTAGCATAACAACTAAAGGACAGGTCAACAACAGGAGTTGACAAGATCCAGTCAGCGATACAAATGTATCAGCAGTTCACCAACGGGTCTGTAACATCAAAGTGTAACAGCATTTTTCCGGTGGGTCTGTAACAACAAAGTGTAACAACATCATGGTGTACAAATCTCGATGTAACAACACACCCTTAACTGCTCATGTATACCTCGTGCTCAGGATATTTGGTGCTACAAACAACATCTGGAAAGACAACACAAAGACCATAGATCTTCTCCAAACATTCATCCTCAATTTTTCATAAAAAAAGGCACGATATATCATAATAATTGATGAAATGGCAGAGTAATGAAAATAAGGTGAAACAACACAAGTTAGGATAGAAAGGTAGGAAAAAGAGGAAAATATAGTCCCATTGGTTGTAGTCATGAGGAAAAATAGGGAAAACAAATGTAGGAAAAGTGTGCAAAACTAGCACCCAACATCTCCCCCCAACTGAAACACTTGCATGTCCTCATGCAAAATCATCTCTCATGGGAATACCTCTGGTGAAGGTCGGTGAGATCATAAGCGCCAGTTATATCTTCGTTTGCAGACCTGTACCCCTGATTGGCCATCAACTTCCATACCCAGGACTCTGATTCATACTTGCTCAATTCATAATTATTCTAATAATCCTCAATTGGCAGCTAGATTAAAGGAAACTTGAATATCAATCCAAGCAACAAAGCACCAAGGGATTGTACTGTCTATGCATACGTTGGTACATAAGTAACAGCCACCATGAAATTCTAGAATGAAAATGGGTCCCCCTTCAGTAGCTCAGCACTGTTGGCTTCCGTGCGTTTCAAGCACCCGGTCAAGGCTCGTCTCTTCATCATTGAGAACTGATTAAGGTAGAAGTTCACAATCCTTCTTCTGTAAGTGGTTGTCGGTTCCTTTATCCCAGGAGTACTCGAAAATCTCCTGAATTCTCGCCTTAACTCGGTGGCCCGTCCCAATTCTGCCCGGACCCATAATGCCATCTTCTCGTCATTAGCATCCATAGATTTGATGGCCAAATGCCACTCAATCTAATTCTTCATGACAGACACAAAAGCTCGCAACCGAAGGTCCCCCATATAGGAGAATACTATCACCACCATCTTCATACTCACATGCTCAAAAATGATATTGTGTAAGAATAACTCACACAGCGGGCTTTGCTCATTGAAATTGGAGGCACGAAACACATCTAAAAATGTGCGAGTGGAAGAACATAAATAGGGTCTATCCTCCATAATGACTTTCATCTAGAATAGGAAGTAACGTTCCCATAGAAAAATAGGATAGGATGGGGAAGGTTGCTTGCACCCTAGAAAATTGAGGGCGAGATCATGAAGCTTTTGCTTGTCTATGGTAAGATCTCAAACCTACTGCTATAACAGCAGCAGATGTTCCTCATGTTTCTTCAGCGCTTCCTGCTTCTTATAATTCTCCCATCCTTTCTTCAACTCTTCTTTCATCCATCTTTCATGTAGGGCGTCTATCTCCCTCCGATGCTCTTTTAGCGAAATCATCCTCCCCCAAAGGGAGATTGCTTCATGTTTCTACTTTTGTAATTCTAAAATTAACAAGATTTTCTCAGAACTCCATCCTGAGATGGGACCTAGCGTTCTTCTGCATTCAATATCAAAATCAATAATGGGTGTAACAACCTCTGCTAAATGGGGTTGTTCCACCTCTGTTGCTGTTTCTTGTGTAACAACAGCTTCCTCGATGGGTTCTTGTGTGTCAGCCCCTTTGTTTCCACCTAGAGTAGCCTTTGTGTCTATTGTTGTTTCTTCTACAATAGGAGTGGCCTCCACAAGTTCTTGTGTGTCGGCTTCTAGGTCAATTATTACAGGAGGCTCTTTTTTAACTGTTAGTTCTTGTGTAACAGCAGTATCCTTAGCAGGTTCTTGTGTAATAGCCTCTTGTCATTCTATTTCTATTTCCATTGGGTTGATGTTTTCTCCACAAACCTTATATCCCACTGTTGTTAGTTATTGAAAACATTTCGTGCATACAGACACCAAGATTTCCTTCCCCTCAGATAATTTTCGCTTCAATTCTTCATTTTCGTTTCTTAGATTTTCGAGTTCTAAAAACAAGACATGAGTTTTGTCCTTACCTGATGAGGAGGGTTGTCTTTCTTCTTCTAATACTTCCGCTTCTGTCTGCTTTCTAGCTGCAGGAAAAGGTTCTGCAGGTATGTTGACTTTCACCCTCTGTTTTGGTCGTCTATCCCCAATTGGTTCATTAGTAGGTTCTTTCCCAATTCTGACTTTGGCAGGCCAAGTTTGGGTTTCCGCTTCTGCCTGACTTCCTCCTAAAGTCGTGGTCTGTTTCCCCCGGCTTGTCCTCGGCCTCTTTCGTTTTAATTCTTCCCAAGTCTTTCCTTGCTGGCCTAGCGCATCCATCACGATTAATTTGATGATTCTGTGATTGGTCACACATGCTTCCATGTGTGTTGTTGTCTTTACTGTTGCCGCCATATGCTTGATGTTCCCTAATAAGTAGAATGGAAGATTAATATTTTGTTGATGTTGAAGGTGATTAAGTAGAGGAAAGTGATAGTTAAACACTATCGTGGATCTTCCCTCACAAGTGATATATTTAATTAAATCCAGGGTGACATCTTTCCAAAGCTGAGGAAGCAACAACTTGTCAATTCCTCTCCATTTCTTCTTCGGGTTTTCTTCTCCTTCTAGGAAGTCTTCTTTCAAGGAGGGGTCATTGATTTTTTTGTTAAACCACCTCCGCCCCTCTACTGGAAATGTATTTACTTGGGAAATTACCTCTTCAGTCAACTCAACTTGCAGGCCCTTAAGTCGGGTCTGATTGTTGTTTAAATTCTGATCGAATTTGATTTCCACCGCCTCGTCCGAGCCTTCTAGCTTCTGGAAATACTCAATCCATCCGGCGTCTCTGAATATATGGTAGGCTTATTGAAAATTATACAAGGTTTCCATAGAATCCGGCTCGTGCCTGACCGTTGCTCCACCCATCTTGATGTTGTTTCTGAATTTGCTTCTTACTGCTCAACCCCACTGTAATATCATTGCACTGCTCACTACTTCTCGACGTCTCTGCTTATCCCAATTGACAAGTTTGCAATGAGGATACAAGGTCTCAGTCGAGGAAGTTGATGAGAGGTGACAGATTTTACAGATTACTGAATCGTACCTCACACTAATATTCATAAATGTCCTGTTATGGAAAGTAATGGGTTCTAGTACACACGCTCTTTTCCAACCGGATTTAGTCATCATTGGCATTTGTGCTATTAATTGGGTGCATGCAGATTTGATAGAGGTTTATGACTACGGATTTTTGCAATTATTTCAAGACATATCCCCTCCCCCGTCTTAATGGTTACGCTCACCCATGGCCGTCACAGGAATAACATTACTTCTGCCAATAATCACCAAATCCTAAATGATAACATTACCTTTTAAATGACAAACCTGAGGTGACGTGGAGGAAGATTTAAAATTGGCACGCATAATGCTTACAACGCTCATGTTTTTGCATTTGGATGGTATGATTATTGCTGTTATGGTATGAAACATAAGAAACAGTGTTCATGGTTATCGACTATTACATGTGTAACAACTAAGACAACCCTTAAATTATTCTTCAAAAAACATAATAATTAGGAGAAATTGGTACATAAAATAAAATCAAATGAATACCATCATCCTATAAAATGGATCGAGAAGGGAAGATGATGTTTCAAGGAGAAAAATATGGGTGTAACAGCCGCCAAAGAAGTGGTTTTCAATTGTTACAAATTGTCTGACTGCACCCCAGAAAGAGGTTTTCACAGTTAGATTTATTATCTTTGTTTTCTTTTCTTTTCTTTTCTTTTTTATGTTGTTTTTTTTATTTTTTTATTTTTTTTAAACAAGTGTAACATCTGCCACAAGGGTGGTTTTCAGCTGCTGCACTTATTGGAATTTTAATTTTTAGGTTGCATAGAAGAATGTTCCCCTGCTGTTGTAACATGAAGATTGGAATCCGCGACAATGTTAATAAATGATTCCTTCAAAGCAGGTTGATGATATAATCTTAGATGGTGCCCTTTAACCAATAACAATGTCTTAGCACTATCGATGGTGACCAATTTTATAGTCCCATTGTCGAAGACCGTGTCCACTTCGTAAGGACCTAGCCATCTGGTGCAAAGCTTGCCTTTGAAATCCTTGAACCTTGAATCATACAAAAGAGCCCAATCTCCTTTCTAGAACTTTTTCTTCTTAATAAACCCATCATGCCATCTAGCTCTTTGCTGTTGAATGGTCTTCGTTTGTTGAGTTGCAGCCAACCGTTTCTCCTCCAACTCATTGAGCCGGTTCAGTCTTTGTGTCTGTGCTGTACTTAAGTCCAGATCGACCTGCAATGCTATTCTTAATGTATTTATTTCAAACCCTATGGGGAATAGAGGATTATTACCATACACCAATTCATATGGTGAGAAGCTTGTAGTATTCCTCCATGTTGTCCCATAAGCCCACAGTACCTCTGGAAGTTTCTCGGCCCATTTTCTTTGGTGGCTGGCTACTGTCTTTGTTAAGATTCCCTCAATGAATTTATTGGTGCTTTCCACTTGATCATTTTCTTGTGGGTGATACGGTGAAGTGATTCTGTGATGAATTCCATACTTTTTAACCAGCTTCTTGATCAAATGAGATGTGAACTGAGGCCCCCCATCTGTCACTATCTCTCTAGGTATCCCGAAGCGAACAAAAATATCTTCAAACAGGAAGTCTGGAACAACCTACTCTGTTTCTCTAATTAGTGCCTTTGCTTCAACAGTGCAGACCAAATATATATGATTTTTGTTGTGATGAAGGATTAATTAGCCCCAAAAAATCTAGGGCCCATTTCTCAAATGGTTCTATCACTATTTGAGGCTGTAAAAACATCTCATCTGATTTCAGAGGTTGGCCCATCCTTTGGCAGCTATCACATCCTTTCACAAACTTCTTGGCATCCTGGAACATAGTTGGCCAGTAGTACCCTGTTGAGAGTACTTTATATCTTTTCCTTTTGTCAGCGAAGTGCCCTCCATAGGGTCCCCCATGATAAGCCTTCAAGATCTTAAATACCTCATCTTCTCTAACACATCGCCTAATCTAAAAATATGGTCGGGTGTGATAGAGATTGCCTTCTATCCAAGAGTAGGTAGCACTCTGTTGTATAATATTCCTACTTTCCTTAGAAGACAATTTGCGTGGGAATTTTCCTGTATCAAGGTGATTGGCTATATCTGCATACCATGGTGAGTGAGTAGAGATGGAAAAAATATATTCATCTGGAAAAGAATCCTCAGTGGCAGTGCAATCACCACTTATAGTTAATCTAGAAAGAAAATTAGCAACTACATTATCTTTTCCGGGTTTATCTAAAATACTAATATCAAATTCTTGTAACAACAATAACCATATTGTAACTCTACCATTAGTAATAGGTTTTTCCATCAAAAATCGAATCGTAGCATGGTCAGTGTGTACAAACACTTGATACCTATTGATGTAGTGCCGAAATTTGTTGATAGCATGCACTACTGCTAGGAATTCCTTCTTAGTAACAATGTAGTTGAGTCCTGCTAGAGTTAAGTTCTTACTGATGTAATAAATGGCGTAAGGTTTCTTCTCCTCCAGCTGCCCCAAAACAACACCCACAGCTATGTCAAATGCATCCGTAGCAATATGAAATGGCAATTCCTAGTTTGGTCCTCGTAAAACAGGTGTTGTTGTTACACAATTTTTTAACTTTAAGAAGGCCTGCTCACACTTCCCTGTCCACACAAATTCTGCATCTTTCATGAGTAATTAAAAAAAAGGAGATGCAATCTTCGAAAGTTCTTTATAAATCTCTACAGTATCATGCATGTCCCAAAAAACTAAGTACCTCTTTTGGAGTCTTAGGGGTCGGTATTTTCGAGATTACCTCAATTTTTTCAGGATCTACCTTGATTCCATCTGCCGAAATGAAATTTCCGAGCACAATTCCCTCGGTCATCATCATGTGGCATTTCTCCGTGCTCAGAGTAACATTAGTTTGTTAACAACGTTCCAACACTTTTTCCAGGTTAGCTAATGTTGTCTCAAAGGCATCCTTGTAGGGTGTAAAATCATCCATAAATATTTCAAGGCAGTCATTCAAAAGATTAGAAAAAATACCCAATATTGCCCTCTGAAATGTTTTTGGTGCATTACAGAAGCCAAAGGGAAGGACTTTGTATGCAAAAGTACCCCATGGGCAAGTGAAGTTTATATTGTCTTGGTTTTCCAAGGCAATCGGTATTTGATTATAGCCACTAAACCCATCTAGAAATGAGAAGAATTTTTTTCCCAGAGAGAGTATCCAAGACCCAATCAATGAATGGTAAAGGAAAATGGTCCTTTTGAGTGGCCTTGTTAAGTTCTCTATAGTCAACACACATTCTCCATTTTCCATTATTTTTCGAAACTATGACAAGCAAAGACACTCATTGGCTGTCAGAAATGGGGTAGATGAAATTAGCATTAAGGAGTTTCTGCAATTCTTCTTTCACTATCTCCTTAAGTGCAGGGTTCATTAGGTGTTGCAATTGTCTAACTGGTTTTCAGTCCTCTTTCAAGTAAATGTGGTGAGCGCATAGGCCAGGGTGGATTCCTTTCATATTTGTATAGTCCCATGAAAATGCATTTTTGTATTTCTGTAATAGTTGTATCAGCAATCTGTTTTGTTCTGTAGTCAGGTTAGGATTGATGTTTAAACATTTCCCAGGTTCGATTTCAATGGGACTTCTGACAGTATGTGGACTTGTTTTCAAATGTTCAATAATTGCATCATCTACCTCATCTTCTTCCCCCTCATCTCTAATGGAGTTGTTTTATTAGTGAATTACTAATAAAACCATTAATGATATCATCCTCTGTTTCATCCTTAAAGTATTGTGCTTTTCCAAGCGTGAGAAGAGGTAAGGAAAGATCAGATTCAGGTGCAAATTCGTCCCACCAGGGACTACTAGAATCCATATGAGGTTTTTTTGGGGGATAAATATTTGGGTTCTGAGTGTCCTATCCATCTAAGATCACCATAGATCCGGACCTACATCCGATATATGCGTTTGCAGTGGCCAGATACGGTCTTCCCAAGATTAAAGGATGACCCCCTCGGTTGGATTTGATTTGTAAAATGAGAAAATCAACCAGATAATTTCAGGTAGCCACAGTGATAACCACATCTCCTATCATTCCCTCAAGCTTGAAATGGGACCTATCTGCTAATTCAAGCGTTGTGGGTGTAGTTCTAAATCCATGAAGTCCGAGGGAGCTGAGGAGGTCTTTAGTCATTAAATTAATGGCTTCCCCTAGATCAATCAAAGTATGGGTTATAGGTTGATTTTCAATATGGACAGTCATTGTAAGGTTCCCTGGGTCATTATATTTAGTCAACTAAGATTGATCAATCATGAGATCAGACAATTTCCCCATGACATGGATAGTAGCGGGGTCTTTAGGTTTCCTTCCAGGCCTTTTGATGCATAGATCCCTCATTGTTTTAGCATAGATAGATACTTCCTTAAGAGCTTATAATAGTGGAATTCACACATACAAATTTTTCAATTCCTTGTAGAATTCAGATTCAGGTTGTGAGACCAGCCCGGTTTCAGTTAATCATTGAGGGTATGGAGGATTCTGAATGCTAACAGTTGAGTCAGCTATCACAGATGCACCAGCCTTGCTCGGATTGGCTGTTGTAGGAACAACATAATCTCCCGAGCTGGCTACTACATATGTAACATTAGGTGTTGTATCAACTGTTACATGTGTAACAGTTGCCTTAGAATCGTCCATATCCTTTCTAGGTGATTCACATTCTTAGGTAATAATGGGAGTATGCTCAGATCTAATTACTTTCCCTGATCGAATCTGAACCTCGTTAAGTCCAATAGGAGTAATGAGATAAGCCCAGATGGAAACCAGAGCATCCATGCTCTAGGCTGCCTTATTATTTGAATTGGGGTTAGGTTGCATAGGTAATTGGGGTCGGATAGAAGGTGTAGGATTTTGAATAGAAATTAGTTGTAATTGTTGCTGTTGTATTGGTATTGGAGGGGGTACTGGAACTTGGACATTACTTCTCCAGTTCTGACCCCAAGGATTGGGTTGTGATGGAGGATATTGCATTGGTGGAGGAGATGACCACTAGTTCCATGGTGAAGGAAATTGTGTTGAGGAAGGAGTAGGATGTTGCCATGGATATTGCTGACTATTATAAACATTATTCGAAGGATAAAAAGAGGAAATGTTTGAAGGCACACCTGTAGGTCGCGGCTTCCATGGTCTCTTTGATCTGATGAAATAAGAAGATTGAACATCCTCGCTTGATTCTTGAAGTACCACCTTTAGTCTGGGAAATTCAGGACATTGATTTGTAGAATGCACCAACTCATAGATGTTGCACAGGCTGACACTATTTATTCCACATTCTTTTTCCAAATTTTTCTTTTTGCATCAAGGACAGAATATTGCTAAGGCTGCTTCAGCTTCTTCTTGCGCTTTCTTGACTTGTACGTTAGTGATTTGGGCAGAGAGAGTGCTAAGGAGGTCGGTTTTAAAATCCTCAAATAAGTTCCCGATCTCTGCTCTGGTTACTCCTCCACTCATGTACTTATGTATCCCGACTGAAGGATCCCAAACTAAAACTTTCCCTTTAACCGATCCTCTTGAGCTACATAGGAAAAGCTTCATTATTTCATCAAGCGGTTCTTGCGATATGTCTCCTTTTCCCAATAGGTTCAGATGCTCCAGAAAATTATCTCTTATACCTCTTAAGAATATTGGCTTTATAATTTTCGGGTCTAAGTTATTGAACTTAGACCTTTGTAAATTGTAGTGAAATCGCTCCATATAGTCTTCCAGGCTCTCCTCCTCCTTCTGTGCAATTCTAAAAATATCGTCCTTCAAATCCCTGGTTCAACAGTAATCATGGTACTTAAAGAGGAAGGCCTCTCTCATGTCATTCCAATTTTGAATCGTGCCAGCACCCAGTCTCATGAACCATCTTAATGCTTCTCCTTTCAGAGTAGTAGGAAATAATTTCAATTTATGGGCATATGAAGTGTAGTCATAACCTCTCCATAGCACATTGAATTCGAACAGAAAGGTATCTGGGTCTTCAACAGCCATCCCTTGAAAGGATGGTAGGGATGATAAAGGAATATTTTTCATAGGAGCCTCATCCTATGTTACTACTATTGGGAATTCAAATGTAATAGATCTATCTGTCTTGACATTCTTGTCCCCCATGGCTGATTCTTCCTGATGGGATGAGCTGACTTTAGAGTGTACTGGAGATTGAAAAATAAAAGAATCAGTCTGTTCTAGGACCATTTGTTTAACAACACTACCAGCGTCCAAATGATGATCAATTAAATGTTGTTCCTCAGGTCCCTGATGCTCCCCATTGGTCTCTCTGTGTCCTTCAATTCTCAGATCCTGATTAATGATTCTCCACTACTATTTTGAATCTGGATTCTTGATATCAGGAGTGGATATGTTGTTCAAAGGGTGGTGAGGTCTAGACACGGAAGACACCGATGTCCCAGGCTTTGATATGGTAGTTTCTTTCTGTGGTCATGTCTTCCTATTATCTCTGTATGATGTAGACTATTCATTTTCTGCCCTTGAGATCAGATCTCCAAAGAATGTCCTTCTTCCCAAATCTACACTCTTATTTTCCTTCTTACAACCCATATTTCCTATATTCAATAGAGTGGGGGGGTGTTTGTAGATGTTGATGTTGTCCTACTGGCACACATGGGCCCTATGTGTATCAATTCATCCTATAAGTGATTCAGATTCTACAGTAGTGAGCCCGCTCAAGTTTGTTAGAGAGATGCGCAGATTCTTACCTCTCATTCTACCACCCAACAACTGTATAGCTAAAGACACCCTAAAACAACACCCAAAAATTCAACTTCTAAGTGTCCCAGCAAGACATTGGTGAGCCCGCTCAAGTTCGTTAGAGCGATCCATAGGTTCTTACCTCTCGTCTTACCACCCGGAAATTGTATCACTGGAGACACTCTAAAAAAACACAATGCTTAGAAATTCACTCTCCTAAGTGTCCCAACAAGACATTGGTGAGCCCTCTCAAGTTTGCTAGAGTGTTGCACAGGTTCTTTCCTCTCATCTTACTGCCTGACAATTGTGTCGCTGGAGACACTCTTAAAAACACACGGAAATTGCACCTTTAAGAAACAGCTCTGATTGATTGGATCGTCACTGCCATCCCCGGAAACGGCGCCAAAATGTTGGGTTTTATTAATCATTGTTGAATGACTAAAACATTACACATAAATTATCAATCCAAGGATGTCTTTTATTTCAGTGACAGTTGCACTATCGGTGCCGATATACTCAACCAGAAGCAATTCCAAATAAAATAAATCATTTTTGAAGTAAATGCTGGAAGTAAATCACTCATGCAAAAATAAAATGATATGAAAGACTGTAATCACACTTCAATTAATCTACTCTAGCGCGCCACACAACAATTATCCAACTGGTGTCTCTATTCTCATATGTGTAACAACATACAAAATACTGAAATTGAAGCGGATATATTCACAACTGAAACAACAACAATAGCACCTCTACTGATACATAAACCGAAATACAAACACATATACACAAATACCTTAATCATTGCAATCCCTGCTAAGAAGGAGGGCACTTCCTCCCTAGCAGGGCGGTAGATAAAGAACTTAACGAAAACTAAATCGAATAACGCATGTAACAACAATAACAAGATAATCTGTATTAATATGAGCAAAATTACAGAGCCAAAATAGTGTTGTTCTCCACTCCCTTTCGACCTCTAGGTATGAGAACTATATAGTGGTTACATCTCAGAAAATCAAGGGATAGATCAGTCATGAGAATCTTATGATTCTCATGCTGATCGAAATAGAATACATATGGTTATAACCACTTCTTAATAAAAGTCTAACTAGAAAATTATAGATTACAATCTAAACCGTCCATAGGCTATTATCCAAAAATACAATGCTAAATAACTTCTACATTTATCACAATAAACCACATCTGTAGCGTAACATCTAAAGGACAGGTCAACAACAGGAGTTGACGAGATCTAGTTAGTGGTACAAATGTATCAGCAGTTGGCCAGCGGGTCCGTAACAGCAAAGTGTAACAGCATTTTTCCTGTGTGTACAGTAACAACAAAGTGTAACAGCATCATGGTGTAAAAATCTCGTTGTAACAACACACCCTTAACTACTCCTGTATACCTCGTGCTCTAGATCTTTGGTGCTACAAATGACATATGGAAATACAACACAAAGACCATAGATCTTCTCCAAACATTCATCCTCAATTAGTCATAAAAAAAGGCACGATATATCATAATAATTGATGAAATGGCAGAGTAATGAAAATAAGGTGAAACAGCACAAGTTACTATAGAAAGGTAGGAAAAAGATGCAAATATAGTCCCATTGGTTGTAGTCATGAGGAAAAATAGGGAAAAAAAATGTAGGAAAAGTGTGAAAAACTAGCACCCAACAGAAGTAGCAAGTGAAGAACAACACCACAAAGTCAAAGAAGGACACGGTGAAGTGGTGTGAATTCCATAAAATCTCCACTCACAACACAAGTGAGTGTCGGGCCAAACAGTTGTTGGTTCCTGAGATGAAGGCTTTCGAATTAGATGCATGTTCTGATTCTGAGTCATAATCAGATAAAGGGAATGCCAAAGGGAAGAAAATCATTGATGTGGAACCCAATTCCACCATTGCCACCACCAAGATCCAGAAGGAGGAACCTGAAGATCCACAGGAGGGGGAGCGCCTCTTCCATTCACAGATGTGGGTGAAGGGTTCTCCACTGCAATTCATTGTCGACAGCGGAATCCAAAAGAACCTCATTTCAGAAGAGGTCATGAAGCGGCTCGGCCTACCGACCATAGCACCCCCGCAACCGTATACCATCGGATGGCTTCACAAGGAAGATATCTCCACGTTAGCCAGTAGTGTCGCCTTCCCTACAACACCAAGCCCTTCATGGATGAGGCATTGTGTGATATTTCTCTTGTTGAAGTTTCTACCGTATTATTAAGCCAACCATACTTGTGGAAGAGACATGTTTTGTATGATTCTAGGCCTCATTATGTTATTATTACTTTGGGAAATTTGTACAAGATATCGAAGGTAGTACCGCCTTCTACCATCTCTTTGATTACTGCAAAGAAATACAATAAGATTATTTCCCAAACCAGGAAATTTGTTTTCATTATGATTTTCCCACAGGGCAAGAAGAATATTACGGCAAGAGCCTCCAAACAAAGCTCCCTTGTGTGGCAACAATAGATGGACAAAGTCGTGGAGGAATACAAGGAAATTTTCTCATCACCCATCAGGGTTACTCTACACTGTTAGGTCAAGCAATCTATTGATCTGACCCAAGGCGTGTTGTTTCCTAATGGCCAATCTATCGACACTTTGTTCTGGAAAATGATGAAATCAAGAGACAGATCCAAGCGTTGTTGCAGAAAGGGCACATCAGGCTAAGATCCTCACCTTATCTAAGCCTGATCGTGCTTTTATAGAAGAAGGAAAACACCTCGAGACTCTGTATTGACTATCGGGAGCTGAACAAGATCATAATCCGGAATAGGTATCCAATCCCATGGATCAATGACCTCCTGGACCAACTCAAAGGGGGGGGGGGGATATTTCAGCAAGATCGACTTGAAGTCTGAGTATCACTAGGTACCAATCGAACCCTCTCATGTGTGGAAGGTTTCCTTCAAAGCCAAGGAGGGCCTCTTTGAATGGCTATTCATGCCTTTTGGTTTGACCAATGCTCCCGTAACCTTCATGCGGCTGATGAATGACATCTTGTGGCCATTCACTAAATCATTTGTGGTGGTGTACTTGGATGACATCTTGATATTTAGTCAAACTTGGGAAGAGCACCTCCACCACATCCGACAGGTCCTCCAGACACTGCAACAACACAAGTTGTGTGCCAATTTGGAGAAGTGAACTTTTGGCATGACCCAAGTTCAATATTCGAGATACATTACTGATGAGTGGGGGGTTCATGCAGATCCAACCAAGATCCAAGTCATTCGGGATTGTCCAACCCCAACCACTCTAACAAATATCTGTAGCCTTTTGGGTCTTGCCAATTTCTACCACAGGTTCATGTTGGGATTCTCTCATATCACTTGGCCCTTGAGTTAAGTCACCAAGGGAGGAGCGAAAGAAAAAATATTTTGGTCTGAATCTCAACATAAGGCATTCATAGAGTTGAAACATCGCCTTTGCTTTGCACCAGTGCTCACATTACCAAACTTGCAAAAACCATTTGAGATCGAGACATATGCCTTTGACTATGCTATTTCGGCAGTCCTTACTCAACAGGGGCATCCAGTGGCATATCACAATGAGACACTTTCCGACAAAGTCTAGAAGTATCCCACTTATGAGAAAGAGATGTATTCCATTGTGCAGGATTTCTGACAATGGAAGCATTACATTTTGGGGAAGGAAACAGTCATCCACATAGACCATTGATCCCTGTAGTTCATACAGATAAGGGAAGTTTCATAACGATCTCCATCAGAAGTGGTCTACATACCTACAACAGTTTTATTTGAACATCAATTACAAGAAGGGCAACACAAATAATGTTGCAGACTGCCTCATTTGACCACCGATTGTGGTGCCAACCACCGTGCACAACTCTTGTGGGTGCTAGACTTCCGACTTGATGCTTCTCTACAAAAGAGATCTAGAATTTGGCCACACATACAAGACACTCTTGAAAGGTAAGAAAGTTCCAAAATTTTACCTCCAGGATGGACTGCTATGTCACCTAGGAAACCTTTGTGTTCCTTGAAGAGAGGGTGCCAAGCTAGTTTGGGAAGCGCACTACAGTCGGGTCATTGGGCATTTCGAGGTCAAGAAAACTGTGGCAGTATTGTAGAAGTATTTCTATTGGTCGAAACTTCGACAGGATGTCAAGAAGTACATCAGATCCTATACTTCCTGTTCCATTTCCAAATTGACCATCAAGAAGCAAGGTCGCTATACTTCATTTCCTACTCGTAGTTGAATTTGAGAATCCATCTCCATGGTTTACATGTTGGGCCTTTCGTCTACTAATCATGGAAACTACTGTGTTTTTTATTCATCAATAGATTATCGAAGATGGCCATAATGGTGGTCTGCAAGAAGAATATCATAGTAGAAGCCACTTCTAAACTCTTCTTTGAATGAGTGTGGGTAAACTTTGGGATCCCACAGTCTATCATCTCAGATTAGGACAGCAGGTTCCTCAATACATTTTGGTCCAATCTTTGGTCGATGTTGGACACTAAGTTCACCAAGTCCACAACTTTCCATCCCCTAATAAATGGACATACAAAGGTCATCAATAGGATGGTCGTACACATTATGTGCATGCAAAACTCAGAGCATCCACGCACATGGGATGAGAGCCTCTTCTATGTACAACATAGCTATAACTAGGCTCTCCATAGCTCAACCAACCACAACCCCTTTCAAGTGGGCTTGGGATTCCACCCACTGTGTCCCATTGATGTAGCCATGCCATTTGTGGCTACTCAGGAAGATTTACGTCATGTCCAGTCTGAAGCTGACAAGGAAAAAATCTTCATTGATCACATTCAACACATCCGCCAACAAGTTTATGACATATTGGATATATCCAATGCTAAGTACAAGCACCGACATGATCAAAACCTGGTGCCACACAGCTTCCAAGTGGGCGAAAAAGTTTGGTGACATTTGCATAAGGAGTGTCTCTCTGGACCCCACCATAAGCTACACCCACTATGATATGGTCCATATACCATCACCAAATTCATGGGAGACAATGGTTTCGAGCTTAACATTCCGCCATTCCTTGGCCTGCGCCCAGTGTTCAATGTGGATCGCCTTCGGCCATACTTTCTATCATTACTAGACACATCCGACATTGCAGAAAAAATCAAGCTGACATAGTTAAATCCAGACTGCATGGAAAAGGTTGCAACCGGTCTGATCATGGACACACAACTTAAAATAAATCACCAACAGAAGATCTAATTGTATCGGGTTATCAAAGCTAGCCAACTCCTTCACGAGGGAAAGTGGTTCACCAGAGACTAAGTTCAACAGAAATTTCCCCACCTCATGGAGGCTCTCCATGCAATGGGGACCATTGCTTACTAATGGGGCATGAATTATCCAAGTGGATATTGGTAGCCACCTCCGTATTCCACCTATTCAGTTTCATCAGTTTTCTTATTTAATATGTTTATTGGTTTTTCGGGTCCTGAACTTCCGGAGTCGTTTTGAGGCCCTAAACGACATATTTTGGCCATGATTTCTCCAACAATTTGAAATAAATCATGACATAAGTTGTATTCCTCTAAGATATTTTTCCAACGAGGTATCATATGCGCCAAAAATAGATAATATGACCAAACTACGACCCTGAGAAGTTTCCTACCCAACTAACCCCAATGGGGCCCATAAACTCTTGGTGTTATATCTCCTCGAGTTAGGGTTTTGGTTTTTTAGGGTTTTATCTTATTGTTCAATAATAAAAATTCCCTTGATCCTTATTGTAACATAGTTCATAGGCATGTAGCCACCAAATCTATTCTAAGAGATAAGCTACCATCGCCTAAGCTAGTTTGTTTCCATTATGTCTATAAGTATTTTTCAGTATTTTATATTAATGAAATGAAGAGTAATTCCTTTTTCATCTCTACATTTATGTTATTTTTGTATTTTATTGAGTTCCTGCATAAGTCTAGATCAACACCCGCTGAAATCCACTTATGGTTTCAAGGAAAGTGCAGAGGTTAATTCTGCGAAGTAGGGTTTAACGTGGAAATTATATCCTTATGTGTTGTGTGGAAATGATAGTCTATCATGGTTTATATTTTGGAATGTATGAATCTTTGAAGCCATTGGATCTTTGTTCTACACTGCAAGACTATCCGAAGATGGGCTTGCAATTAAGGTAGGGACTCCTACTTCTTTGAAGTCGCCCAAGCCTCTCAGCAAGTTTACTGAAGTCGATCCTCCCCACTAGGTAGAGTAGCTAGACCTATTAAAATGTCTGGATGGATTCCAATATGTTGTCTAAGATAATCGTGATGTTGATAATGGGGCGATGCCCAATGCAGTGTAGAACAATGTGGAGAGGTAGATTTGTTGGGGTTGCAGAGCGAGATTGATAAGTCCAAGGAGACGCTGTGGAAAATGGATTATGTGGAGCCAGGAATTTTTTATAGTGATGTGCAGTGCTTGGAAATAGTAACTGGAGTACAGGGAAATACAAAAAGTGATAACGATGAAGAATGACCATATATTCACAAGGAACTGCAAGAGGAGAAGAGATATTCCATGTCCAAGTTGTACTCACTTTCCGCCCTTGTTGAATAATTCATTGAATTGAGTTGTCTGATTATGTTTGGGATTCATTGATGGGGAGAATATGAACACTACATATTCTGCCAAAAATATACCAAATTTCTTCAAGTTTTTGAGGATCACATCATTGTGGATGAATTTAAATATCCCACTGAACATTTCAAGACATTCAATGATTTCTTTACCAGAGAGCTCAAGGCAGGTGCTCGACCTATTTCTTATGAATACAAGGATTATGTTGTTGTTTGTGGAGCCGATTCACGATTGATGGCATTTTATTCAGAATATGACAATAAATGTTTCTGGATAAAGGGTCGTAAATTTTCTATTTGAGGTCTCTTGGCGAGATGAAGCATATTCAACTAGTTTTGGTGAAGTATCATTGGTGATATTTTTACTGGCTCCATGGGACTATCATCGTTTCCATGTCCTATTAGTGGTGTAGTCGGGAAGTTCATTTGGATTCCTAGCCCTCTATATACAGTGAATCCTATAATGGAAAGTAGCAAGGAAATGGTGTGATTAGGGGTACCTATGTTTTCCAAGGATATTCTACTTTTCAAAATAATGAAGAAGGTGATATTGGTTCCATACATCCTCACTCATAAATGTGTTTCATGAGATATTTAATGTCTATTTTTCATTTGTAGAACCCTATCAAAATATGGGTATTGCTCTCAACATATTCGCTGAATGTTAGAAGTCAAATATTTTTTCTTCTGCAGTTAAAAAGTATGAGGATTTCACGAAGGCTTTTACTTACCATAGACAGAGGTTCATATGATGAGCCTGAAAGAAAATTCCCTAATATGCTTGGGGCATATAGTGGAACCTCTTATGATCATTTCGCCTCTCGAATTTGCAAGTGAGAAGTAATTTGCACTCCCCTTGGTTGATTTTATTTCAAGTTCACTGGCTAAAATATTTATAATTAATTTTGGAACCTTGATGGATTATTATGATGAGATTATGGGGCATTCATATGCCTTACTACAACATAATAGAAGTTAAATGAAAATTTAGAGTCACATTATGAGTTCAGATCTATCTTGACAATGCCTACAAGTGGGTTGATTCCAACATCAGCAGTGAACAGTCTTGCTTGAACAAATTTTCAACAGTTCAGGGAACCAATATTATACCATCAAAACATATTACTATTTTTAGCATTTCCTTCATGCATTACTACTAAATGTCTCAAACTCCTAATATTTTCTAGTGATGAGTATAAAGCATCTCGAATTAAAAGTGCATATGATTGTGACTGGTCCTCAAAAAGATTTCATATAACATGATGGCATAAACAAATTCTCAATTCTCCTCACATGAGTAAAAAACAAAATTACAAATATCCTACAATTGAAGACCAAATCCAGATGTTCGAGTATGATGACAAAGCATCTACATTAGTTTAAAATACAAGAAAGAATCAAACATTCAATAAACATATCCCATATTTTTAGGAAAAGGATCATTGAAATCAATTTGTTCGAGACTTTGCAAAGATTGGATAGGGGTTGCATTTAGTATTTTTAGGAAATACTCGGAAAGTAAAAAGTTCAACATATGGCAGTAGTTTAGCATATCATAAGACATTGAATTTTTCAGCATTAGAGTTTTAAAGCACACCGAGCAATAAAATATCAGCAGATTAAGGATCATTTTGCAGAATTCCAGCAATTAGTAAACCAATTTCAGATTTCAATGCACGATACTTGCAAACAATTCAAAGTTTCCAACATATAAATTAGAGATATTATTTTATTTTTAGTTATTATTCGGGATTTTATTCCAGAATTGTTGTAACAGTTTAGGATAGATTTATTCTATATATTGTTTCATTTGTAATAAAAAAAAGGGTTGGATTTTGATGCCAAAACCCTGTCAACTTTGTAAAAACTTTGATTACATCAATTTTGATTGAAGTATTCTAGCTCCATCTTTTCACAGAATTGTGTTTCCTTTTGTTTTTCGAGTACTTTCATACTCTATTTCTGCACATGTTCACAGTTGCATAATATATTATGGGTAAGAATAGATTGATTATAAAAATTCCCTACAAAGTTATAATCATTTAAAGAGATTAGTTTATCGGACTATTTTTCTAAAATGGCTCCTCTAAATCTTTTAATTGTTGCCTTCTGTCATCCCCTGGATGTGTTTTTTTTTATGTAGAAATATTCTACACGCATCGAAATTTACCTGGTTGATTAAGTATTCAGTATGACTACTTAATTATCAGGAATTCACTTATGTTCTTCTGTCAAATTCTTTAAAAATCATGTCATTTTGTCAGAATTGGATGTTGGCACATCGATTAAATTGTTGCAAGAGAGGGATTTATTCATGAAGAGAGATTGGTAATCATTAGAAACCACCCAAAATAAATCATAAATATGATCATTGTGCTTCATATGTTGTTGTCCACTGACAGTGAATAGCATTAAACAAAGCCTCGTAACAATTGAGAGAGCCCTCTATGGTTCAAGGGCTAGATTGATCCTAAAGATTGATCAAGTTGGTTTCTCGGCGTAGTTTTTTTCTCGGCGTAGTTTTTGTAGCCAAGAACTGTGTACAAGAAACAAATACAACACCCCCAATATTCACCCAGAACTTCCCAAATTAAGGAACTTATTCTTGAGGGCCTTCCATGTTCAACTCTGCCACATGACCTCGATAGTGGCTGAGAGCTCTGGTTTAGAATGGACTCCTCAATTTCAATGGTCATGATTTGATGAATAAATCTACGGTTGTTGTGAAGTGCACATTGGTGTTTGGCCTGGTCCAGTTTGAGTGAATTCGGTAATATGGAGGTTCTAACAAGCACCTATTCCAAAATACAAGCCATGTCATTTTTACAAATTGCGGGAAATCACGTCTGCTTGCCACGACATGCCCTTTTAGATATTTCCATATATTATTTATAATTTACAAAATTAGAGGAAATCAAGGTGTTTTCTTTCTATTGCTTCAGAATATCATATATGTATGATTTGAAAAAAAGGGTTTCTTTTTCAGAAAGAAACAAAGGTTTTATTATAGTAATAGAAAGTACCTTTGCAATATATTCCCCATACAACCGAAAAATTCAGAAACAATGGGTGTTTTGAGCACCACCAACAAACCTATGTCCAAAATATATAATTTTATTTTTGTTCAAATATAGGTGCTTTTCATGAGATTGATGAGCTTTTAGTAGTGTGGGCTATGTGGGCTATCTTTCGGATCTTAAGCTCAGATCGTCTGGGAAAATTATTTAATACAAACTTCTACAATTAAGAGTAAGCATCTTCGGTTGACTTTTTATGGTAAATATTTATAGGGCCTATTCTGGAATTCACCCTTTATGTGCTCCATAACGAGAAGTTCCATACCCATTCCAGTTGTTTACCCATAAGAAAAGGCAGGTACATCCATTCAAATTTTTAATTAGTGCCATCCCAAATAAATTCAATTTTAAATCAGTGTCGGTGCAAATACATAGTGTCACTTAACATTAACTCATTTAATGAAAATAAAAAATAAAAATCTCAATGTATTGAAAATTGTGGCTTGTTGACTTTTGAATTGAAATTCAACCTTCCCAAGGCAGATACTTTTGCAAATAAATCTTCATCACTGTATAAGTGAAAACGGGACTATTTTAATTTTCATCATCGTTAGAGATAGGCGAGGGTATGCAAGGTGAGGGTATGCATGTTTTTTTTCCAAATAAAGTAAAAAAAGGGACCTACATAAACAAACTAACTCTCTGTAATTCCAGTTAAAGGATTCTAACTGTATATTTCAGTTAACAGATTCAAACTGAAGGAAAAAATCATGCATGTTATACTGTGGGTGCTCATCCTGAAAGAAAATCATGCACGTTATACTGTTGGTACGCATCCTGAAAGTGCAAGGTTGTGGGATAAATTTCCACACAGTATAATTCTGCAAATGTTAATTTCAGATTTCAGTTACAAAACAACACAGTCAACATTCATAATAAATCACAAAAATTTCATTTACAAAATACACTGTCCACTCATGATAACCACGTGTACTGCTTGTTCCAATGGTGCATGGTGCCCATGTGTTTGAACCTAGAACATTTGATCATGGGCTATGCATGTAACACTTGCATGCAAGTCACCTGCTGTGTGTAAAGATGAGCGCAGTTTCAACATCATTAGTGACTGGGATGCTAAACATGTTTACGGTACTCCTTTTTCTGTTTTCCGGCATGTTGAGCCCGCTTTCAATAGCATTAGTGAGCCCGCTTTCATTAGCATTAGTGACTGGGATGCTAGGCACAGGTAATGCCAACACCAGCTATGTTCGAAATTTTTTATTAGCCTTTGGTTGCATTTGTACATGGTCTTCACCTAAAAAAAGCACCAGTTAGTTATCCACGATTTATCCAAAGGAAATATCACACTCACATGTCTACATGAATGAAGCATCTAGCATTTTGTGGGGCTATTTTAACACCCTTCTCAATACAGATAGTAAATGTTAAATATATGTTTCCTCTTAAACATCCGCAACAGGTTGATCTGCCTCCAATGCTACCAAAGGATTTGAAATCCTGGTGTGATATTGATTCTAGAATAGATGCCAACCTCAGGCAAAAAGCTCTGAAACAAAAGGCACAGCCCGAGTCACAACCAGAAAGGTCAGAGCCACAGGTTAGGCCACCACCGACTGTGAAAAAGCAGGTCCTGGAAACTCCCCCAAAGGTATACCCAAAACCATATGCATAAGTAGGAGCTTTTGCGGATCCAACAATATGCATAAGTAGGAGCTATTGAGGATCCAACAAGGACTTCAACCTTCCAATCTGCAGATGGTGGGCAGAGTGCTTATGGTGAAGCTCTTCAGGAACTGTGTTCCATACAGGGTAAGCTCTCTATTGCATTATGGTGCAGCTCTTCAGGAACTGTGTTCTATACAGGTTAAGCTTACTGCATTGAGTAGGTGATTTCCCTTCTCTACCCTTTTTCCATTGGCTTTAGAACTGTTTTCCATACAGGGTAAGATCTCTATTGCATTATGTAAATGGTTTTTCGATGCTCCATTGTTGACCCCAGTTTAATAGTAATGCGCACGTAACTCCCAAAAGTTTGGTCCTATAATATGCCAAAGTATCGTCGATCCCCTGCTAAGATCTCACTGCTCCAACAATGGTATATTGATCAAAGAAGAACAGAGGTGGAGGAAAGTTATTGAAGCTCACCCACTACACGGAACATGAACATGAAAACGAAAACGCATATGATGGCGATGCTATGGCAACTCACTCCTCTTCGCGACTACTAGAGGATCTCCGTGACTAGGAGAACAATAACTCCCGCACCTACCTAACTGTGCATGGTTCTGGAATAGGTGCCCTAGGGTCAGGATCTAAACATTCAGTGCAAGGAAAGCACAAGTTTCCCCAGGAGACCAAAGCTATATCCATTGCCAATAGGTTGAGATCTTGTTCTTGTTCTAATTCCAGTAAGCTTTGGCATGGTAAGCATGGCCATGGTTTGGCAAGCTATGATATAATCTTTGCCCAGTGATTGGTGGTCGATAGATGGTCAACATGCAGATATCGCTACAACAAGTAATAGACGGAGGTGCTACAGGTGGTCAACATGCAGATTTCACTACTGCCATAATAGATGGAGGTGTTAATAAATGGAGGTGCCCGCCATAATAGATGGAGGTACCATAAGCATTTGGACGAAGGTGCATGAACAACATGTTCGTGCATTAGCATCTAATGTCCTAGATTAATGCTAGCATTAGTTTAGCTAGCATTTTCCAGTTCAAAATTTTCAAACAAACTAATAATTATAACCTATTCTTTTGCCTCCCTACCTCAAGAAGAGACCAATAAGATAGTAAATTAGCGTCGGTTTAAAAAAATTGATTATAAGTGATCAACAGTGACTAACAAAGAGTTCAACTAATACTAACTTCGCCTTTTTTATTAATTTTGATTACAATAAGACTAATAAGAGATAACTCTTCAAAATCACCAACTAGAAAAGGTCTAAACAAAATGCAAAAATGTAAGCATATAAATCATAATTGAAACTGTAAAGAAAAGGATTATGCTCTTGCATCACATTCACGGGAATCAAAATATTTAAAGTTTTTCATTAATCATTTTAGATAAAGAGTGATCCACCTTTTTATCTTTTAAAATATAAGATGTAATACATAAAATGAAATTAAATAATAAAAAATATATCTTAATTCTTATTTTTTTTTTAATAATGAATTTTATTTTAAAATAAATTTATAATAATATTAATAAATAAAATAATTTAAAGAAAAAGATATTTTATTTTATTTTTCCAATAATTTATTAATAAAAAAAATTCATTCATTATTTTAGTGTTTGAAATTGTTACTATTTCTTCTAATCTAAGTAGAACCAAAGCTCTTTTTTTAACGTCCAAAATAAAGAATAGCGAAAATCTAAGCAAAACTATTTTCCTTTAACATCTGAAATAAAGAATAATTGAAATATTTATTTCGTTCAAATTAATCATTAAAAAAATTTATTTAATGAAGAAGGTTTGAACTAAGAACAATAAAAGTTAATTTAATGAATAAGCTGAAATCAAAATTTAAGGTTAGTTATAAAATTATATATTTTAACATTTTAAATTATTTTTTAAATCATAATTTAAAAGATTTACATCCATTTAAAAATTTATGGTGTGAGATTTTGAAATTAAAATACTTAAATTCTTTAAATAATTTTCGTAATATTTTTTCATTAACTAGTGTTTTGATTAATTTAAAATTCTCAGTTTATTTTAATTTTTTTAAAGATTATATATATATATATATATATATATATATATATATATATATATATATATATATATATATATATATATATATATATATTTTGATTAAAAGGCCTGAAAACAATTAATAAAATTAAATTAAAATATTATTTAAGAGAAAAATATTTATGTAAAATTTGTGATAGTTTGTATAATGGTGTTGGTTTAAAAAATTATAGGAAAATTTTGTAATGCATGTAGCAGTGTTAAGATAGATATATCTGTGTAACTTGAAAGATGCGTTGGATTGGTTGTAAGATTGATTTTCTTCTAGCTCAATAAAATACCTTACCTTGCCCTCTGGATGTTTCCTTCACACATTGTCTGGTTTCACAACATACAATTTTTTTGTTGAATGAATGATTCATTTTTTTTTTGGTGATTATTTCTATGTAAGTAATATTATTCTATAAAAGTTCATAAATACCAACAAGTCGCATCAAAGTTTGAAGTTGAAAGGTGATTGCGAAGATAATATGAATCAAGAGAGGTCCAATATTAGACAAGAAGTTCCAGAGCCATCATTCGAGTGTTCCAAACCCTTGCGGAGTGAGGTTTGAAGGATGCAAAGCTACTGAGTAATGAACATACATGCAAAAAGAAAAAAAGAAAGGGCTTCTAGGTCATTGTAAAGGAAGTGTGAGCTTCTAGTTTAAGCTTGCATGTTCACATAGAGGAGTAGTGGCCCATGGAGCCTAGGTCAAAGTTTTTTAGTTTTTTATTTTTAACAAAGACCACATTGTGCTTGATTGGTGGAAGGTTGAACTATAGAGTTTTTTCTTCTCACTGGTGGTGATGAGGGTTTGCAATAGAAGTTGTGCAGAGAGAATTGATGGAAAAGATAATAAAAAACAAGTTCAAGGCGGAGAAGTTTAATGATAAAAATAACTTCAAATTATGGGAACTCAAAATGCAAGATTTGTTACTACAGTAAGGACTGCATAAGGCATTGAATGGAAAGACAAAAAAAATTGTAATTATGATAGAATAGGAACGGAATATTCAAAAACTCTCAACACCATTCTAGTATGTCTTTCAGATGATGTTTTGTTTAATATTATTTAAGAAATAATAGTAGCGGGCTTATGGAATGGGTGGAGATATTTTATATGATGAAATCCTTGAAACACTGAATCTAATTGAAGAGGTAATCGTATAGCCTAAAAATAAAATAAGGTATAAAAATTATTAATCATTCAAATGTATTAAATACCCATATGTGCCAGTTTAATAGTATGGATGTTACATTTGATGAGGAAGATAAGGAAGTTACATTATTGTGTTCATTTCCTAAATGGTGGAATCACTTAGTCATCACCATTAGCTTTAGTAAAACTAATTCTCTTGAATATGATTTTGATGTGGGAGCATTTTTGCATGAGGAGGTGAAAAGGAAATTCATTATTAAAACCTTCACACTAGAAGCAATGGTGGCGAGTGTTGTGAAACCAACTCCAAAAATAGAAGAAAAGAGATATCAATGCCTTAGAAATAAGCCACTTTGAGGGGGAAACCTCCAATAAATTACATGAATGAACAATTCTTGGATGATACAAATGACAAAACCTCCTTTCTATATATAGGAGTCCATGGGGCCACAACGTAATCCTAGTGGGGCCACAATGTAATCCTAGCCGACCTAACAATAATAATGTAAGGGCACAATAATAAAAATATGGGGGTTACAGGGGTACAACAATAACAATAAGGGGGGCTACACTAACATAATAAGGGACTACACTATTAATATAGGGACTTAACATGCCCTTCTCCTTCAAACAAGTGTTGTCCTCAACACTTGATTATTTCTTGATGTTTCTGTATAAAATTCTCATCCTCCCATGTGGAATCTTCTATAGGAAAGTTCTTCCACTTGCCGAGATACTTTGAAATTGATCGTACTTGTCGAGTTCTTGTTTCTGTGACTGCTTCAGAACTTCTTTCGATGTGATGTTGATCTTCCTGTTGTTTCATTAGATTCTGCACCAAATTTAGATTATCCTTTGAGAGTTGGAGAACTTATTGTTGATGCTCGATGTGATCTTCCACTAATTTATCATCCATATTAATTATTATTTGATCCTTCAAACCATCCAACTTAGCCTCCAATTCTTCTTTTAAACCATCTATGTAATCTTTGGTTTCTCTTCATAAGATCGAAATTTGTTGCACTTGGTACCGTAATTTTGATATGTCATGTTGCCATTCTTCGTCTTCATGAGTCATAGTAGAGCCTTCTAAAGGCTTAATGGGTGTTGAATTCTTTTTAGGGGCCATTTTAGAATCCAATACTGATATCTATTCTATAATATGCCCTTGGAATCAATTCAACTTGATTCTTCAAACAAGACTTATGTAATTCGGAAAAAAAAAAATACACACCTTTACTTGCTTTTGAGGAGCTCGATATTGAAATTGAATTATCTCTATAATTGTGGATCCTCAATATCTGAAATTTATCCCTGTAGTAGCCCTCTGAAGCTTCTTTTAAATGCCACAGGTCTGATCTGATTTTGATTCTTCAAGGCAAATTTATGTCTAATCTCCCACAATGACCCAATTATGGATTGGTTCAGTAGAGCTAAATTGTATGACTTTCCACGTGTCATTGCTTCCTCTTTTGGCTCTGAAATTTATAGACAGAATACTACAGTCCGTGTACTTGCAGACACTTTTTATAGCATTCCAATCCGATGCTCAGAGAGAGAGCTATGAATATTTTTCCACGGTCACCTCTTTGAGATGAAATTCAGAAGCCTGAAAAATCCTAACTTCCACAGATCATATCTCCGAAAATATTGCGAACCAAGATCTGAAATTTTGTGACGATGTTCCTCAGGATTTCGGCTTCACACATTAACAATTTCAACTTCTTAAACTTCGTAGAAAAAAATTTATAGCAAAAATTTCGTGATGAACTGTTTAGGTTAATTTGAGGAGCTTGCAAAAATACCTAAATTCCAAAGATTATATCGCCAAAAATATTGCGAACCAAGCTCTGAAATTTTGCGAAAATGTTCCTCAGGATTTCGGCTTAGTGCTCTAAAAATTTCAGCTTCTAAACCTTCATAGAAAAAATGTTATACCTGTAGTGAGGAATTTGCGATGACACGGTAAGGAAGCGATAGAAACCCTAGAATCCCAGGGGCTACGATGCAAATGTTGTGAAACCAACTCCAAGAAAATAGAAGAAAAGAGATATCAATGCCTTAGAAATAAGCCACTTAAAAAGGCAGCCTCAATACATTACATAAATGAACAATTTCTTGGATGATACAAATGAACAAAACCTCCTTCTATATATAGGAGTCCATGGGGCCACAATATAATCCTAGTGGGGCCACAATGTAATCCTAGCCGACCTAACAATAATAATGTAAGGGCACAATAATAACAATATGGGGGTTATAGGGGTACAAAAATAACAATAAGGGGGGCTACACTAACATAATAAGGGACTACACTATTAATATAGGGACTTAACAATGAGAGGCTAGTCCATAGAAAAATAAGAAAATTTGAGAGGTATATCCAAATCAAATTCAAAAGGAAATAAGAGTTTAAATATGAATTTTGACACTGTAACAAGATAGGGTACCTTAATAAATATTGTTGGAAGAGGTAGTGATCCAAGGAACACTCCAAAAATGAAGCAAATCTAATTGAAGTAGGTATATGCATGATTGATGATGTTTTATCTCTTTGTAATGTCTCTTAATACTCTGAATAATGGTTGTTAGATTCTAGTGCTTCTCATCACATGTGTTCACATAAAGGTTGGTTTTCTTCATATCAAGTTATTGTTTTTTCTTATGAGAAATAAGCATTCTTGTAAGATCGTTGGGGTTGGAAGCATCGAGATTAAAATGTTTAATGGTTTTGTAAGGACATTGACAGAGGTTAGGGATGTGAATAAACTGAAGAAGAAAAATTATTTGGGATTTTTGGATTTTGGAGATTGCAAACTAACAATTCAAGGTGTAGCACTAAAGGTGTCCAAGGGTGCTTTGGTGATTATGAAGGCTACAAATACTATACACACTTTTACAAGTTAGAAGGAAGTATCAAATAAATGAAGTATCAATGTTATCTAAGGAAGCGAATGAATCCACTCACCTATGGAATCGAAAACTTGGTCATATGTGTGATAAAAGGCTCTAAGTACTAATAAATCACAAACTATTTCCAAATTTAAAATATTTGAATTTGAATTTCTGCAAATATTATATTTTATGGAAAGAAATGACAATAGAAGTTAAAGTAGCTAATATTATTAGTAAATGTATTCTTGATTATATTCATTGAGATGTATGGGGGCCATCCCCTATAGTTTATTTTAGAATATCATCATATTTTGTAACATTTATAGATGATTTCTCCAAAAAAAAGTGTGAGTTTATGTCAAGAGTGATGTATTTAATATATTTAAACAACTTATATTTATGGTAAGAAATAGAATTAGGAGAACAATAAAATGTTGACAAACATATAATGGAGGTGAGTTCACATCTTTATAATTTGAAAAATATTGTAAAGTTGGAATCGAAAGATATAAAACCACCAAATGCTCACCAACAAAATGGAATGGCAGAATGCATGAACATGACTTTAATAAAAAGATAAAATAACATGCTAATCAATGCCTCTTTAAAATGAAAGGTTGTTGGAAGAAGCAATCATTACCACTTTCTATGTTGTAAATTGATCACCATTAGTTGCAATATATTGTAAAATACTTGAAGATGTATAGATAAATCACCCTTGTGATTTTTTAAACTTACTATTTTTTAGTTGTGTATCTTATTCTCTTACTCATAAAAATAAACATTCTAATTTAGACTTTAGATTAAATAAATATGTGTTTTTTGGTTATGATGTTGTAGCTAAGGGATATAGGTTGTGATATCCTACTATCCACAAAATCATCATGAGAAAAGATGTAATATTTAATGAATCCTCCATCATTAAATAAGAGATTGTAAAAATTGATTTGAAAAAGGAACAAGTGCCACTAAATCAACAAATTTATAATGATAAAGAATATGTGGATGTTGAATATATTAATGAAATGTTTAAATTCCACAATCAACACCAAGAAGATATACACTTGTAAAGTTGAAATCCACCTAAAACATATACATATTTTGTTTCATGTATTTCTTTGATCATTGATAATGGGAAACTTTCTCTTATCAGGAACCAAAATATAATATCGATAAAGCTAAATGAATGATGGTATTGAAAAAGAAAAGATTGATGTCAAAAACAAAACTTCAAACCTCATGGAACTTCCGAAAAATAGAAAATTTGTTGGGTGTAAGTGGCTCTACAAATTGAAGATAGGAATTGATGGTAAAGTTGAAATATATAAAGCCAAGTAAGTAGCAAAAGAATATTTTTATATGGAAGGTATATATTTCTATGAGAAATTTTCACTAGTTGAGTTTTTTCTCTCTTATTATTGTATTGTCACTAGTTGCTTTACTCGATTTAGAGTTAGAGAAATAATATGTTAAAAAATGTTTTCAACATGGAGCTTGGGCGAGGATATTTACATGGAATAGCTATAAGGTTTTTTTTCAACATCATAAAAGAAGGTTAGTTTGAAAGCTCAAGAAGTCATTGTATGACCTAAATTAGTCTCCTAGGAAATGATATAAGAAGTTTGATTCCTTCATGATGATCTAGAAATATACTATAAGTGAGTATGACCATTGTGTTTACTTTAAAATTTTGAATGACATGTTCACTATATTGGTGTTATATATTAACAATATGCTTACTACAAGCGAAAGCATGGAAGAGATCAACAAGTTGAAGCCTCATTTGGATAGGATCTTTGATATGAAAGACCTAAGAGTAGCAAAACAAATATTAGGCATATAAACACACAAAGATGAAAAAAATGGTGTGCTAAGGTTTTCACAACATAAGTATGTTGAAAAAATGCTCATGGAATTTGGTATGGAGAATGTGAAACTTGTAAATAAGCATTCTTTAGGTTTATGTCCTCACAGTGAATAGAAAAAGGACTATATATCTCATGTAACATATGCTAATGTAGTAGAAAGTTCAATGTATGTAATGATATGTAAAAGACTAGATATTTCACATGCAATGGGTGTTGTCAATAGGTACATGGAAAATCGAAGAAGAGATTATTGGCATGTAATAAAATGGGCGCTTCATCTTAGAAGCACAAGTAATTATTGCATCACATTTTATCAATTGCAGTGATTCTATATATGATTATGATTATTCATATTCGGAGAAGATTTGGATAGAAGGATATTTACTTTAGGTTATGTATTTTCTCTTGCAAGAAGATCTATTAGTTGGATGTCAAAGCTTCAAGGAATAGTTTCTTTATCGATTACTAAGGTAGAATATGTCACTATCTCACACGCATGCATTCGAGGAGGAAATTTGGTTGAAGGGTCATCTTGGTGAGCTTGGAAGAATGCACAACAATGTAACTATATTATGTGATAGTCAAAGTGATATCGATTTCACTACATACCCAACTTATCATAATAAAACTAAACAAATTGACATTAAGTACCATTTTTCAAGATAGATAATTGATGGATGTGGAGTAGATCTTAAAATATCCACACTCAAGAAAATTTTGCAAACATGTTTACAAAACCAATATTGTTAGGGAAGTTGTGGTTTTGTTTAGCCTCTCTTATCTTTCATATGAAGTAAAGAATGAGTTTGGGAGAGGTATGAGGTAAATTATTGCAATATTGAGATCGTTGGAATTTATGACAACAATTAATAAAATAAAAATTTACTTCGTGTAAATTTTTTGGTCATTTTCATAACAATGTTGATTTAAGAAACCTTTGGTAGTTTATATAACACATGTAGCAATGCCAAGACAGATATATTTGTGTAGCCCAAAAGATGGGTTGAATTGGTTGTAACCTTGATTTTCATGTTAATCAATAAAATACCTTACATTACCCTGTGGATGATTAGTTTTTCCATATAAATGATTCATTTTTCTTTGTATCATTATCTCTCTTTAAATAATATTCTATATACACTCCTAAATACCAATAATTAGTATAAAAAGTATTATATATTAAAAAAAATCCTAGGATATGTCAAGGGGTTGTCACTCCACAAGTGTCCCTTAAATATCTCTTACCAATCTAACCTTTGACATAAATGAACTAGCAATAAGATATTGTAACATAGTGTAAGTTGGCAGTGTGTATCATCCCACTCAATTTGACCATAATGTTTGTGAGTACATGACTACTTAATTCTCAATTTGACCATAATGTGTGTGAGTACATGACTACATAATGTGGAATAGACTTAAGGTTGAATTTTACCTTAGCAATTTAGTTTTTATTACCTGTTATATAATCATTTTGTATTGTGTTATAATAAATACTCTATCTAGATATTAGTATGATCTTAATTTAATTCTTATTTAGTAGTGTATAATTATAATTTTATAACTTGATATAGTAAATGTATAGTTTGAGTAACAATCTTAACAAAAATATTTAATGTCAGAATACTAGTAGATGTAAATATTATATATTTTAATGTATATTTAATTATATATATTCTTGTATATTATTTATAAGTGGTGTAAATTTGGGTGGAAAGAATGTAAGTTCCTTAACCTAAAATTTAATGTTTTAGGTGTTTTTTTAATATATTTGATAGTGAATAAATATTTTAAAAAGTTGACCATAATATGTAAAAAATCATTATTATAAAAGATTAACTTTGTTAGCTGGGAAGAAGAAGGAAATGAATCTTTCCCACCTACATTCAATTCCCACAAGTGACATAATAGATATTGACAATAAATATATATTCCTCAATTGGAATATATAGTGTTGTACTTGTAGAAAAAAAAAAAAAGGTTTAAGTCCTAAGGAAGCAAAACAATTGGTGATCAAAATGACATGAAATCTTGTAAAATAAAACCTATATTCGTCATCTGAAATATATTTAAGTCCCAAGGAGTAGCTAAAATGAATATCTGTTACAAAACTATCCCAATTATCAATTCTTTTCATTATCAAGAAAATAAATAAATAAATAAAATAAAACATTTAAAACTGTAAATTTAACATATAAACTACCCTTCAAGTCTAATAAATATGTCCAAGGTTAGATATGTCCATCAAAATTTAAATATGTGCAAAGTTTTAAAAAATAATATAAATTAAATATATGCAAAGTTTTAAAAATATTCTAAATTGATAATGCTCTAAACTTTATATATAAATATTATTTCAATTCCTGTTAAAATAAATAATCACCATACTAGATTAGTAGCTGAGGATTTATATAATCTGTATTATTTTCCAACTTTGTTACATTTTATTATTTAATAGAAAATAAAAAGAATGGTTTTAAAATCCAATGAAAAAGAAGGTTGAGTATTAATCTGTATATGAAGATGTGAATATGGAGGAATCGAAGCCCGTAAAATTGTAGAGAAAGAGGATCATTGGAGGCGTGTAATGTAAAAAGGGCCTTCAGAACTGTGTTTTTGCTTGTTAAGAAGTATAAAAGAATATTCAATGAATAAAGACCGAACAATTTCACACTCACAATTCCTGTATAAAATGTCAAATGAGAGTCACCTTTAGACACAAAATAAATTTGAAATTCCTAAACTGCAACCCCACTTGTTCATGTGCGCAGAGCTCTCACAGAAGCTTTGGGAGATAGAAATGAACTCCATGGTTTTTTTCAAGAGTCCAGATGGATCGAGATGGTGTGGAATCATTCTGAGCTCAAGTTCTAGTGCCTAATGTTGTTTGTGCGGTTTCCCAGATCTTTCATGTACCATAGCCGAAACCAATATTTATTGTACTATTGACTCATTAATGTGCTTAAGTTGCATATGCATAATATTATCATGTGAATTTAGTGTTAAAATTATTATTTATATATAGTTAGTTGTTTTTAATGAGATTTTTTGGAAGTTTTGTGGAAGATTTTTCTGGTTTAATTTCTCTATAATTTGGTAAGAATTGATTGAAATCGCAAGCTTGATGAGTAACTCTTATACAATCTAAGTGTCCTAGAAATTTTTCATAGTGTTGAATCCATATATAATAAAAAAACCAATTCAAATAACACAAATTAAGATTTTACCTCAAAATTTTCCTATACCCAAAATTCCAAAAAATAATATTAAAAACAATTCCCATATATAATTTTTTTTTTTTTTTCAGAAGAAAAAAACGTCTAGCGTTGCCAGCACATGTTAATATATTCATATTAATTCAAGTGATAAAGATTACATTTAGTAATTTTCAGGTTTGTTCCATAGGTCTAAACTAACATCCAATAGTGATAAACAGTTGTCATGCCCATATACAATAGGCATCACTAATCCTGTGTGGCAGATACACAAAAAGAAATACAAAAGAACATTGTAAAAGTTGTAGGCAGCATTATCCATTATCCAAACTTGGTATTCGTTGTTCCAAACAAAAACATAAAATTTTTGAAATTATACCATCCCCATCATGAAAAATGAGGGACTGTCAAAACAAGTAAATGCATCACCCTCAGGTCTCAGTTGCCGATGTGTAGTAACTATATCTTCTCCATGATCAGAAAATTTTTACAATGCCCTTTGCCCCACTTCCTGATGCATCCATTAGTTCGTAGTGCATTTCTCTGAAGGTGCCCAGTCCTTTTTTGGATAATCTATCTACAGTGTCATTTTTCTCGCTATATATGTGGTTGAAGGACATATGAGAGAAAGTCCTGCACAATTCATGTATTCTGTCCACTCAGGTGGATAGATGTATAGGAGCCAGGGTGTTTAATTTATTCATGTGATCAATTAGAGTTTTTGAGTCTCCGAAAACCCATATTTTGTCAATGTATAGATGAACCACAGGAAACCCCAAAGGATCAATATTTCTGCCCCGGTATTGGTGCCTTGGTCCCCATACCAATAGATTTTGTAGTGACATAAAGGACTGATCATTAACCATGCACCACATCCACATTCGTGGTTCTGGGCCGCCCTGCCGGATAAGGAATGTCAAAGGGTCTAAGTCGATGGGATAGATCTCTACGCGGTTTGTCTATGATCTTCAGTCCACCCCAGCGCTTAATGACCTTCTCTACCACCCAAGTAAGTGTGCACCCCATCACGTGGAATATCTGCTTGTTTCTGCAACACCATAAACATCAATGAAAGTGTAGAGGAATGGTCATGTATTGTTTCCCTTTTTCATACCACCAGCTAATGCAATCCTGTACCGAAATGAAAATCTCCAGTTTGAGTTTCAGGTTTGAAAAAAGTATATTCCATGTTTGTGTCACAAAGTCACAGTTGTAGAAAAGATGAGCGTTATCTTCATCATGATGCATACACAGTCTGCATATCCCCGGCCCAATCCTACCTTTCTTCATGAGGTTCTTCCAAGGAATATTTTTATCTTTCCATACGAGCTAGAGGAAAATGATGATTTTTATCTAAACTTTTTCCTTCCATGTGCGCAAAAACCAGCGATCTTATTCATGGCCAAACTATTGTTTGATGAGTTCCATATATGTTTCGGAGGTATTGACATTACCTTTTCTGATATTTCCACCCCAACAGATGGAGTCTCCCGACTGTTTCTATATTAGGCCCATGTGTCTCAATCCTTTCAAAAATTTATCCCACCCAAATGCGTCATTACCCTATAATCCCAGTTCATTTGCCTCAAGCCAGCATGGATATCCTCCTAAATGATCTGTCCCACATAAAATATGCCCATTCCATTTATCTTGTTACTCAATCCAGGTTCCATGGTATTGTGTTCGAGATGTCCCCTTATGCCTCCCGCCCCCCATCGTAATATTTATGTGGACGTTGTGTTAAATTTATTAAAATTATGCCCGCGTCTTAATTACACTAGCGACAGAAAATCGGTGACTGTGGATATGGTTTGACTATATTAGGTTGGCATGTTCTCCTCACTGTATATAACGTTGCACTATTATTGAAAAGAATAGACACTGGCGTTTATCTTCAATCAAATACACAATGTATGGCTCAGGTTGATACCAGGGAACAAAGTTAGATGGCACGCGGAAAAAGGAAGCGAACCGATTGTCTTCAGACTAAAGATATTGAATTCATTTTCTGGTTGATGGGTCATGGAGTGTTTCATCCTGTCACCACCAGGGACCAAATTTCAAAGGCAGACCATTTTCAATATGAATTGAGTTTTTGAGTTCTTATATGTTTAACTCCCTGTTTTTAACTCAGGACGAAGTCAGACGGCACGCAGAAAACACAGCGAACAACCCTTCTTCATACTAAAGATACCGTATTCATTTTCTGGTTGATGGGTCATGGCGTGTTTCATCCTGTCACCACGAGGGACCAAATTTCAAAGACAGGTCATTTTCAATACGAAGGGTTCTTATTTGTTTAACTCCCTTTTTTTAACTCTTTTGTTAATTGATAAGTTAAAATAGAAAATATTTTTATTAAAAAATATTATTTTCATTTGTGTTCACTGATAATAATATATTTTATTACTAAACAATTTAATTATGTGTTGAATAATAATAATAATAGGATTTATACCATAAATAATATTTTTTTATGTAAAAAACAAGATTTTATTTAGATAAATATATGTATTTATTAATAATAATTTATTTTTATTTGGAAAATAAAATAGAATTGTAATTTTATATACAAATTTTATTTAATGAAAAAAATGATTAAATAATATAATGAAAATAATTAGCACAATCATATTAATAAATTTGGTTCATATATAATATTAAATTTGCTTGATATAAACATAATATTAACATAGACAAAGATAAAGAGAGAAAAATGTGCAATTGTTCATGAAATTTTTGTTTTTTATGCTCTGTAGGTATTTAGCTAGAAAGTGTTGTTTTTTCTACTATAAAGGTATTTAGCTGAAGGATCCAACAAAAAATTCTACCAAAATTGACTAGTTGGCAAAAGAAAACTCTTATTTTTTCAAATGTGTAATGCAAACAGATAATAATAATAATGGATTAGGATAACTTAAACATTAAGTGAAAAATAATAATATTTAAATATATTTCGCATATTTCTTCATTTGGTCTGATTTTGCAAATGATTCTTTTTGGGCTTAATTTTCAATTGAATCTTTTTGGCTTAACATTCGAAGGGCATTTTTTGGAGGTATATGATACATTTTTTGGATGTTTTTTGGGCTTAATTTTCAAAAGACATTTTTTTTTAAGGTATTTTGTTTTTAGAGGTTTTGGGCTTAATTTTCAAAGAACAGTTTTTTGTAGGTATTTTGTTTTTAGAGGTTTAGGGGCTTAATTTTTATAAGACATTTCTTGGACTTTTTTTGGGCTTAATTTCAAAAGGACTCTTTTTCGGCTTAATATTCAAAGGATATTTTTTGGAGATATTTTTTTAAGTGATATTTTTTTTGAGGTTTTTTGGGCTTAATTTTCAAAGGACATTGTTTGAAGGTATTTTTTTTTTAGAGACATTTTTTAGAAGTTTTTCGACTTAATTTTCAAAGAACATTGTTTGGAGGTATTTTTTAAAGTGATATTTTTTAAGAGGTTGGGCTTAATTTTCAATGAACATTTTTTGGAGGTATTTTTTGAAGTGACATTTTTTTAGAGTACGTGTTTTGGGTTGAAGTAAATCTTTTATAATGATTTTTTAAAATGAGTTTTGTCTAACTTCTTAAATGAATTTTTTTTTGCAGAACTTGGAAGGAAATATTTTGAGCTTCATTTCATTTTTAGAAGACATTATTTCCTCGGATTTTTTAAAGTAAGTGTTTTGGATTGAAGTATGTCTTTTATGTAAAACTTTTAAAAAGAGTTTTTTTTTAAATTAAATCTTTTGTGATGTTTTTTTTAATTGAGTTTTTGTCTAAATTTTTGAAGGAATTTTTTTGAGCTTCATACTCACTTTTCATGGGAAATCAAAGGAATTGCAAGAGAAAATATGATCGAACAATAGACCCTGAGGAACGTAGAGAACAGGGGAGAGAATATCGCAAAAAAAGAGAGAAAAACGCTCAAATATTGAAAGGGAAAATCAACCTCAACTAGAAGTTGAAGCAGGTATGTACATATAAATATTATAAATTTGATATTTAAAATTTTTCTAGTGTAAATTGTGAAACTTATTTTTTATTTGATGAGCTAATTTGAAAAAAAAATTGCAATGTAAAAAGAGAGAGATATTCCTCAAAACATTCATGATGAGATACAAAATTTTGAAAGAGAAAGTGAAAGAGATATTGAACCAATGATTGAAGATGGTGAAAATGTTGAAAAAAATTCAAGTGATGAAATTGAATCACCAGGTATGTATATTTTTATGTTGAACACATGTGTATTATTGAAATTATACATATTTATTGATTCAGTTATTTATTGAATATGTAAACTTATTATGTACATTTAATTCGAATATGTACAGATGAAATCAATATCAATGATGAGATGTTAGAAAATGTTGACATCACATATATGGAGATAAAAATGTTGACCATGTTATACGATATCATGTTAATCACATTTTTTATTCGTTCTTCAAAAAAGAAACTATGGAAGTTCAAGCCCAATTGTTGAAAGGTCTCTTAACATCAAGAAAGTTAAAATAAGCTACGACTTTATTGGGTATTCGAAAATAAACAAAAGATTAAAAAAAAAATGAAGGAAAATGTGATACAAAATATAAATAGTGCTCTAAATTCAATTAGAAGATCTAGACAGAAAAATGTTTCAAATTCACGTAAAGAAATACCTATGGCAATGATTTCATCAAGTACTAAAGAGAATTGCTTGGTAAAATCTATGGCACGAGCATTAGGAACCTCACAAAAAACTTTGCAAAAACATCGAAAATTTCAGTTGCAAATAGATGTAAATGATGAAATCGCTTGTTGGATAGCTATTTGTAGGCAACCATACAAATATAAACTTGGAGAAAATGTTAAAAAAATAATATATGAATATTGGATGAAAAATTCATGTGTTTCACCAAAAGAAAAGTATGTGATACGAAGAAGAATAGCTTGAAATCAGTACGAAGAACATCCAAAACATTTCTTGGACACCACTCAGATAGATTTGTTCAACAAGTTCAAAGAAGAGAATCGTGAAATTGATTTCTCAATCAGTGCTTTTGTGCAACAAAAACCATGGTATGTAAAACCTATCACCATACGCGACACTTGTTTTTGTCGTTATCATGTGGAATTTCAGTTATATTAAGACACATTCCTTAATTTTGGTAAAACATTTTGGAAAGATTCACTTCTTTCTTCCACTATCCATGATTTCATATCTCAAATTCTATGTGGAAAAGAAAGCCATGAATTATTTTACCAAAAGAAATGTGTTGGTGGTAAAAACAGTGATGATTGTGGAAATTTGACTAAATTTCAAAACAAATATCGTACTGATAGAAATGATCAATCATTGTCCAACATGAAAGTGAAATGGAAGAGATATGAATATAGCCATACATCGATTCAAGGTTCAAGTGCTAAAAAAAATTATTTACAAGAAGAAGAAATTTGTGTGATATATTTTTTGAGAAAGTTTGAGGCAGAAATTTATAAATACACCGAGCATTCCCATAGAGCTCGATGGGAAGACCTGCAATTCAAAAACTCCTCTGAATTTTTTCCACTAGGGACCATTTTATCAGTAATTGATTTTGCAAAAAACTACACATTTGTTCCACAAAAATAAATTCGGAGTGAATACTATCATTCTGACCAAGTCTCTATGCTCTTCCATATTCTATATAGACATGCTGAACAAAATGTTGATCATATAGAAAGCACCAGTGAAAATCAACATGTTATTAAAGAATATCACTTTTATATCAGTGACAATCGTACACATGATACATATTTTGTACAACAATGTTTTGGAAAGATATATGACTCCTTGAAAATCGTGGAATAAAATTCAATGAACATTGGATATGGTCAGATGGATGTGCAAGTCAATTCAAATCTTAACGATAATTATTTTGGTTGTGTCGTCTTCATATGAAAACCTGCATTAAACATTGTTGGAATTTCTTTGAGACTGGTCATGGAAAAGGAGAACATGACGGTGCAAGGGCATGCATAAAATGAGCATTTTGAAGATATCATTCCCAAAAAATATTCTGCATTAAATAATTTTTCAAAATAAAGTGGAACCTCGTCGTTCCATGGGAGTCTTCCATAGGCATTAAAGTGTGTTGGAAATGTTGTCATTGATGGCAAAGCAGGCAGCAGAGGCAAAGACAGACAAAGGACAGCAGCAAAAGCAAAGGAGAAGACAGTAGAGAAGAATAGAGGGAGAGTATATTTACAGAGACAGGGCAGCAAAAAGAGAAGCAAGCAGCGCAAAGGAGACAGCATAAATGGCAAAGGAGATAGGCGGAAGAAGACTGTTGAAATAAAACGGTCGAGCAGCAGAGGCAGAGATATAGTCGAGCAGCAGAGGCAGAGAAACAGTCGAGCAGCAGAGCGGAGGCAGAGGCAGAGCAGTTAACCAAGCTGAGAGTAATGGAACCAAGCGTTTTGCAATGAAATAGGGTTCATATTTAACAAAGTGCTGAAGAAAGGTATATAACGACAACAAGAAGGGTTTTTATATATTATAAGTTGAAAAGAGCTTATATGAATTTGTATATAACGAAGACGCGACATTCTTTATGGAATGGAACCTTGACTATAAGCGGAACCTCGAACATAAATAGTAAAACTAGAGGGGCACAAAACCAGTGGGTTCCCGCGAGAATTGAAGTGGTAAGTTGTATTACCAAAATGAACATGATATATGTCATTGAAGGACACGTGTCCTCAGGCGGTTTTGTAAAACAACTTTTTTCGCGTGAGTTTGGAGAATTATGAAATGAGCACATAAATTGCGCGATATTGCGCGTCGTCCATTGGATCATCGAAGTCGATGCGATAAACTGTCAGCCGTTGGATGCAAGAGGTGTGTTAATGAAGGTGGGCCCCAGGAACGTGTGTATGTTAAAATATGTATCGGGTTTAATATTCATTGCAATGTTGGATATATATTAAAGTTGAGTGCACATATAGAAATGGGTTATGTGCGGATTATTTATGTGTTGCAAGTTAATACATTATGATATGCCGAGGGTTAAAGCCATGGTCGAAGATTGACTTAGGCTTATATATATCTATGTTAAAAGGGTGCTGTCAGTTGGGAACATACTAAAAGTGCAGATTTTATCAAACACATGTGGGCTCCATGGGATGGCTTTGTGTTAAAACGTCACATTGGGTTTAATTATAAGTTGATTGATGATGGATGACTAAGGTTTGAATAAATAACATGGCTAAGTCTATGCTGGGAGCGGAAACATTAAACGAACTACGGAGCCCGAGAGGTTATATATATATATATATATATATATATATATATATATATATATATATATATATATATATATATATATATATATATATATATATATATATATATATATATATCTGAGATACAGAAATCAGATTACAACTCCGTGATGCTAGCAGATCAGGCAGAATGCCCGCAGAAGCAGAGCAGGGAGATTTAATACAGACTCAATGTACAGACTTAGAGAACTTTCCGTGATGCTAGCAGATCAGGAACAAATTCCCGCAGAAGCAGAGCAGGGAAATATCTCAGACTCAGACTCTAGACACTCAAACTCTCCAACCCCGAATGCCAAATGAGGTGATGCGGCAAGTATTTATAGCATTCGAGTAGGTCACCCGGTAAAAACTTTTACCGGATACCGGAGACATAAAGCATCTACTTTCGGCTAGGATATGCAAGATACCTATCACAAGAGTATTAAAAGATAATGAATAGTTAAGATGCTTATCACATGTTTACTATTTACCTAGGATTCGGGCAAGTGGGGACAACCACTTGTTATCTCGTCCCTTGGAGGCTAGGCCATATGGGGACCGAATCCGACACAATCAAAAGGAAATAAGGCTGGAATCTAGGACAACGGCTCTTTAAGTACAATTATTACACAGTGGAGATTTTTATTCGGTCAAATCCCACGAAAACCAAAATATACAACAAAATAATTGCAAATATATCAAATGAGTGATCTTTACAATCAGTCACTATTCTCCCATTCTTCAGTAGAATCTTCATGTTCACGATCATATCTTTCTCTTTCATATTGCTCTAGAAGTCTGTCTATATTTGGAGCAATGATATCAGCAGGAAGAGATTCATCAAGCCATGGTGGTGCTTGTTCTCGAAAACAACAGTAGAAGGGGAAGGAAAAGACATTTGAAGGTCTATGTCTAGGATCAACAGAAATTTCACCCCTAAAACTGATAAATAGTCTAAATGAATTCTCTTGAGGATTGTCTATGACAACTACATTATCATAATGGATAAATTCAAATTCAACAGTATAGTCATACATTGCAGCAATATGAATTTCCCAAATGAGTGTACTTATAGTGTCAGGGAAATCACTATTGACCATGAATGACTGGCATGTCATATATTTGAACAGGAATAGTTTGAACCACGGACTCCAATAGCTGACTGAATTTTCTAGTTCAGATGCATAAAATATGACTCTAACATAACCATGTATTCTAGCTTGCTGGTGGATGGTAAAATAATCTTTCCATGACCAATCAGTATTTTGGATGAATGCAAAGTAGATAGGGACGTGTTCATTGTTAAATGCATAGTATACTTTGAATGGTCTACTCCTATAGGGTAGTTCCCTCCCATAGGCTAACATACACTCTTCTGAATCAAACCATCTTTGCAGAATGGATTGTAATACATCTACTGGCAAGACTCTAAACTTATTGACAAAACAATCCCAACAAAACTGATAATGACACTGAATACAAACTATTACAGGACTGGGTCTGACATTCCTAGAACTTGAAGCTTCATCCTGTCTCAAAGGTCTGAAAATTTTAATTTATTTGACTGTTTCTGCACCTTCTCGAGTAAGCATATCAGCAAGATAATTCTCTGCACCAGATTTGTAGACAATTTCAAAATCAAAACCTTCAAGCCAAATTGCCCATCTTAGAAGTCTGGTACTCCCTTGCTCAAGCAGCTTCTTATTTGCCAAGATATTTTTCATATGTTTCAAATCTGTTCGAACAACAAACTTCACACTTTTCAGAAACAGATTGAACCTTTTGATACCCCTCTTAACTGCAAGAATCTCCTTATGGGAAGAAGGATATTTCTTCTCAGTATCATTAAAAGTTCCAGAGGAGTAAGCACAAACTAATTCTTTTCTTCCATGCTTCTGGAGAAGTACAGCTGCCCATGTGTGATCAGAAGCATCTGTTTCAAGAATAAAAGGAAGATTAGAATGAGGAAGTTTCAACTTTGGCAAATCATTTACCTTGCTTTTAATATTTCTAACAGTTGCAGTCATAACATCTGTCCATCCTGTTGCCTGTTTTTTCAACCTGTTTTGCAACACCTTAGTATCATCTGCCTGTTTTTCATAAAATTGTCTTATGTAATTAAGACAACCTAGAAACCTTTGCAATGTTTTGACATCTGGAATTACATCAGGAAACTTGGTTAAATGAACAAGAACATGAGGCTGCAGGTTAACTCTTCCTTTCTCTATATGCAAACCCAAATAGTCTATTCTGACTTTTCCAATTTGAAACTTTTCTTCAGAGTCAGAAAGCACAAGCCCATGTTTATAAACCAATGTATAAAACTGTTCTAAATGCTTTTTGTGGCTGTTTATATCACGACTAAAAACAAGCAAATCATCTATATACACAATAATATACTCCTCCCCAGCAAAAATATCTTCCATCCTTTTCTGAAATTCTGAAGGAGCATTTTTAAGACCAAAAGGTAAGACTGTCCACTGATACTGACCATGAGGAACGGTGAAGGCAGTCTTGTAGCGATCAGCAGGAATGATGCCAATTTTCCAGAACCCACTTTTTAAATCAAACTTACTAAAAACATTGGCATTGGCAATTTTTGCAAGCAGCAATTCTTTATTAGGTAAAGGATACCTAATAGGGAGCAGGGCTTCATTAAGAGCCTTATAATTGATAACAAGCCTTTTCTTTCCTCGTTTCTGTTCACTATGCTTGTTAACATAAAAAGTTGGGCAAGCCCAAGGACTCTTGCATGGCTCGATTAGTTTCTGCTCTAATAGCTGGCTGATCTCTTATCGGCAAAGTTCTTGCTCAAAAGGGCTCATATGATTTGCACTAGCCTTTTGTGGCTTAGGAGTATAATTTTCTTTATAAGGAAGACTCACAAAATACTTTTCCCGTGTCCAGAAAGCATCTGGACGACTTGCAGTGCAATCTGTGTGTAGCTTGGCAAAAAAAAATTCAAGAACTTGTGGACCATGAAGTTCAGCATTCTTTACAATCCTGTTAATCTTGGTGAGATCTTGCAGACAATGCTGAAGCTGATCTTCTTCTGAGGGAGCAACCTTAACTTTGTAATCACTAGATGATGGAAATTCAACAGTACCACTTTTGGTAGTGAAAGTAATAGTGCCATTACCAAAAGTAACTGGGAGAAGATCATTTAGAAAATCTTGTCCTAATAGAAAATCACAACCTGTATCAAAACTGTACAAAGTTACTCTGATAGTAACATCATTCAAACAAATCGGAAAATTAGGGGCTATATGATTAATTTCCATCAAATCTTTAGTGATAGCCCTAAACTGGAGCTTTGTAGGATTCCAATATTGAGCAGGAATAGCACCAAACTTACAACAACTGCTCATAGCTCCTGAGTCAATTTGTGCATCAAGAGTGTATTCCTTAATCTTGGGCAGTTTAATTTTAATAGGAATAATCACTCTATCACCTATTCCCATGATTTTCATCTCTTCTATCTTTGGTTCTTCAATCAAGACAGAACTTCTTTTGGGAGGTTCTTGCAATAGAACAGATGATAATCTTGAATTACAGTCATCATACTCAGAAATAAGAATTTGCAGTTTAGCAGAAAGATTGATCATTTCTGCTCTAGTATGATGAATGGAAGATTCTAAATCTGTAATCTTCTTTTGAAGAGAGCTGATTGTATCCATACCTTCTTTTGGATGTTTAGTAATTGTCAACGGTTTGAACATTGAATCAAATTCTCTTTCAATAAAGGCATCATCATCAAAATTCTTCTTCTTTGATTTAGAAGGCAATTGTTTTTCTAAGCCTTCTAATTTTTCTTGCAACCTTCTTCTAGCAGTAAACTGAGCTGGACCAAGCATTGTCATTTCAGCTTTGACTGCTGCAATTTTCATCTGCAATTTTTAAGAAGAATTAGAAAATAACATTCTAATATCAGGAATAAAAGTTTCATCTGAATCAGAGGATTCAGAGTCTATTGTCAGTCTCCTAATATTAGGAACTTCACAAGTTTCTGAATCAGAAGAGCTAGAGATCTCAAAATATTCTCCATCAGAATGAGATATTAAATCCCAGTCTTGAGGATCATGTATAGTAGAAAATATATCTACTATCTTCATTTGTTTCTTGTCCTTCTTCTGACTACATGTATTTGCATAGTGTCCTTCCTTTCCATAGATAAAACATACAACTTTTTTATAAGGTTTAGATCTTTTCCTAAATACCATTCTCCTTCCTCTCTTGAATGACTTCCTGGGAGAATAATATTTCTTTTTTGTAGGATAATACTTGTCTGATTTACAAGAACAGGAATGTTTAGAAACCTTTTTCTTCATTTTTCCATGGCAACCAAAATTATAGGTTTCTTTGAAGTTGTTGCACAATTTTGTGCTGAAATGCATTTGCTTCTTGAAATTCTTCTTTGCCTTTTCAGCAACACATTCTCTCTGTAGAATTGTGACAATCAACTGATGGATTGCTACAAATGATTGTCCTTCAAGATTAATCTTATGCTCATCTATATGTTGATTGATCAGATCTGGTATTTTTCCTGGCATGGATGCTATATAATATCTCAGATATGCAGGATTATGAGAATCATGAGCTTGGCAAAGTAATTTTTGCATAACACAATAATAATTTTGCAAATAATCAATATCACACAGCCTTTGTGACAAGAATAATTGTGCATGATGATGAGAACCTTCAGGAACTGCTCCTACAAACTCATGTCTTAAAGCATCAAATAGCATTTTTGGTGGATCATCTTCTTCATCAATTATGGCATTTTTATTTTTTTCAGAAAGCTTATCCCACCATTGTTTGACTACACCAGTAAATGACCAAGAAATCTGTGTTATTATATCAGACCAATCAGCATGGGTTTCTGCCTTTCTCTGTAATGCCCAAGCATACAGATTATGTAAGACATCTATAACTGCATCTGTATCCAAGCAATCAATATTGATTAGAAAAGTGTTTCCATAACCATTATTGCTAGGATTTTGTGTTCTGGCATTAATATTCTGGAGATTATCATCATATCTCCCAAAAGGACTTGAGGCAGAGGCTTCATGAGTTGTTTCAGTAGTAGCATTTCTTCTTCCTTTATGTGGAAAATTAAATGGCTCAGTTCTATCTCTTTTAGAACTTGATTCTCCTTGAGTAGGATCACCAGAGGTTCTAGTGGTACCAGTTACTCCAGACATAGCAAGAATGCTTTTAGGAGCAGATGGTTGGCCATTTTCTAACAAAATTCTTAAACTGACATACTGCTTTGGCAATATATAAATTTCCACAGAAGGAAGCTCTTGTAATCTTTTCCTCATTAGTGTTATCTTTTCTGTAGCTAAAGATATTCCTTTTTGGACCTTTTCAATTTTTGTAATGTCAATATTCTCTACCCCCTTAAAAAGAATGCTTTTGGTAGAGGATTCTGGAACTGATGAAGAGAATTTAAGCTTTGGACTAGACAGATCAACTGCTCTATAATGTGGAGGAGAAACAGGAGCAGGAAGAGCATTCTTAAGGTGCTCTAAAGATTTTGCGATGATTCCCATGTTAGAATTGATATCATTGAGTTGCTGGGAATGTTCATGCTGATCCCCCAAGAGTGCATCATAACTGGTATGCAACCTTTTGATATGTTCTTTAACCTCTAAGACATATTTGGCTAGATCATCAATATTTTGTAACATACACACTATTTGGTAATTAGTGTAGTTATGTACTTTCTCTGATTCTAGTTGATCTAGGTCTGTGACAGGCTTTGTATGCAACCATTGCATATCAGCTTTTAAAGTTCCATTCTGGAACGTTCTTCTTGACTTTCCTGTATCCAAATATCTTTCATTAATTTTGGCAGATAATTATTGAGGGCCTCTAGGTAGGCCACTAAAACTTTTGATATCTGGAATCAAAACTTGAGGTTCTTTGCTTGGTGATTCTATCTGGAAAGTGGATGTGGATGTAGATGGAATACAATATTCACATTGGTCTTTGATATGGGATGTAGATCTTTTGGGTTGATCTATTTTGACTGGAGGAACAGGATATCTAACAGACATACTTCGGGGAACACACACACACACATAGATATATATATATATATATATATATATATATATATATATATATATATATATATATATATATGCAGCGCTTTATATAAGTGTAGCAACTTTTAAACAAAGAGCCAAAGTATATATATATATGTGTGTGTGTGTGTGTGTGTGTGTGTGTGTGTGTGTGAATTACTCTATAGCTCGGGCCTAATACAACCAAATTCTTATACTGTGGGACCCTCACCAATCGCATCGGAGAAAACTTGGTAGCGGAACATGTTAACAAAATTGCGATTGTGATTGAGTTCCAGACCCGATATGGTGTAAACGACGATTCATATATGTTTGAGTTCCGGTATCTAAGTAAACAGTGTTATATCGCATCGGAGAAATTCATCGCATCTGCATTTCAACGTGAACAGTGGTTGATCGCATCGTAGAAGGAGAAGAGCATCGGAACATCTCAATGAAAGTTGCAATTGCGATTAATTGCAATCAGAAATATTTGAAAGGTGATACATCGCATCGGCATTTCAAAATGAACAGTAATTGATCGCATCGGAGAAGGAGCAGAGCATCTGTTCATTTAAATGGAAATTGCGATTGCGATCAATCGCAATTGGAAGTAGTCGAGGAGTGATACATCGCATCAGAAAATTCATCGTGTGGGCCCGTAAGGGAATTTTATGTATTAACATGATCTATTAGCATTATATCGCCAGAAGTTACATAAGTTAGATTACACGGCAGTTCATATATTTAAAAACGCCTTATTATTATTATGCCGAGAATTGATTCACATGATATAAAAAGTGCAGTTACATACATACAGGAGTTACGCAACAGCTATAAACTGAAATGCATACAGAGGAGAAAAAGGGACAAACACAGTCACAGAAAAGACAAGCGTAGTGAACCAAGAGGCTGAATGAGTGAGCTGGAGTTCTCATTGTGATTAAATGTAAATGGTTTACTTGATTCATATTGTTTGCGATGCATTGGCAAGTCTCCGGAAGAAAACAAAATCCCACTGTAATGTTAAAATTGGTACATACAGTTATATTTTTTTAGTGAGCTAGAAAAGAAATGAGAAGGCAGAAGACCAACAGGTATGATTATCCATTTCGAATTCCTAGAGGAAAACAAACAGTCATCAGGAAATCTCTATAAGTAATATCACCTTGATATGCATATGGGGGTTAGAGAGAGTGAAAATAGAGAATGCAGAGTATGGAAAACTGAGACAGAGAAGATAAGGAAGAGAGGAGCAGAAAGAGATGCTACAGAACAGAGATGATATCTGAGGTAAATCAGCAAACTATTCTTTTGATAAATTGAGGAAGTTGGAGCTTCCCTATCAAGTTGAAGCTTGATAGTTGTCAGTTGTAACTGACTGAGGTTGGAGCCTCCTGTAGGTTGGTGCCTGCATAAAAACAGTGGTGAGAGGGAGTTGGAGCTTGCCTTTGCATCACAACAATAATAAGATGTGGTTTTCTCCCTTTATGAGTTTCCACTTATATCTGTTGTCTCTATGTGTGTTGCCTATGTGCTGATATGATTTACCAAATCTACTTAACATTTGCTGCTCTCATATTTAATGTCACATTAATTTAATACTTGCTGCAACATATTAAGACTGTCCATATATTAAGGTTGGTTATAAAAGTAAGCTGTAAATGAGTTGATGAAAAAGTTAAAAAGCTCATGTATGTGTTAAACTGATTCACCCAACCCCCCCCCCCCCCCCCCCCCCCCCTCTCATTTTAACTAAGAATTCAACAATTGGTATCAGAGCGAAGTTCCTTTTGTACCAGTTTAACCACAAAAAGGAGATCCTAGGTCCCCAGGTTGGCTAGTCAAGAAGGAAGCTCAACCAATAAAGCCCCTTTCTTCAATGGTGCTAATTATGCCTTCTGGAAAATCAAAATGAGAGCATACATAATGTCTCTAGGAATAGAGGTTTGGGCTGCTATAGAATTTGGATATGCCCCAAAGGCAACTGACCCAGAAAGAGAAGCTAAAAAATAATTTGTAGCAAATGCAAAGGCCATTAATGCAATCTTAAGTGGACTTTGTGAGGCTGAATTTATCAAAATAATGCACAGTAAGACTGCCAAAGATGTGTGGGACACTCTAGAGAATATCCATGAGGGAAATAAAAGGTAAAGACTGTCAAACTTCAAGTATATAGAGCCCAGTTTGAAAATTTAAAAATGAATGATGATGAAGATGTTGGCAGCTTCTTCTTAAGAGTTGCAGAAATTGTTAACAATATGAAAGCTCTTGGAGAAACCATACCAGAAAGTATAATTGTGCAAAAGATTCTAAGATCTCTTCCACCCAGTTTTAATCCCAATGTGTCTGCAATAGAAGAAACAGTTGATTGGGAAACCTTGACTATGAACCAGTTACTTGGAAATCTAACAGGCTATGAGATGAGACTCCCACAGAAGAAGCCAAGTACGAGGGAGGCAGCGTTTAAAACAGAAAATAAGAAAGAATAAAAGGAAGATATATGTTCTTCCTCTAATGAAGAAGAGGCTAAATTTGTCAATAAACTGGATAGAGGCTCAGGTAAATGCAAAGGTAAACTTCCTTTCAAATGATTTAACTGTGGAAGAGTTGGACACTATGCTGATACGTGTCCTCACAAGAAAGTAAGGAATCAGGCTCAAGAATCAGGGACAAATACATCAAAGAACTGGCAGAAAGGAAAGAAATTCAATCGAAAATCCTTCTATGCTCAACTAGACAGCAGTGCATCTGAAGACTCAGATGAACCCTCAAGTGAAGAAGGAACCTCTGAATTTTTACTGATGGCCATAGAAGAACTTGAAGGACTCCTGCTAGAAGATGAAGAAGAAGGTGAAGTTGACCTTGAGGGGGAGCTAAGAAGTGCCTTGGAGGAGATTGATAGACTCAAACTGAAGTGCAGAAAACAAAAGGAAATTCTCCTCAAGTATGTATGAGAAGAACAGAATTTAGAAGTCCTCATGCAACTAAAGATAGATCTTGAAGAAGCTAAGAAGATAGAAGACATGCTACTTAAGAAAATCAATGATAAAACTCAGGAACAAGAGAAGTTGGAAGAAGAAGTAGTATGTCTGAGGAAGAAATTAGAAAATGCTCAAAGGAAAGTGTCTATAAATTCTTCTCAAACAACGAGCTCTGGTAAGTTGAACGAAATTCTGGATGCTCAAAGATCTCCTCTGATAAAATCAGGATTAGGCTATGAAGGAGAATCAAGTAAAGGCAAAGAAAAGGAAAACAAAAATATTATTTTTGTAAAAGAAAATAAGGATGATGAAGCAGCCCAAATGAGTCCCAAAAAAGAAGAAACATGTAATGAGGGAGACAGAGATCAGAAGAAACCTCTAATAACAAAGAATGAAATAAATACTAAGACAACAGAAAAAGGATCACATACCCCTGAGTATGTCAAATTTGGAAGCCATCAAAGGAGATTCTTCCCTACTATGAAAAATGCTACCTATTTTGTCTGTCACAAGTTGGGACACATTGCTGCATACTGTCATACAAGGAGGAGTAATTCAAACAAGAAAAAGATGCAAACAGTGAAGAGACTGCCTCAAGAAAACAAATGGAGAAGACAACCTCACATCAGGTATGCAAATAGTTTCTATGGTTACTGCTTTTATTGTAAAGAATTTGGCCATAAAATCATTGAGTGCAGAAAATATGGAAAAAAATTGATGTTCAACACCTCAAGGAGGTTTACGAATCAAAGAAATTTTTCTTATACTCACAATTCTTCAAAAATTTTGATCAAATGTTGTGTATGCAATAAAATTGGACATATGCCTTCCAAATGTCCTCTCAGAGGATGTGGTTCATCATCCCACAAAAATTTCCAAACAAGAGGATGCTTCCAGTGGAAAAAGAAGGTGAACAAATGTGACCTGGCTCTAACTGCTCAAGACCTGAAAAGCCAATGGTATTTGGACAGTGGCTTCTCAAAATATATGACTGGAGACAGAAGAAAATTCATAACTTTTGATGAAAAGAAATCTGGAAATGTTACTTTTGGCAATGATAAATCAGGAAAAATTAAAGGAAAAGGCTCAGTCAGCCTAGATAATGGCGGAGGAAAGGCCCAAGATGTGCTATTTGTAGATGGGTTGAAAGCAAACTTGCTGAGTGTCAGTCAAATGTGTGATAAAGGCTCTGAAGTTCTTTTGAGAGCACAAGACTGTGAACTCAAATCAAGCACCACAGGTAAGACTCTGCTCAAAGGTGTTCGAACAGAGAGTAATGTTTACATAGTGAAAGAGGAAGACACTAGAAAATTTGGCGGAAATTTCGACGGCCAATTCGTCGCTATTCCGACACATAGTCGTCGCAAGAGCGACAGTTAGAGGGCGGACAAACCGTGGTTTTTCGTGCCATCGCAGTTCCGATGAACGCAAAAAGTGTCGCACTATCGACACCTCTTCCGTCGCTTCCGAACACGCGTCACTCTTCCGACGTCTCACAAACCGTCGCGCCTCCGACGTTTGTAAACTGTCGCACTTTCGATGAAATGTGGTTCGACGTTTGTAACGTCGCTCTTCCGACGCCTAAAAGCCGTCGTAATTCCGACCCAACGTGGTCCGACATTTTTGACGTCGCTCTTCCAACGTCTGTAATATGTCGCAATGCCGACGATATGTGGTCCGACGTTTGTAATCAGTCGCAATTCCGACGGTATGTGGTCCGACGTTTGCAACGTCGCTCTTCCGACGTTTGTAATCTGTCGCAATTTCGACGAAATGTGGTTCGACGTTTTCATACCGTCTCTCTTCCGACATTTCTATGTTGTCGCAGTTCCGACGTCTACAAGGCGTCGGAAGACCGACGGAGGGTTCAATTTAAAAAAAAAAAAATGAAACTTTAAAAGGCGAGAAACGTTGTTTTGAATATATTATATGAAGTAAAACAGTCCATGAAAGTGAAATAGCAGTATGTAGAATAGTAAAGCAACAGATAGAGTACCGATGTCCATTGTTCCAAATACAAATTAAAGTACCCAAAACCCTGCAACAGAGAAAAACGAATATGTCCAAAATATAAAAAGACCATCAGACCATACCAATAAACCAGCAACATAGACCAGCATCGCTAGTTTTGAAGGCAGAGTGATAAACATTACTCATTTTTTTTTTCACAAGAGAAAAAACGATGTTTTGAATATATTATATGAAGTAAAACAATCCATGAAAGTGAAATAGTAGTATGTAGAATAGTAAAGCAACAGATAGAGTACCGATGTCCATTGTTCCAAATACAAATTAAAGTACCCAAAACCCTGCAACAGAGAAAAACAAATATGTCCAAAATATAAAAAGACCATCAGACCATATCAATAAACCAGCAACATAGACCAGCATCGCTAGTTTTGAAGGCAGAGTGATAAACATTAATCATTTTTTTTTTCACAAGAGAAAAAACGTTGTTTTGAATATAATATATGAAGTAAAACAGTCCATGAAGTCATTACATTTTCACATCTGAAGATTGGAACCCAAATATCCATCCAGAAAATTGGAAGTCCCACCCCAGACAATGATAGAAAAATACCTCATGTCACATACAGGGACATGATATAAAACCCAGTAATGGTCCACATGGAGATTATCGAAAATATGAGAAAACATCCAAATATGCCCGAGGCATCTATAAGAAAGTGAAATAGCAGTATGTAGAATAGTAAAGCAACAGATAGAGTACCGACGTCCATTGTTCCAAATACAAATTAAAGTACCCAAAATCCTTGAACAGAGAAAAATGCTAATCATGTGAGTGTGATATGTCCAAAATATAAAAATACCATCAGACCATATCAATAAACCAGCAACATAGACCAGCATCGCTAGTTTTGAAGGCAGAGTGATAAACATTAATCATTTTTTTTTTCACAAGAGAAAAAATGATGTTTTGAATATATTGTATGAAGTAAAACAGTCCATGAAGTCATTACATTTTCACATCCTAAGATTGGAACCCAAATATCCATCCAGAAAAGTGGAAGTCCCACCCCAGACAATGATAGAAAAATACCCCATGTCACATACAGGGACATGATATAAAACCCAGTAACGGTCCACATGGAGATTATCGACAATCCGAGAAAGCATCCAAATATGCCCGAGGCATCTATAAGAAAGTGAAATAGCAGTATGTAGAATAGTAAAGCAACAGATAGAGTACCGACGTTCATTGTTCCAAATACAAACTAAAGTACCCAAAATCCTGCAACAGAGAAAAACGTTAATCATGTTAGGAGTGTGATATGTCCAAAATATAAAAAGACCATCAGACCATATCAATAAAACAGCAACATAGACCAGCATTGCTAGTTTTAAAGGCAGAATGATAAACATTAATCATTTTTTTTTCAGAAGAGAAAAAACGCTATTTTGAAGATATTATATGAAGTAAAACAGTCCATGAAGTCATTACATTTTCACATCTGAAGATTGGAACCCGAATATCCATCCAGAAAAGTGGAAGTCCCACCCCAGACAATGATAGAAAAATACCCCATGTCACATACAGGGACATGATATAAAATCCAGTAACGGTCCACATGGATATTATCGACAATCTGAGAAAGCATTCAAATATGCCCGAGGCATCTATAAGAAAGTGAAATAGTAGTATGTAGAACAGTAAAGCAACAAATAGAGTACCGACGTCCATTGTTCTAAATACAAATTAAAGTACCCAAAATCCTTGAACAGATCAAGAAAAACGCTAATCATGTGAGAATTCCAAGTAAAGTTAATCTATTAAATTGCGAATAATAAGTTAAGTCTGGAGCGTGATTGTTGTAAGGCTGTGGTGAAATATAGAGCCGAAAGTTCATTACAAGTTATTTATTTAAAAATAAACGTGGAGTATAAATA